>CM023457.1:132392820-132852820 GCA_013339765.2 Haemaphysalis longicornis
CCGAACGCAAAAAGCCAGCGCAGCGCGCTCGAACTGCCGCGAATTAAGGTCAGCGCGAACCATGCGCAAGCCCTCTGTGCAGCGCTTGCACGACCACAACTTAATCACGCAAATACAAGAACGGAAATACTGTAACAGAGCAATTTCAAAGTCCACGTTCGATCCTTTCGCGTTCACGAACTATCCTAAGCATGCCGCATACGTAAACAAACACCGCGCTGTCCGTATGCGCCAGCGGCATCCATCCCGCAAATATCCCCTTCTAACAAAAATGTACAACAAAACATCCTCACTTAGGGCATGTTGGTAATACGGGGCTCTAGAAATACTATGTAACAGAGTAGTTTGAAACGTCCATGCTCGATCCTTTCGCGTTCACGAAATATCCTGAGCATGCCGCACACGTAAACAAACACCGCGCTGTCCGAATGCGCCCGCAGCATCCACCCCGGAAATATCCCCTTCTAGACAACAATATACAACAAAACAGCCTCACTTAATGCGTGTGGGTAAAACGGGGCTCTAGAAATACTATTAATGCTGCCAAAGAACGATTGCGGCGCGAAAACAAGAGCAAACTGCACGAAAACAAGAGCAAACTGCACGAAAAACTGCAGCGAGCGGCCGAAGCGTTGCGAGGGCGTCTACTCTGAGGAAGCCAACAAAAATGGCGGCCCCGCCGCGGAGTTAAAGGGACCGCGGCGCCACGGGTGAGGGGAGAGAAAAAGAGGAGGGCAGCGGAGAAGGACGGCGCAGTTGGTGCTACCTTAGAAATTTTAGGGACCTTACGCTGTGCGCATGTGCAGCGCCCTCTCTCCGCGGTCTCCTCTCCTTCGGGAGCGCTGTGCATTAACCGGAGTGCCGCGCCCCGTCCGGTCTCTCAGTCGACGGTCGTCAGCGCTACGTCTTCGCTCTCTCCTCTTCCCTCGTCTTACTTTCTGCTCTCTTTCTCTCTCCTCCTCCTCGCTCTCTCTGCTTACATGACGATTTGCTCACGCAATACGAGTAATCGACGCAACGGGAACGGACACTGGAACCCCCTTCAGCGTCGCATCACACCAGGGTTCCCGCGAGGAATTTTTCAGGCCCTTGTGGCCGGCTGTTCAGGTGAAGTTAACTTTCTTTACTTGGAATGTTAGTACCTTATCAAAACGTTTAGGTATTCTGCATGTGGTTACCAGTATAAGGCCTATAAGATGCGGTCGTCGGACTCCAGCCGGACTAAAGCTACCGGAAATACGGCCGTACTACGAGCATTGGAGTTCAGCCGCAGTACGTTAACAGTACTGAGGCGGGTCACTTCATGTCGCGCAAGCAGATGACTCATTCGCGCTGTGCAGAAGCAGCACAAACCCAGCATTTTGGGTCCAATGCAGCCACATCAAAGTGAGGTCGCGCGCAACCACCAGCCGTCAAGCTTTCAGCGCAGCCTTGCTTAATAACCAGCCTCAGTTGACAGCAAAATTCATTTATTAAACAGTGCTCACAAATTGTCGTTTCCTTTAATTGCTGTGCCTCTTTTACTGCCGAACACAGAAAATATTCAGTTCTTTGTAGAGCTTGAATAGATGTATTGTCCAGGTCCTGATATCCTCTGTAGGGCGGCTTACCTGTAATAAACGAAGGGGAAAGAGGAGGGGGGGGGGGGCGGAAGGCGCATACTTTAGTGGGTTGAATTTCAGACATAAATTGCGCCGCTCTTAGCCAATTTCTTTGAGGGCAATATTCCGGAACACTTTCATGCTATGACTACATAAACTATTTTTATAACAGTTGCTTTATCAATTTTGATGTATATAAAACCGGCGTGAATGCATTTACGAAGCGTTTTGGTTCTCAACAAAACACTCAGGAGCATTAAATATAACTCCTTCATAAAAAAGTATGTCCAGTTTTTGCCCATTTTTCTTGCAAGGACATTTTCTACTCGATTAACTTTTCTGATGGTCTTGCGCAGGGCTGATCCTAAGAAGGAACGAACAGGTACTTTCATTTTCAATCTATTCTAATGTTGTTTGCATGAGTATACGTCCACTCCACTTAATAGTCCAAAAGAACTTAATTTTCTTCTAATGTCATACTACGTTCAAAAATTCTAGACGCGTTGTGAATGACGCCCTGCTTTAGGTGGCTGCAGTTGTATCCCTCTGTGTTCACGCAAGGAAAGGCGTAAAATTAGAGTTACATAATTTGTTTCAAACCAATAACATAGCAATGGTTGCATGCATACAGGAAACCTTGCATACTGCAACGAATAGGGCAATAAATATTTTATTGGTCAAGGTTGAATGCGTAGGGTTCTCATCCCGTCGGAGGCAAACTTGCGCCTCTGGAAGTTTATTTATTTGTTTGTTTATTTGTTTATTTTTATTCATTTATTTATTCATTGTTTTATTTATTTATTTATTTATTTGATGCCTGCTTGCCTTTGCATGCATTACAGAAGGGAGAAACATAACACTAAGCATTAAATATGAGACAAAATAACAAAATAATTCTACAAAGCGCCCTGAAAATCATCAATATAAACAGTTAATGCAATCATACGTGGAAGATAATTACACTGCAGTATTTATGTAGAATAAAATGAATCGCGCAAGGCCTCACCTTTAAAGGAAAGTTAATAATTTGCTTTAAGCTAGCGGTCCCACTTTGCGATATGTAGAATGGCGCTTGGACATACTTCTCCCCATCTACTCCAGTTTTCGAAAGATATATATTACGAAAAAAGTTCAACCTGTGGTTTCGTCTGTGATCTTCACGTCCTGCCATTTCAGTTTACTATGCTAAGTTGAGTGTGCCAATTGCCTAATACGAATCGCACTGACATATTCTGTATGTTTTAGAGCGTATCAACCAGCTCTTTGGTGTACGAATCCACGAAAACATATGCGTACTCCAAGATTGAGCGCACATGAGTGAAATACAGTTGTTCTTTTCAGTTAGATGGAGGTTCACTGAAATTTCGTCTCAGAAAGCCAAAAACATATGCAGCCGTAACTTTTATGGTGTGAACCTGCCTATTTAACCTCGAACCACTTCCTAAATAAACTCCTAGGTATTTATATTCCTCGGCCGTTGTCACAGCAGCATAATTTACAGTATACGTATTCAATTGGAATGAAGGTTTTCTTGTAAAGGTGCCGTTAACACACTGTTTAACATCCAAAAACTTTTCTGGATCAGTACACCAGGATGTTATTAAATTCGAATAAAGCTGCAGGTATACCGAATAACATTCATTCGCTATAGTCCGGTAAACTACACGGTACTTTTGAACAAAGCTATAGGGCCAAAAGTAATAACAATGCGAAAACCGATTCATTCAGTTCATAGGATGAAATGTACTACGCCGAAGGTGATATGGAACACAGTCATTTGCTTTTTTGCAGTCCAAGAATACACAGTCAACCACATTAAGCTTATCTGTTGCAAGAGCCAAATCGTGCGTGAACTCAACAATCTGCGTTGAGCAAGAAAATCCTCACAAAATCCGTGTTTGCTAGGATGCTGGCGATTATGTTTAACCAAATGAGTCATATCCCAGGAGTAGCTAAGCTCACCTTCAAACATCGGAACTAAATTAAAAGCTAGGCTTCGTCAGTGACAAGTCTCTGTTGTTATCGCAAATTTAAAATGAATTTTTTTTTCTAAATAGGCAGTCGTAAAATCCCATGAAGTAACATAGTGCAGGGCATGAAGTTGATCCTACCAATGCACGAGCGAGTCTCTTCTACGTTTATCACCAACAACATAGTGCAACATTGCTTGTCGCAGTTTAATTGTAAGCAGAATAACTTGCGCTTTTGCTCGCACTTGCCTTTCTTTGGAGGGGAGTCCTTGACATGGTGGCGGTTTAGCTCCTGCGTGGTGAACCATCTCCATCTCGGATCGGACATCTCTGCCGGGTCGATGTCTCCAATGCTCTCCATTTCTTGAGGGGGCGAATAGCCTCGAGCTGATGCGTCGACGAAGCCGGCGGCAGAGGCGTGGTAGCGGCGATGACTGGCGAGGCTTAGCTCACCCGTCGGTGTGGCACAGTCTTCTTGTGGCAATAAATAACATTTCGATGGCCTAAAAGGTTCCCTGCTAATCTCGAGTGAGTCCTTGCACCTTGCCCGTTCACCGAGAACACTCATTACTGCTTGACAAACGATGTTCGTTCATTTTAAAACGTAGAAACACGGAGCGGATGAAAAACGCGTCCCCGTCGTTTGGCTCCCTAACGGTTTTTTCTCCCTCCAGGAAAAAACCGGTCGATCTCATTCCAAACACGTCTGTGCATGAATTCTCGGCGCCCAGGCGCGTGCCGTTGTTCCGCTGTATGCCGTTTGCCGAAAAAATGACGTATAACCAGATACCTTACTTAGGCCGGTCTCCTCTTGAACACCGGTTGCCAAATATTCTGTGGCCATTCGCTTGCCGTAATTCGGCCGAGGACAGCTAACCGAATGAAAAACGTATATTCTGGGGCCGTACGTCGGCCGAAATCCTTCATAACACTGGTTGCCCGAAGAAAACGAATATTCTACTGCCGGACGCGCGGTTCACCGTTGAAACAACGAATGCACGGCAGCCGTGCTCCGGCCGGTCTCCTTTCGAACACCAACTGCCTCAAGAATACGCATATTCTGTGACCGGTCGCTTGCCGTGCTTCGGCCAATTACCGCTTCCCGAAGAAAAAACGGATGCCCTATGGCCGTACTTCGGCCGTTCTCTTTTTCAACATCGGCAGCCGTAAGAGAACTGAATATCTGGCAGCCAGTTATCTGCCGTTGTGCGTCCGGACACGGGCAGACGGAAAAATACCGAAGCGCTGGTTGCCGAATGTTGGGCGTTCAACGCATGATCAGTGGCTGCCAGAACCTGGATGCTGGCCGGACATGCCAGAAACCGGCCATAGACGGGCCGGTCTTGGGCACACTTTCTGTGCCACGTGGGAACACTCTGCTTATGTCGATCAATAGATCCATCGATCAGTTACTCTTCCAGGATATTTAAAGATGGAAATTAGAAGATAACAGATCAGCAGCACAGGCTGTCAGCGCCATTTTTGTGTCACATCCTGCAGATTTCTGTAGATGAAATTTCATGGTAATATTACGCGGGCCGTGCAAGGGGTCCTTGGAAGTGTACTCACCACGGAGTGGGCGTAAGGAGGTAAGCGCGAATTTATCACATACGTTGTGGTCGGTGGTATCATACGGCAGTCGGCCAGGCTGCGGTCATCGAAGCTGAGGTGACCCAAGACGACCACTACGTCAGGTTTGTATGTCGCGCTGAAAAACAAATGGGCATAGATTTCGCACCTATTGCAATGAAAACAATTGGCTGCTAAAGTTTCTCCTGCGTTTCTTTTCATTCGCGTATTCGCTCATTTAAGCCGAACCTGCGGGGTCTGACGGCACCATTATCACGTGGTGGTTGTGGGAGACTTTTTCACTATGTTCTTCAGTCGGGCACACCTCTAGAAAGTCGCATGGAAGCCCCCAACAAACTGCTGTATGAACCGAAATATTCCTTTTATCTCAATAGTGAATTCAGAAACTGCTCAACAGGCACAGCGTCATCCACACCATTAGGCAGTACGTAAAAAACACAGATTGGGCATAAACACCACATTGGGGCGATGTACTATATTCCCTGGCGTTCGTAATTTAGCTTTATTTTTTGCTTTAAGGCGAAAGCTTTAGTTCTTTGTTTCCACAAAATATTGGGGAGGAGCAGCAGTCAGGCCGCGAGAGTCATTGTGATCTACAAAATCGCAGCACACGCCCGGAAACGGAAACAGCCCTAGCGGATCTCATTAAAGCGCTCTGATGAAAGGGCTGTGGATAAAGGGCCGGATGTTGGGAAATAGGAACAGAATAAAACTTTCTGCTGAGCTTGTTGTTTCACTGCCATCACAACGGAGGTTAGCACTTCAAGAGACAGGAAACACGAGAGAAAACGAACAGTTTTGGTGCTGCTTCAACTGATTTATTACCAAGCTACATCTTCGCATATACGGCACAACAAAATCCGAGTCTGTGCTGAATGAACCGTTCAATACAAAACTACCAAACTTGCGCTGCTGAGCACGAGGTCGCGGGTTCGATTCCCGGCCGCGGCGGCCGCTTTTCTGATGGTGGCGAAAAGCAAAAACGCCCGTGTATCCGAGATTTCGGCGCACGTTAAAGATCCCCTGGTGGTTAAAATTAATCCGGAGCCCTCCACTACGGCGCGCCTCATCGCCTGCGTTGCGCCGGCGCGTTAAACTCTACAACCAATTAATCAACCAACAAAACTACCAAACAATCATTGCGACGTATACGGAGATAACCAGCCTGTATACTAAGCCATACTAGATAAACAGTCTACCCCAGAAAAAAGTGAGCAAAGGAAGTATTACTCACAAATTCTTTACAATATTTCTGGATGTAAAAAGCTTCCACTAATTCCACTAATTCACGCACTTTTGCATTGTGGCATCTGCCCAACCTCTTGATATAACTTAGCCATGACAACATTCCCGTAATGTGAAGGCAAGTGCGCAGTCCCCCCCCCCTCCCCCCCCCCAATCGTAAATCCCAATTCATTCTCCCGTGCTCAAACATTAATACCCCGCCCCGTCTGGCAAATGTAGGCCATCCCGTACGAAAGCGGAATCTCGTACACACCACCAGTGCAGCATTTCACAAATGGCCTGGCGTGCGTCCTATCGCATGCTCGCTTCTGTGCGTCACAAATACCAGGGCACAAGAAATACAGCTTCCTACGTGCAGAAAAGACAACGGGGATGCCTTGTTTTGGTTTTTGCCACCTTCTTCGTGTGGTGGGGTACCTTCTCCACATAAGGCACCTCTTCAGGCCTTATTGTCGTGCGCACCAAATCCGCCATTTCCTTTCTCCCACCACTTTTTACGTAAGATGCAGCTTAGTAATAAATCACTTGAAGTAGCCCCTGTACTCTCCGTGGCGGCTCAGCGGCAAAGGCGTTGCGCTGCTGAGCACGAGGTCCCGGGTTCGATTCCCGGCCACGGGGGACACTTTTCTGATGGACGCGCAAAGCAAAAACGGCAATTTGTACGAGATTTCGGCGCACGTTAAAGATCCCCACGTGGTCAAACTTAATCCGTAGCCCTCCACTATAGCACGCCTCATCGCCTGCGTTGCGTAGGCGCGTTAAACCATACAATCAATCGATCAATGAAGTAGCGCCTGTACTGTTCGTTTTCAGTCGTGTGTCTTGCTTCTTGAAGCGCTAACCACAGTTATGATGAAACAGGAACAGCAGCACCGGAGCATTGTTCTGAGAAAGTACAACGGAGTGGAGTCGCAGACTCGGAAGGAGCAACAACCCGTCTGTACCGGATGTTCCACGTGTTTGGATTGTAGGGGCACCCGCCTTTGGGGCGGCGTCAATACAGCACACGACCTGACGGCACGCTACACAAGAGCACTGACATAACAGCACGGCGTCAAAAGGGCTTGCGACAAAACAGCACGCGACATAAGGGCACTGCGTCAAAAGAGCACAGTGACAAATCAGCACAGCGTCAAAACAGCACAGCGACCAAAGGGCACGATTTATTGAATGCCTAAACGGGCAATTGTTTAGATTTTAACACGTATACAAACATTATAGAGGGCGCAAAATGCTCTCTATGAGTTTCTCTTCAGGTACCGGTGCTCTTTCTCGGAAAACATGTTCCGGCTTTAATTGTTACACTATATAGGATGTTTGAAATGAAAGCGGCAAAAGCCAGGGCTGTCATTTGGTAAAACTATGCAGACACCGAGAGAAAATGCACTTGTATGGAAACAAAGAATTCAAAAAGGAAAGGCAGAAGGTTGGCTGGTGAAAAACTCAAAATGGCTTTCGTTTCCTTATCAACATCAAGGTTTATAGAAACGATCACTTACACTTATCGTTTTTGAACTAGCCCTTCAATTTTTGGGCGCAATACCACAAGAGTATAATAATAATAATAATAATAATAATAATGATGATGATGATGATGATATAATAATAATAACAAGCTATAGCCTTCAGACCCCCTTACAAAGCTTTTTTGAAGTCTCTGCTCATTACAGTTCTTTCGATTATATTGAATTGCAGTTCCGATTGAATGTAGAGGTGTCACGATATGTGGAACCTCTCTTCCACCTTTTGCGACTCGGCGTTGCTTACACATGTTGTCTTGTTTAAAAATAGCGCAGCTTACACTGCAGGAGAAAAATCACAGTTGGCGGCCCCCTTCCTTCGTCGGAGACAAGGCTGTAGCCTCACATTTATTTCCCAAATTTCCCATGAAAGATCTCCAAGACTGGCAGCCCGGTTCATTTCGTCCGCACGCGTCCACATCTCTCCTAAAGTAGACTGCGTTAGCCCGCGCTAGAACTGGCGGCCGCGAAAGAGAGAATCAACTTTACTGAGCTCGAAAATTCGATGGTGCGCGCAGGCACCAGACGGGGTGGTTCCCTATTCATGGGACCCATATGTCTCCAGCAACTCCTGGCCCCTGGCCGTCAGTGCTAGCTGAGTTGGCAGGGCGGGGCTGGACAACAAGGTCTCCCATCGCTCGGGGGGTTGGGGATTGGCGGTGTTGGGGGAAAGGCAGGTGGGGGGTTCTTGAGGTCTTTGCACTCGGCTATGATGTGTGCCAGAGTGCCTCTTTCCATTTTGCAGAAAGGGCGGAGTGTGTCGTGCTGCGCCGGGTAAATTCGGTGTAACAGAACGGAATGCGCTAGCGATCCCGCCTGCATGCGCCGCAGGATCGTTTGCTGTTGCCTGGTTAACTGTGGGTGCGGTTCGGGAAGTTTGCACCTCGCGTTTCTGTACATCTGAGTAATGTCTTTAAAGCTGGTCACGGGATACGGTAGCTCAGCCGGCTCGTCCTCGGCCCGGATGGACAGTTCTCGGGCGTGGTGGTCGGCGAGGGCGTTGCCTTCCACCTTCGAGTGAGCCGGTACGCACACGAGCTCGATGGCTCGTCCCGGAGGCTTGTGCTTGGAGAGAATGGCTCGCGCCGCGGTAGACATCACTTCCCTTCGAAAGCTTCCGTAGGCTGACTTCGAATCTGTGACAATGGTCTCCACGCTCGGTTGCACGAGTGCGAGTGCCACGGCTGCTTCTTCCGCAACGGCTGGGTCTGTCGTCCTCAGCGACGCGCTGACGATCAGCTTGTCGATGGACGTGGCTACCGCCGTTGCTCGGTCGTCGTGTTTTCTGAGCGAGGCGTCCGCGTAGAGTACCCTAGGGTTCTCCTCCAGCTGTCGAGCCAGGGCCTTGGCTCGCGCGGTCCGCCTCCCTTCATTCTTCCCCGGTTGCATGTTCCTGGGGAGTGGCTTGGTTTGAATGGCCTTTTTCCGCTGCTCGGGAAGGGCTGCCCTGGTTGGTAGTGGTTCTATCTGCCATCCTATTTTCCGCAGGACGACCCGGCCGCGCTCCGTTTGGCTTAGCCGTACCCTTTGGTTGGACAGGTGAGCCTCGATAAGCTCCTCTACCGTGTTGTGGGCCCCCATGTCCAGCAGTTTCTGCGTGGACGAGTAGATCGGCAGGCCCATTGCCTGCTTGGTTGCTTTACGCAGCATCGTGTTCAGGGTGTCTCTGTTTGCCTTCGTTAGCTGGAGGTACGGAGCAGAGTAGGTCACCCTCGACACGATGAATGCCCGAACTAGGCGCATTGCGTCGTCTTCCTTCAGGCCTCTGTTACGGTTAGAGACCCTTCGGATCATGCTTAATATCTGTTCCGAGGTGTTCTTGATCTTCGTGACGGCCGCGGACGCTCGTCCGTCGCTTTGCAGCAGCAGACCCAGGATTCTGATCTGTTGCGTCGGTTTAATGGCTGTGCCGTCAATGGTGATGGTCACGTTCGGCGGCAGTTCCTTCTTGGGTCGTCCCGGCTGAACCATGAGCAGCTTCGATTTCTGAGGAGCGCAGCTCAGCCCGCAGGTCTTTGCATATTCGTGTACGGTAGTTGCCGCCCTCTGCAAGGCTTCCTCCGCCCAGCCATCGGACCCGGCTCGGTTCGTCCTCACCGTAATATCGTCGGCGTACAGCGCGTGGTCCACGCCTTCGATTTGTTTGAGTAGACTGGGCAGGGGCAGGAGGGCCAGATTAAAGAGCAGGGGCGACAAGACTGACCCCTGAGGGGTGCCTCTCTCGCCGAGCTCGACGGGTTCCGACTTCTCTTCTCCTATCCTGATGGTCACGGTTCTTCTCGTTAAGAAGTCCTTGATGTAGCCGAAGGTCTTCTGACCGCATCCCGTTTTGTTTAGATTTTGGAGCACGCTCGCGTGAGACACGTTGTCGAAGGTCTAGGGCGAGTATACCCCGCGCCGCGTTCCCCGTCGCCTTCTTGACGACGAGTTCTTGCAGTTGGCTCAGGACGTCCTGAGTGCCAAGGTGTTGTCTGAACCCATACATGGTCTCCGGCATTTGGTTTGTTTCTTCCATGTGTTTTTGAGGTCTGCGAAGGACCATACGTTCCATCACCTCTTTCACGCACGACGTAAGGGAGATGGGCCTCATGTTGTCAATCGTCAGTGCTTTGCCGGGTTTCGGGATGAGTCGAACCTCCGCCTCTTTCCATTCTTTCGGCAGCCGCGAGCTCTGCCAGGTTTCGTTGATGTGCCCCAGGAGGCCGCGGGCCGCCGCTCCGCTCATGTTTCCAAGCAACTTGTACGTGATCGCGTCCCTGCCGGGGGCACTCTTTCTGTTGCTGTCGTCAATGGCCGACCAGAGTTCCGTCAGGGTGGATCTGTCCATCTCTTCGTTTTCAGGGCCTCCGTACTTCTCGGGCGTCGGGTACTGGCCTTGCTCGGTCTTGAGCTATTTTGCCTTCAGGTCTTCCAGTAGCCTGCGGCCGTCTCCCTCGTACGTGTTGAGGATCTTGGTGAGGTTGCGGTTGGTTGCGGTCTTGCTGCTCATCGGGTCGATTAGGTGCCTGAGTAAGCACCACGTCTTCCGTGCCGATAGCTTACCCTGCAAGCCGTCGCAAGTGCAGCCAGTTCTCTCGGCACAGCTTGGCCGCAAGTGCTCAGCCAGTTCTCTGCACAGCTTGGCCGCGTATTTCTCGAGGGGCGATCTGTTTGTTAACGACCGCGATACGTTTGTAACGCAGCTTCTTGTTGTGACGTTGGCGCTTCCACCTTCGCGTTAGCGAGTGCCGGGCAGCACCACATGTGAGCCAGCCTGCGCGTCTCGAACGCGTGGGAGCCGTCGTAAGCCGTGCATGTCAAGTGGAAAATTTCGATTTGTGCGAACGCTTATGGATGTTCTCCGCTTTGGCGCCATCTTTGGCGATCTGGCCGGCAGTTTCGGTTTCCCGATTGCGATTTTTCGACCTATTCGCGCGTTAGAATCGGGTAATTACGGTACTTTCGGTCGGCTTTTTCATCGTTCTCCGAAACCTCTTCGATTTCGTGCGTGTATTTCCGCATCTTGTCCCAGTCCGTTACGCGTGCCGTCCCCAGCATGGCGCGGTATTGGGGTCCCTTGATGGTAATGCCGATTACGCTGTGGTCGGAGCCCAGGTCCACGTCTTCGTTTCTGCAGGACACGTCCAGTGCCCCCGATAGCCACGACAGATCCGGAGTTGTGTCCCTATTGGCACTGTTGCCCCTTCTGGTGGCCACGTCTGGCTCGTTTAACAGGGCCATCTCATGGTCCTCCATGGTGTTGGCTAGAGCTTTGCCCCTCTTCGATTGGTACTTATATCCCCACGTTGTGTGAGGGGCGTTGAAGTCGCCGAGGATCAGGAGCGGCCCTCTCCCCGCCAACATTTTCGCCTGGCTCACTACTCGATCAAAGTCGTACTGCCTCTGTGACGGGCGGCAGTACGCGCTCATGACGTATAGATTTCCCGTGTTGCCAATTGTTCTTGCGTGAGTCTCGACGAGCGTGTGCTCGCATCTGCCCTGCGCAGTGACGTGTTGAGTAGCCGCCACGTTGCTGCGGACGAGCACCGCTGTCCCTTCCTCCGTCGGGTCCGTGTACGTCACGTATCCCGGGAGTCTGGGCTTGCTGTTCGTTTCTTGTAGTGCTATTACATCGGGCTTGTGTTCGAGCCCGTCAATGTGGAGTAACAGTTCCGCCTCCTTGTTGCGGATCCCCCGGCAGTTCCATTGATAAATTACTGTAACGTCCCCCCCGTTGGTCTTCATTTTCTTATTTGGTCCCTGCTTCATCTTCTTCGAATATTTCTATGAGGCCGCGCCTACACGCGATCGATGCCTTGATTTTTTCCGCCCGTTGTTTCTTCAGCGAAGCGAAGCGGTTCCTTGTGGTAAGGGTTGCTACTTTGGTCGCTAGCCGTTCGTGTTTGATCGACAGCGTCCGCACTTTGCCTTCGAGGGCCTCGAATCTGGCGTCTATCGCGCTCAGTTTCTCGTTGATTTGGGTGATGGCCGTTAGGATCGCTGTAAGCTCTCCTCCCTTTGGAATCTGCGCCGCCGCTGTCGCCGTCTCGCGGTTGACGGTGCTTTCTTCGGAGTCCATTGCTTCTTGGTTGCTCGGCGCCTGTTGCGCCGGCCGTACTGCCCCCGCATCCCACCCTATGCGGGGCGACGGGGGGTCCCTCCGCGGCACCTTGCGCATTCCTCCAGCGTTCTCCACCGTGTTGGTATCGCCTTCGGGACTCTCGTTTGCTGAGCTGCCGCTAGCTAGCGCATGGATTTTGCTCATTAAGGCCCTAGTTTGGGCGTTCTGCTCTTGTATTTGAGCGTTCTGTTGCTATATGATTTTCTTGAGCTCTTTTACTTCATTGCTATCCCGTTGCGGGCTAGCTCTTAGGTTAAGGGGTTGGGAGGGGGTGAGGGGCGGGAATTCGGTTTCGCTAACCCGAGCGACAGAAGACCTGCCGGTCCAGCCCACCTTTTTCTCGGTGGTTGTCCCTCGTCGTCCGGTAGACTCGGCCCGGAGTCTCGATCCGGCCCCGGGTCTCGAACCGGCCCGGGGTCTCGAACCGGCCCTGGATCTCGAACGGGACCTGGACCGGGACCTGGATCTTCCACTCGAACCTCGACCCGCCGTTTCCCGGTGGCGGTTGCCGCCGTCGCCGCCACCCCCGGATTGTGACTTCGATCGAGAGCGGCTCTGGCGGCCGCCGCCGTTGCTGCTGCGGACCGGCGTCTGGGACCGGCCCCGTTGCGAAGAGGCGTGACGTTGGGGTCGCCCTGTAGGACCTCTTTTGCCTTGCTTTTTGTCCTCGTTGTCTTCTTCCGCCCGGCGCCGTTCCCAGCGCCGTCGACGGACGACGTAAGGTGTCTTGAATCTTGCCTTGCAAGCCTTGTCAGCGGTGAGATGTTTCCCCCCGCACAGGCCACACCTGGGTACGCACTTGTTGTCTTCTCCGGGGTTGGCGATACCGCAGCCCCGGCAAATCTTGTCTTGAGGATTTGGGCACACGTCCATCCTGTGCCCCACTCGGCCGCATGCGTAGCACACGTCAATCTGCTTCCTGTGCAGGGTGCACTCAATTAGCAGGTTCCCATACCGGACGTAGTTGGGCACTTTGTGTCCCTCGAAGGCGATCACCAACGACCTGGTCTTGCCGATGCGGTTCGCCTGCAACGCCGTGGGATTGTGCTTGTGCACGACTAAATCTTGTATTTCTTGGGCGGTGTCCTCCAGTGGGATGCCCCGTATTACTCCTTTCACTGTTCCGTAAGGGGCCGACTCGTACGCGCTGACTTCGTGGGACGCTCCCCGAATGTCGATTCGCTCCACCATGGCGTATCTGTCAGCGTGCTCCCTCTTCGAGGTACTCACGACTATGATGTTCTGTTGGTGGTTTATTCATATCACATCTTCTCTAGCAGCATCTGCGTCGACTTGCGCCGCCGCCGTTACAGCTCGGCTTATTTCCACGCGGGCCACCTCGCTTACGCGGAGCCCGCCTCGTGGCCGCATGACAATCTTCATATCTGCGCGCGGCAGGACTGGCATGCGCGCGCCCTTCAGCAGCTTGCCCTTGTTTATTCGTTTCTTCGTCCTCTGCTGATGTAGATCGTTGCCGGTGGCGCCACCGAGGTCGTTGCCCCGACCGTTGACGTCAGTTGGGCCCTTGGCGCCATCTTGGCTCACTTGGAGTACGGGCGTTAGGCTTAGCAATCCCACGCCGCCTTGCTTCACTTTTTCGCCAGCGGTTTTCCACCCCTGCGCTCTAGTGAACTGATCCGGCGAAATTTCTACGCCATCCACTTCTACTCGCATAGCGGTAGACATCTTGGGTCGTTGCGCGCTGGCGTAGCAACCGATGAATCGGTGATCAGCTTTCGGCGTCGCCGGGGCTCGGCTTAGGCCTACCGCTTCCCTCAGCCGGGGTCGAAGTTGTGGTTAGGCCTAGCGGCTCGCGGGCACAAAAAAGCCCTCAAATTTCCGAAAAAATGGTCCCCCTACCTCGGAATTCGGGTTTCCGGTGATCCATGCAACTTCACACATCCGGTCGATGCCCTTTCATAAAGCTGTGGGTCAATTAACCGGTGAAATCAGTGAAAAATGACGGAGCGCGTGCGAAGCTTTCCCAAAGTGGAACGCGTCAGCACGTGGCCCCCCTGGCGGCCGAGTCTAAAGTGAACACCTGCGCTACGAACCCAATGGAAATGCGGTGCGCCCGCAATGCGACGATAGCTCACTCAGTATTCATAACTCCAGGAACCCAGATTCGATACCGATCGCGGGTAGGGGCCCCTTAAGGGCTGGTGCTGTTGGCGTCTCCTGTCGTCGTCGTCGTCGCAATCGTCGTTGTAATCGTCGTCTCACGTATTCACGGTGCTAAAACATCGGGAAAGCCGCTTACGCCTCGCGCTAGAACATAACGTGTAATAAAAAACACCGGGACACTAGTTTACCCCTCGCCCTGGAGCGCTTCGAAAAGCGTACAGAAAAACACCGGGAGACTCGCTTACGCTTTGCGCTGGAGAGAGAGAGAGAGAGAGAGAAAACTTTTATTGCCCCAAGGACTTATTCCGGGGAGGGGTGGTGACCGCGGGAGGGAGGTCCCCGGTGACTTTGGCAGCCAGGGCGACGATGGCATCTAGCACCGCAGAATCTGAGCTGCCCAACGCCCTCGCCCAGTGCTCACCCTCTCGATATGGGGGGAATGGGTTGTGGAGGCACTGCCAGAGGAGGTGATCCATGGTTTCGACCACCCCACAAGCGTGGTAGTGGGGTGAAGAGTACAGACCGGGGTACATGCGGTGCAGGCGGAGAGGCAAAGAACGGCATACGTTTGGACTAAGCGCCATAGGGGTTCTTCGGTGTGAGAGAGCGCCGGGTGTGCAGGGGGCAGAAGACGGCGGGCGAGGCAGTAATGAGACGTGATCTCATGAAAGGAAAGGAGGCGATCTCGAGCTGACAGGGCTCCATGGAAGGGTTCAAGGCAAAGACCCACTCGGAAGGTGAGCTCTCGAGCGGCTCTGTGTGCTGCCTCGTCCCCTCCTAAACCCGTGTGGGCTGGGGTCCACACCTCGCGCTGGAGTGATTCGTGCTTCAAAGACAAGACTTTTACAACAAAGCTGTATACCTCTACCTCCCGGTGGTTTCATCTCCGTTGGCAAAAACTCCAAGGCGCCAAGGATACACTTATACACTGCATGCGTCGCTCCTCCCCAGGTTTCACGTTAGTGAAGATGGCTCAGTATTTTTTTCTTTAAAAATATTATTATATTGTTTACTACCACTGCTGCCACCATTCTCCTTAGGCCTCTGGGGTAGCACAGTGTTAGATTTCCGGTTTCATGGCGTTAAGGGCCGGGGTTCGATGCCCGGACCTCCTTAACCACAGTTATATCTCAGGCTTCGATGCTTTTTGGTGAGACTGACGGACAAAGGCTTGGCCTAACCAGCTCTGCTGAAAAAATGACTGTGAAAATTCACCATCCTACGCATGCGGAGAGCACAAGGAAGATGTTTAAAGCGTGTTATTATAGATTCCCACAAAGAATAGCAGTAGCTAACCATGTTATGGTGGGTCCAAGAACTAGTAGAAATATGGCCTGGCACTGGCAGTCAAAATAAGGTTTTCCGCTTCTTCAGTGCATTCTTTAACTCAGCAGGCATCCCTTCAGAATAATAACGGATGGTGTAAACCTTTCACCGCGCATTCCTGAATACGAACCCAGAAGGACCAACTAGACCTCGGGGACCTTACTTTGTCGTGTACTCGTGATTTTTTTAATCGGGTCTGTGGCCCTTCGTTTAGTGAAATGGAGTAGCCGGGGTTTGCTGGCTTCCAACCCTCCCTTTAAATAAAGCAGTTATCCCAGCTACCTACCTATTTTCTAAACAACGTAGATGTGTTCCTATGCAAAAAAACTTTCAACATAGCTTTACTGAGGCCTAGGATTCAATACATTGCATGGCTTACACTGCATAAACCTACAGTGTCGAAATATTTACAATATAAACGATACGATGTTTCCCCGAATTGTAAAAAATACCACCTTCCACCTTTACACCGTGTAAAAAATTGGAAAATTCAAATTAGCTCGATAATTTGGCTCGATAATTAGCTCGTGTGGGAAAATGGGATTGTAGACGAAGACGTTGACCAGAGAGGTCTGCCAGCTTGACCCAATAGCTGACAGATTGCTAGAGACTAGTCAACGCAAGCGAAGCTGTAATAAACGAGTGATGGCACAAGCAGCATGATTTAATGAGGCGGAGAGTTCAATCACGTCTGCATCGTCCTAGAGTCTCCCACGGGTGGTCAAGGAGTCCGTACAAAAAAGAACGTGAATGATATGACGCGAGTAAATCAACACAGCCGCTGCTTGAGCTGGCGAACATTCGTATGTCGTGCCCGCTAATTAAAGTGATGAAAATGACGGTAAAAGAAGGGGGCCCTCCAGCCGGTATCCGGACATTTCGGTGCAGGACAATACTATGCAATACTTTGTTTCAACCCAGAAGGGCTGGGGTGTGCTGGAAAGGCCAAAGGCCCATACCAAAAGACCCAGCACACCGACTTTTACAGAGAAAGAACAGGAGGGAGGAGGAGGGGGATGAAAAGACTCTAGAGAGAGAGGAGAGTGGATTCAGTCGGTGCCGGACATTTCGGTGCAGGATGTTTCGGTGCGGACATTCCAGTGCACGAACATTGCGGTGTGTCGACCAAGAAACAGCCCGAACTCCCTTTGCCTGTCTCAGAATCCCACTCTCAAAACAACCGCGCTATTTCCATCAGTGTTCGAAATTTCTGCTCTCAAATACACATGTTAGCAATTGCCCCGTCCGTGTGACCTCGACAGCGCCCTCTCCTCAGGGAAAACGATTGGGGGCTCGGTTTTTGTTTCACCCAAGAGGAACAAAGGGGCAATGCCATCCCTGCGCCGAACTACACAATGGCCTCCCCCTTCCCCCCTACCCCCGACTGAACCACAACAAAGGGGTATTACTGGGCGTGCGGGGGACGTACAATGCGTGCATGTGCTTTCAAAAAGGTCCGTTCTTCCTCCACGACAATATCCCAGGCTTGGCTAGGGAAAAAAACTAGGGACAGCAGTGTTTGCAATTCAGTTTATCATGGCAATGCAGCCTGCCAAATCTCCCGCTGGGTATGCGCCATTCATCATAATCATCATGAAAGCACCCCTGTTAGTAAAGTGATCGTCCCCGCTAAGGGCAGCCATGGCCCAGGTCTGCCTTGCGTCGTTCTTCCGTAACATTTTCTGGTGCCGTTAAGCCCGGGAGAATGAACATGTGCGGCGAAGGAGACCACCGACGTCCCCCTCGGATTGAGGTTCGTAGAACCCCACTCCTTTGACTGCTACTACGCTGCTTAGCCCCGCCCTCAGCCGGAGGTCAGCATGGCTGGCCCTAACCACGTAGTGACGACCGACCGAATGCGTGCGATCGATAAGCTGCGCCGGCATCAACGTATCCTTCGCGACGCAAGTACTAGACTGCTAAAGGCAGCAACAGATCTTATTGAAGCCGTCTCAGCGACTCCTCACGACCTTCAAGAGGCTATTGACCTCCTGAAAAGTAAGAACACTGCACATTATAAATGTGAAGAGAAAATTATAGAGCTTCTGGCCGATGATGACGTTGAGGGATATTACTATAGCGCATTGGCTTACCGAGAAACCATAGATTGTACCATTAAGTGTCTGCGCTCAGCCTTGAACTCTCGAAAGGCGCCCGGCAGTAGAGTCAGTACAAGAGGCACTGCAGACAAGCCAAATGACCCTCGAACAATAACCCTCGTGTACAACGGTGTTCGGCCAGTATCCCATCCAGACGACCACCCTCACTGCGGCTCGCGTCCATCAACCTCGTCAGCTGTCCTGCCGAAGCTCCAGGTCTCAACTTTCGATGGTGAGACGAGTCGGTGCAAGGGGTTTTGGTACCATGTCGAGGCAACGGACCATAGCCACAAGAATGTTCCAAATATTGACAACGTTGGAGCCAGCAGCGAGGTTGCATTGCGCGTCCCAACGAAAGACAAGCGTGAAGAGCACGAGGCTACGTCTGCCACAGAGAAGGACGACTCAGTGGTTCCTGTCCAAGTAGACGACGCAACACGTGGAATGAAGGACGTTAAAGAAAAGGTACAGAGTGCATCGTTATAGACGCCATGAAGGGCGAGTACTTGCCGGAACTTCTTAAGATCCGACAAGCTCAAAACGTTGAAGTAGTTTATGAGGTTGCAGTCATCGGCGAATGCCAGTCATTCTGTCGAACTGAAATTGGACAACCAGAAGAAACCTTGCTGTTCACTTCTGCTCAGTGCCAGGAAACAGAGATATGTGATCAAGAAGTGGCCGAGCCGTTTGATAAGCTGAAACCTGTCAATAAAATGCGCTCGCCAGGAACGGGAGTTACAGAAGAGAAAACCCAAGGGAACGACAACACCGATCTAAGAACACAGCTCGACGACAAGACATCCCAGGTTGCTCGCCATCATCTTCAGAACAATCGCCGGAAGACTGAAGGACCTGAAATCTTTCTGGAAGCAGGGCAGAGAGTTTGGTTGTCATCCGCATTACATTGGCGGCCCTTGGCTGTCGTGAGATCTGCACGACAGCGCAAGCACCGGTGGAGACGAAAGAGGGGATAGCGTTCCCCGACCGCGTGGCAAGGACTTACCTTATTAACAGAAAAACCAAAATGTTAGGACTACGGATTTATTGTTCACCCATTGATCATTTCGGGCACAAGAGGATGTTAAATCTCCCGCTGGGTATGCGCCATTCATCATAATCATCATGAAAGCACCCCTGTTAGTAAAGTGATCGTCCCCGCTAAGGGCAGCCATGGCCCAGGTCTGCCTTGCGTCGTTCTTCCGTAATACAGCCTACATAAAACTTTTTATCAAATTTTCTGCATTTTTGGGCAACTGCATGTTTGTAAAGCTGCTTTCTTTGTAAAGTGAGTGCCTTCAATTTTGAGAAAACTTCATTAAGAATGCACTGAACTGAAGTAAACACCGCCCAAAGGCCTGAGCTGATTTTCTTGCCGTAAAAAAGAGCGAACATTAATTAACGACACCTTCTAAATAAAAACATGTACAAAAGAATCAAATCAGTTGCCTGCATAACAGGTCTTCCTTCAACGAAGTATAAAACAAAAATATAGAAATGCTCAATTCCTGAGAATAACTGGCCACAAATCAAACACGGCATCAATCTAAAATTGCAATCACTTCGCTAGATTGTTGTTTCATAACTCACTTTACGCGGAAATAAAAACAAAACGGCTGTTTCAGACAAACAAGCACCCGATAATGCGGTCGCCGAAAAAACTTGCACACAGAAATGTTCGTGCACCGAAATGCCCTTGGACTGATATGTCCGTACACCGATATTTCTGTGCACCGAAATTCCCTGCACCGAAATGTCCTGCACAGGGATCCGGACATTTCGGTGCACGGAGATGCCGGTGCACGGACACTTCCCAGCCGCGTCTGGCCGCGGTATAGTACCGGCGAACGTATGGTGCGAAAACTCAACACGGCCGCTGTTTGAGACGGGGCACGTGCCTCTATCATACCCGTGCATTGAAGTGTTGATAAAAAGCAAATTGAGCGAGCGCAGGCCTGAAATGCCCGCGTAATTCACGCGTCGAGTGGGAGGGGGCAGCACTCATTGGATGACAGAGACTATAGCTCTGCGGGGGCCGGAATTTCTGGGCCCCACCCGACCCCGCCTGGTAGAGACACACCCAGGGCACGGCCCGAGCCCGACAAGACATGAAGATAAACGCCCGAGTCCGGCCCGAGCCCGATAGCATTTAATAAAATAAACCAGAGCCTGCGCATTATTCCTTAAGATCATCCCGAGTCCGCCAGACTCCAAACATGAGCCGTAAATATTTGGTCTTTTTAACCTAAAATAAGCAAAGAGGGAGTATATTGAATTTACATTTTTTCAATACTTGGACCTTTATTTGAACAACCATTTGAACCATTTCTTCCTGAACTAAAAACGTATCTTTACGGAAATTGTGGGTAAAGTAAGTGCTGCATTTCGACAGTCTTCGAACTTAAGGCACACTGAGGGTCGCTCGAATCATGCTGAGAAAAGTGGGTGTAGCAACAAATGGTCCCGGAACAAATGATCCTGAAACAAATGGCCCGGAACTCATGGTCCCGGAACGTTTAGTTCCGGAACAAATGGTCCCACCTCGAAAGTAGGAACAAATGGTCCTGGAACTTATGGTCGTGGAAATTATGGCCCCAGAACAAATGGCCCCAGAACAAATGGTCCCGGAACAAATGGTCCCATATACCTCTTCGGGAAAAATGGTTCTATAAAACTCCACGAGGGTCCTCTGTTTTGTATTCTGCTGGAGTGCACTTTAAAATTTTTTTCTTTATTTTTGTTTTCCTTTTTTCTCAAATTTTGTTAAATTGGTTATCTCAATTTATGCTCTTATAACGATTGAACGTGGTATTTCTGCCAACGATGCATTTTTTGCGCAAGCGTAGGGCATTATACTATTGGCCCGTTTTAGAAATATTTTTATTCGTACTTCTGCCGTTCTTCTCCGGTCTTTTTATTTTCGTCTTCGCGTTTTTTATATATTGAAGACGGATATTCTGATTGAATAATTCTCTCTCTGTCTCTTTTGCTATTGGATTTTTGTAATATTTTCATTTTTCGTGTTTTCGACTTTTTGGTTTATCAAAATATCATTATTCTAAATATCTGCTTTGTCACTATACAACGAATGAATGTGCTACTTGCAAGCATAGGGGAAAAAAACAACATGAGAAATATGCAGCTTCATTATTGCAGAATACGTAGAGGCATGCCTCAGAAAGAAGCCCCATCAGTTTCTTCTAAGCAAGCACTTCACCCGTGCATCCGTAGTGAGTCCTCTTCCCGCTGCCTCCCCATCGTACGTTTTGTCAGTCACTGCACCTATTTCCAGGCACAGCCAAGCTAAACCCTCCCTTGCCGTTTAAAAAGATCGTTTCAGTCCGGCCCTGTTTCAGGAAGCCGCAAAATACATTGCGCACAAATAAACATAAATATAAATACACTGAGCTCCCTCCTTCCCTCATAGAGGCACTCATGCATAGGCGCAGTAGTGGTGGGACCATTTCTTCCTACTTTGAAGTTGCGACCATTATTTCCGGGACCGTTAGTTCCGGGACCATTTGTTCCAGGGCCATTCCTTTCCGGACAATTTGTTCCGGGACCATTTTTTCTGCGACCGGAGGAAAGTGAATATTTTAATATTGCATTTCTTGGACTTTATTAATGCACTCCACCTATCGTTATTTCATTCAATTTGTTTCCCAAAGAACTCTCTTTAGTACTTGTTTTCACTCCAGCACACTCTGCCGAGAGCTAGTGTAACTTTTACTTCTCTCAATTTAATTTACTAAGGTTCGTTGTCTGTTTGTACCAGGTGTCTATCCAAGTGCAGCTAAGTTCCTCCCATTGCTCCAAAGCTTTCTACTCAAAAAGTCACTTATTCTCAAAAAGGAATGTGTATTAAAGATGTAAGGAACACGCAAGGATACGTTAGCATATCATTGTTGGTTTCGTTTGCACAAAGTGCAATGTCCAGGTCACATTCGTTCTTTTTTGAGTTTGAAAAAGAGAGGAAAAAGACAATCATGTAATCTACTACCAGAGGGCTCTCATTTTCTGGCCCGTTCTCTCGCACTATGCTGACGGAGTCCATACGTTTTCTTTTATTGGCTTGAAGGCTAAGTGCAATATGTCATTTCGTTATTTTAAGAGACTGACAGCACTTCGCTTTTTTAGATGCGACGCTGAGAGCATCTCTTGTCGGCGGCCCTGTCCTTCCTGCGTGCGTTCGTCGTTGTTGTTGATGTCCGCACCGCTGCACCCCTCCTCCTCTCGCCGTGATAGCGCGCCCTCTCCCCCAACATCTGTGGCGCGCGCAGTGCGGCGTGCTCTCTCACTCCGCCGGTGGGCGGCGCAAGCGCGCTGTGCGCATGTGCAGCGCCCTCTCTCTCTCCGCGGTCTCCTCTCCTTCGGGCGCGCTGCGCATATAAGCGGAGTGCCGCGGTCCGGTCGGTCTCAGTCGACGGTCGTCCGCGCTACGCTTGCTCTCTCTCTCTCTCTCTCTCTCTCGCATTACCCTACAATTGCTCACGCAATTCGAGTAATCTACCCAACGGAAACGCACAATGGAACCCCCTTCAGCGTCACATCACACCAGGGTTCCCGCGAAGGGGGGGGTGGGCGTAATTTTTGTTTTATTTCACCTAAATGATCAATGAGCCGAAATTTTATTATGAACGTTCTAAATTTGCGGCGCACGAATGCCAGGACTCATGGTTTTCCCGGGCCGGTTCGCCCCGAAAAAGTTTTTGTTCAACCCGGAGCCCAGCCGTGGCCCGAGAAAATGCGTGCTACCCGACCCGAGCCCGGCCCGCGGGCCGGCAATGCTCGGGCTTTCGGGCAATAACTAGAGCACTACATGGGCTGCAATTTCCACGCATGGCCGGAACCTGCCCAATAGAGACACGGCCCGGGCCTGCGCCCGGCCCAGACCCGGCCAACTTCTAAAATGTGAGCCCAAGCCGGGCCCGAGCCCGGCAGATTTCAATAAAACAGGCTCGAGCGCGCTAGACTTGTTGAATGTCGTCCCTAGTCCGACAGGCTATAACCATGAACTCGAAAAAGTTTGCTGTTAGCCTAAAAATCATAAGCACAAAGCCAATACGACTAATTTCGATTTAAATTTCTGTTAAACTTGAACCGAACTTTATACAACTTAAAAATCCTCACTTAGAAACTGTGTTTTCGTGGTTGTGGAACTTCATTTTCCACTTCATTTACCAGTCTTTGAAATCAAGGCACACCGAGCGTACTATACATGATTCCGAGCAAGTGGATAATTTTTTTAATACTTTAATTCTTCAGCAGACAGTGCAGGTTTCGCAGTTCATTTACTTGCTGAAATGTGAGCAGACTATCCATACGGTTTCACCACTTCATTTTTGTCTTCTCATCTAGTTGCGTTGGCAGCAGTATTTTATCTGCGCCACTGTACTTTCTTGCGTTGAATCTTGGTTTTTAAAAAATTTGTCCCCGAAGAAATCCTGGGGTCTGCTTCGAAAATTGGTCCTACAAACTCTGCACACAGTGCAAAGTGCACATCATGTTTGTTGTGTTTTTTTTGTTTGCAAAGCAAAGTAAAAAGACCATCATGTTGTACTGTGCGGCTGGAATGCCATCGTTTTCTGGCCCACTCTATACCGCTATGTTGATGGGCCTCAGACATTATTTATTTATTTATTTATTTGCAGGGTACTGCCAGCTTCATTTAAGAAGCCCTAGGCAGGAGCGGACAAACATAATGATACAAAAACAGGGAAACAGGAGTAGTTTTAGACAACTGCGGGAAATAACGCGCATAGAACAAACAGGGGAACGCATTTTGTTCGCGTGGCAAAATAAAACAGCAATAAAGAACGGGGAACTTCAAAGACGACAACTTTGTCGCTCGGCATAACATCAATTGAACACGCAGATCACACAGGGAAGCAAACAAGTGGAAAACACAACTGCAAATAATTTAGAAAGAACCCTGAACAAGAAAAGCATTCAATCAGGCGCAGCCAAACACTACAAAGATACAGGGGGAATGTCGGACTGCGTGTGGTCGTTGATTGCGGACATAAATGATTGTACATTACCACGCTCAACAATTTCCGCAGGCAGTCTATTCCATTCGCGGATGGTACGCGGGTAGAAAGAATGTTTAAAAGACTCGTTCGACAAGAGAATTTCCTAATCTTGATGTAAAGATGTATGATGTAATCTTGACGTATTTCTAAGCGCAGTCGTCGTTTTATCAAAACTTTTAACATCACCGTCATAAAATTAAGCTTAACTTTTTTTCTTCTCACTTGACCAGAAAGATCAACAAAAATCTTTTTGTTGTCAACAATTTATAGTTTACGGTACCGGATTGCCGTGCCTGAGGGACGCCCAGGCGGCTCGGGCTGGCATGGCCCGAAAAATTTTGGTTGTAGCCCGAGAGAAAATGCGTGCTACCCGTCCCGAGCGCGCCCAGCCAGTGCACTATGCCAGACTACCTACAGCTACGCCACCGTACCCAGCCGTTTCAGTGCCCTGCCCATGCGGTGTGCTGTTTTGGCGTCTGCTGTTTGGTCGCCCGCGCTCTTCTGTCGCGCGTACGCTGCTGTGTTCGCTGTGCTGTTTTGACACTGTGTTGTTTTGTCGCTGTGCTCTTTTGATGCGAGCGCTTTTGACGCAGTGCTTTTATGTGGCGTGCTGTTTTGGCATGTGCCCTTTTGACGCCGTGCTGTTATGTCGGTGCTCTTTTGTCGCGTGCCCTTTCGTCGTGTGCTGTTCTGTCGGTATACCCGCCTGGGCATGTGCCCATTTGTTCCTTTAGGGAGACTTAGTCCCGTTTTTTCCCATGTCCGCAGTTATCTTTCCGCGGTGCGGTGCCCGCCCCGCCTTTGGCCCCCGCATACGCACTCGGATCTCAGAACGCACAGTATTCACGGAGCACATGGTACGCTTTTTAGGATAGTGGCTTGTAGGGAGTTTTAGTACAGCGTTTCTTGCCATTGGCTTCGCTGAAGTTTAAATTTTTGCGTCACGCTACGTAAACACCAAGAGGGAAGGTTTAGTAGAGCGTCTAATCAGTTTTGCGTAGCTACATGCTAATGGTTACGGCGCCATCTGTCGAATATTTTGCGACATAACTCGCCAGATGATCTTCCAGCGGAGTGCCGGAGTGCCTGGACATTTTACGATTATCCGAACAAGTGCAAAGAAACGTTTTCTGTTAGTATTCAATGCAACACGTCTGTAACATTATATGAATATTCTGTTACCTAACTATGGTCCATAAAAAAATGTTGAAGCCCCATGGCACTTCCGTGCAGTTTGACAGAACGCCCTGAACAGAATGCCCGGGTTCTACGCATACATTTTATTCAACTTCAAAACAATCCTGAGATCCGTTTCGAACGACCACATCGTCACAACATGCGTTGAAAGTCTGTACCGCGATTGTCAGCATTCGGATGCTGCTCTTGCCCATCGTAATTCGGCAATCACCTCTCGCGGTTTGCGGGTAAGAACAGCAAGTCACTTAGCTAAACTAAAAGCCGAGAAGGCTTTTAGTCACACACACCCTACATACCCGATGCGAGGTTGACTCGTACGTCGCTCGAGAAAAAAAAAACCCGGCCTTCGGAACATGGCGTTCCCGTTCAACCACACGTTGGAATTATTTGTGCTTGGTTAACATTCTCGATCGCATGCGCATTGCCCTCCCGGAATGCCCACGTGTGTGGTTTGTGAGCTGACACCGTGCTGTGGTGTGCTACCGGTGTTAACAGTGGTCAGTTCAGCGCGATTCTCGAGCAAAAAAGGCATTTCTTCTATCCACCTACAGCCAATGACAGCTTCCAAAATGGCCACACTCTGTCAGGAGGTGTGAGCATTTTGGGACGTTGGGCCGCCGAGCCCGCGGTATGTTCACTGCTTTCCCACTTAGCGAGGAAGACATAATGGGATTGTTTTAAGGCTGCCTGAACTGAAGACCGGTGGTTCAAGTACCCCAGTTAGTCTCTGAATACCGCCGGCAGCTCAGTTATCGTTGTTGTGCCTACCTTGTGTAGCTTGTTCGTGCTGTTTCCATTGGTGCCGGGTGGGCTTACGCAGCGTAATAGCGGACCGAGCGCACCTGAAGGACCCTTTTCGCCCTCCGTCGTTTTCTGGGAAAGCCAGGCCGTCGCGTGTTTATGCACACAACGGGCTGAATGGGCATCTAGCCAAAAGAAATATTTCCAGCACCTTTCTCATGTCTCAAGCAGAAAGGACTATAATTTGTGAGAATGTATCGCCAATGTTATCGTGTTTTCACAGCGAGTACCGTCAAGGGTGGCTGCCCTTCAGGAAGCGGTTTCTCTCGCAGCACGAGCGGAATGTGTGTCTAGTTGTCAGGGGTTATTACCGCATTAGAGCGTGCCAGCCGCCGGTCCGCTCAGGTAAGAATAGCTACTCCAGCTGTGAGTGTTGCGGATTTATGGAAGAAGAGTAAGACGACCATGCCAGCTTACTGCCTACTACCATCTTCATTGGAAGTAGAGAAAAAAGAGAAAAAACTCCGTTCGGTTCAGTCATGGAGTCGCTTCCGCGTCCCGTTCAATCAAATTCTATTGCCGTGAAACGCGGCAAGAACAAACCAGCAGACTTCCCGGTGCAGCGGCTTCAAGTTAGTGCGTGGCCTTAGGTACGTCGGATATCCATATTTCGGAATCCTCACTCTTGAACGCCAGCTGCCAAGGCTTCGTGCTTGATGCCGACACCCCCTTCATCCACCTGGAACCCGGAGAACCCAGACCATCAGACAACCCCGACCCTTGCTTCGCTGCGCTCCCTGGTACTGATGACAGCAAGGTCGTACAAAAACTTCGAAGTGCACGTGTCATCCTCCAGGCGGACATAACTGAATTACCCAACACAACTGTTCGTGTCTTGGAATCCTCACCGTGGAATATAAGTACGCTAATTGATTTGTGTCGTATGGTACAGACACGCAGAACTTCGATAGCTTAATTGGCAGATTCAGAACCTTCTGGAATCTGACAGCTTCGTAAAGGGCTTGGAAGAAGCCGAAGAATAATATTACACGATAAGTCCAACTAACGTTTCGCTAATAGAACCAATTTGTGAGGCTACTTTGAGGAAGTCGCCCACCTCGACGAAGATTTTGTCACCACCTAAACACAAGCAGGAACATCGAAGAGGTGGTGCCTCTCAGAAAAAGGACACAGCCAATGCCTTACTGCCCTTCTCAACAATGGCTGCCTTCTATACCGTGGGTTTGTCGATTTGAGTGGAAAAGAGGCAGAGTAGCACAGCGCCCCTACCTGTGCAACGTCGTCGGTGAATCAGGCCGCGGGGCGTACCCGGAAGCACAAGTTCAATGAAGCAGCCGGTGCCGTCGCATTCCGGCTAAGAGAGCACAATACTATCCGAGACCCGGCTTATGTAGAGGCCAAGCCCAGAACGTCAAAGCACATAGATAACGCGAAGAAATAATGAATGAATGAAAGTGGTTCTGCGCGCAATGACAAGACATTCACTCGTTAACCACCGTTACGGAACAAGTGCCATAGCAGCAATCATCGGAACATGCGAATTCAAGCACGTGAAAGCAAATCGTGCGTCCAGTCGATCGCAAGAAGAAAGAAAAACTAGGTCGCTCTTTTTTGCGTACTGGGAAAAACTCAGCCAATACGCAGAAAGGAACATCGAAGACAAATAGGAAAAATAAAATGGACAACTGTCACGAAGATTCAGGCCATCTCCCGAGTACGAATCATCGATGATCGAATGACGAGCTACTTAAATTTATTGTTCATAAGGCCATCCGATTGAAGAGAAACAGCCCGCCCCGTCCTAGCCAAGAAGGTAGCAAGAAGGCATCGCGCCTAGAAGCACCGATTGAAGATAAAGTAGAAGACATTCGCAGTCTTCATCTCCACTGTAATTCTATCGGACTAATCTATGGCAAACCCAGACTAACCTGTCCTGCACTTCTCCAGAACTAGCGTCACCATCGGGGTGGGAGTATGTTACGGATTCATGGAAGAAGACGACGACCATGGCAGCTAACCGCCCACTATAATCACCATCGGAGGTAGTAAAAAAGAGGATAACTCGGTTCGGCTCAGTCAAGGACTCGCGTCCGCGTCCCGTTCTATAAAACGGAGGCCAAGTCGAGTGGTTCAATCAACCAATCGATCAGGCGCTCAACTCCATACTCAAGACCCCTCATAGACATCAAGAGCACCACCAGCAATCAAGATGGCCCCAAGCAATAGATCGGAAAACACCACGACAATCATTCAATATAACCGCCGTGGAATCAAAGAAAAAGAAGGAGAACTACAGCAGTTCATCGCAACACTCGATCCCCAACCAGATATTATAGCACTCGAAGAGGTTAACAGCAGGACGCACTTGCCTGGGTATGTTACGTACACCGATCCAACAGGCAAGGCAACAACCACACTGGTCAGAAAGAACGTCGCGGCAACGCAGCACCTTGCAAGCCAGAAAGGATGTGAGCACACACTCATAGAAGTTCACTCTTCCTCCACCAAACAGAAAGGAAACCTGTCCGTGCTCAACACGTATTGCCGACCATCTCACAAGAAACCCTGGATACAGGACACCATTCAAGAGACTCTCAACCTAGCCAAAGACCAGCCAAGCTCTTATCCTGGGAGACTTCAATGCTCCTCATCAGATGTGGGGATACAGATTCAACTCCATGAAGGGAAAGGAAATAGTTACCATCATTGATCAGAACCGACTCACTTTACTTAAGGAGCCTCACGTGGCCACCAGGATTGGTACTAGCACGTCATGTGATACTTGCCCTGACCTGTCACTGTTGGCAGGCTCTATCGACATTGCCTGGACAAACACGCAAGTCAGTCTTGGTTCTGATCACGAAATCATTAAACTTACCGTCAAAGACGTCACCTATAAAGCCCATATAGGTTTTTGCCCGAATCACCGATTGGGACAGTTTCGGAAGACTCGAGCAAGTAAGATAAAAGAACCCGGGGTCGTCCTACAGATGATTGGGCCGCTGAAATAATATGAAGGATTGCAAACCCACACCCAAACGATTGCTACTACATATTTAACACCCACGTGGATACGAGACTTTCTCCACCTGTGGGAAGCCAGGCCGAAGCCTTACAAGGAGATGGAAAAGAACAGAGGCACAACAGAAAAACTCCGCAAAAAGATCGGTCAATCAACAACAAGCGGCTGAATACGCCTTGTCGTTATGCAAGGAAACTTGGCTTCAACTTTGTGACGGTCTGCAGGGAACCTTATCCACCAGAAAGGCTTGGTTTCTCCACCGTCACCTGAATTGACTCTCTAACCAGCAAGGGGGAAACCAATCGTCATATGATCCGCACAATCAATTCATATCAAGGAGACTCGAACAAGCTCCTAAGGATCTCTAAACAAAGTACCTCCAGACCGAAAAGAAGCTACCACCCACTACCTTACACAGGAAAGCCGAATGAAGGTCTCGACAAACCGTTCCAACTGTAAGAACTCCGGGCTGTAATTTCCGAAAACAAGCGCAACAGCGCTCCAGGACCCGATCACATCTCCTACAAACTATTAGCCAACCTTGACGACGAGGCTCTCGAGACCTTGTTGGAGTATTTTAACGACTTTTGGACTAAAGGCAAGATCCCAAAGCAGTGGAAAACAGCAGAGATAAGATTTATTCCCAAGCCAGGCAAATCCCGCATATTGATAATTTGCGGCCAATATCCCTCACATCGTGCGTGGGAAAGGTGATGGAAAGTGTTGTGCTCAACCGTGTGCAGCAATACCTGGATGAAACCCAGCAAATGCCAGACACACCATGTTTGGATTTCGAAAGCATCTCGAACCCAGGACGTGCTTGATTCAGCTAAAAGAAGAAATCCTCGCAACCCGCCACTCGACACTCCCCGCGAGCAATACTAGCGCTCGACCCTCAAAGGGGCTTTTAATAACGTGTCACACGAGGCAATTCTACGAAACCTTAACAACACAGGATGCGGGGAGAGAACATACAACTACATTGTAGACTTTCTTTCAGATCGCACAGCCACACTCAAAATCGGCGATATCACCTCAGATCCCATCACCCTCGGAAGTAGAAGGTACACCCCAAGGCGTCAGGTCCTCTCCCCGCTCCTATTTAACATCGCGCTCCTGGGTCTACCGGCAAGGCTAGACAGTATTCCAATTTAAGCCATGCGCTCTACGCAGATGATATAACAATTTGGACTGGCACTGACTCACTCGGGAGACTTCAAGACTGCCTGCAGCAAGCTGCCGATGCTGTACAGCAGTACGCAGAGGAAAGTGGACTCGAGTGTTCCCCACAGAAATCAGAACTCTTGGTGGTCCGGCGTCGTCGCACTAAAATGACAAGGACAACATCGAAATAAATTTACAGGGACACAAATTACGCCCTGCAGCTCAATCAGGGTGCTTGGGCTTTTTGTGCAAGCGGATACAAAATGGAACATAATGCTCCAGCGCCTGACCAGAACGACCGAACAAGTTGTGCACACTGATTCGTAGAGTCACAAATAGACACCGAGGCATGAAAGAAGACGATACCATCCGTCTTGTCCAGGCCTTCGTTCTATCGAGGCTACATACGCAGTGCCCTACATGACTCTAACCAAGACAGATACGGAAAAACTTAACACCCTCATCCGTAACGCCACGAAGCAAGCCCTTGGGATCCCCATGAGCGCGTCAACCCGATAAGGTCCTACGCATCGGCCTGCACAACACGGTGGACGAGCTCATAGAGGGCCACCTCTCCAGCCGAAAGCGCGGCTTGCAATGACACAAACCGGCCAAAAACTGTTGAACAGAATCAAATGGAGCTCCCCAGACGTGAAGCCGAACAAGCAGCTTCCTGATCGGTGGCGGCATAATATCTTTTCCAACCCACTGCCAAAGAACATGCACCCGGTTCACCACAGCGGTCGACGAGAAGCTAGAGCGAAAGCCTTAGACAAAAAATACGGCACCCTCCCGGAAACGGTCTACACGGATGCAGCCACAATCCGTGGTAGAAGAGCAAAGACAGTGGTAGTCACCACAAAGACAGAGCTTCTTGTCAGTGCCACCGTACTAACCGCATCAACCAAAGAAGCGGAGGAGCTAGCGGTGGCACTGGCCCTCACGCAAGACGGAAGCCACGGTGGTCGTAACAGACTCCCAGGAAGCGTGCAGGAGCTTCAGGTCGGGTTGGGTGGCACCAGCAACGCACCGCATGCTCTCAACCAAATTGCCTGACAGAAAAGTAAGGATTGTATGGACGCCTGCACATGCTTCAATGGAGGGCAACGAATTTGCCCACCAAAAGGCCCGAGAACTTGCCGACCAGGCCTCGGAGGATGTGGAGAAACCTGTACCTCTTCTAACGTACCACGAAATAACACAACATTACCAAGCTTAATCGACGGACTTTCCCGCTACCCTCACCCAAACCTCACGAAATCTCAAGAAACAACACTTAGACTCCTACAAACCAACACCTCCCGCATCCAATTAGGCTTCACCGGATATCCCCTACCCAGTATCCAGCAGAATGCAAATACTGCCAAGAACCTGTACACTACGAATATTCATCCTAGAGTGTCGAAAAAACATGCACCCACCAACCCGTTCCCCGCATTTCAAAATCCCCCAGAGCAGTGGGAGACACTGCTGTCCAGCCCCTGCCTCTCGGACCAGCTCCTGCTCATCGAGAGGCAGCCGCTGCTAGACAGCTCATGGATTCCTGTGAAGAGGGAGCCACTCCTACAAGAACACCGTAAATGCTCTCACAAATAAACGTTTTCTCTCTCTCTCACACCGTGACGTTTGCCTCTTCTCAATTAGACTGCGTACACTTGCACTGTAAAAAAAAAAAAAAACACCTCGTGAAGAACGCATGAGTGGTTTACGCCGTGACTGGGGTTGTGACCGGATTCTTTGAACGTTAAACGTAATCGTAATCGCATGTGTTGCGTGGGCGTCGCTGTGTCTACTAATATTTGGGTGCGCTTTTGTGTGGCCGTGTACTGCCATAGCTAGTAGGAAGCCAAGATCCCTTCTAGGCTGAGGTCTCTGTGCCATCAAAGAGTGGTCTCGCTCTCGCCTCTTCTCTCTCTCTCTCTCTCTCTCTCTCTCTCTCTCTCTCTCTCTCTCTCCCTCTCTCTCTCTCTCTCTCTCTCTCTCTCTCTCTTCTCACGTAAAAAATGCATAACGCGACGTGCTGAACAGACGACATCTACGCTGTTTGCTATCCGTGGGAAGGAAATCTCTCTCATTCGCTGCTGTGACTGGCTATAGGTTTAAAAACTCATCACAAGTGAAGGACAAAAAGGAAAGAAATGGGAAGGTGAGTGTCCTTGTAACCAGGGTAGTGCTTTCACCCGCTCATGCCTCGCTGTGCAAAGAGATAGGTGGAGCTAAAAAAAATTTAGTTTAACTTTGGAGATACCGAAAGTTTGGGATAAATAATACATAGAATTTAGAAGAACTGCTATGACAAGAAACGCCGAAAAAAAATTACACTAAAATAAACCATCGGGCCACGGTGCGTCAGGCCATGTATACGCTGTCGGTGCTCGCACACGCTACACGCGTCAACGTTAGCAGCTTGAGGGAATAGTACTAGTAATAACAAAGGCAAAGGGGAAAGGAGCGGCAGTTTGAGATTTGCGCAGGGACGGGAATCAAGCTTGAAGAAACACGGATGGAAGTTTCCCCGAGCCGTGGGAGTTATGTAGGCGCAGGTTTTTTAAGCTTCGCGCTTTGTTTTCAAAAAAGAGTTGAAATTGTGCGTTGGGGGATGAAAGCTAATTTAAAGGAGCGTCACAACACGCAAGTAAGCTGTTAATCGGAGTGCGAGGGTCTGATAGCTTAGAAACAGAGAGAAGATTATTCGTGCCATAAGCCTTCAGTCGCTTCGCTGAACTCATCGCGAGTGTGTCAGTGGTCATAATTCAAGAATATCTCAAGACCGTGACTGATTAGGGCCAAAAGGTTTGTTTCATGTCGTCGTGATTATTGCCACAAGGTCCACGCGAATGGCCTAACCTATTCACCTCACCTTATCTATGAGCTCGTTCAACCGGAGCAAAGGAACATGCCACGGTACTCTTTCTTCCCTTAACCAGTCTAGAATGTCACTGCCTATGGACTTCGTAGAGCGCTGACGCGAATATATTGGTTGCATAAATCAATGTTTACTCCTTTTCCCCCTCTCGTTACGAAGCGTCGCTATCTGGGTTTGGTTCTGTGATGCGGTCGCTACACAATAGCATGCACTGAAACATTTATGCGCACGTTTTGTGTGTTTAAATCACTGCATCTTCGCCACGGGCAGTTCATTTGCTGCTGCTCTCGTTACTGTTCAACAATACTGCTTGCCATGGTAACATTTTTTTCCATATTCTGACTACTAACCACCGTGTCTTTTTATCCTGTTGATGATAATTGGTCATGTTCCAGCATGCAAATTACGGTATTTATTTTTAAGATGGAAGCTGTTGTTACTGGCCGTAAGTGTTCCATGGTAGGCAAGAATACCAAGAAAATTCCGAGCGCCCGTGAGCGCGTGCCTCGCGGCGACCGGTGGGGGTCCTCGGCACACGCAGTGGCTATTTAGCAAAAAAAAAAAAAATCGGGGAAGCTTTCACTAATGTGCATGACTTGAGTGACGAAGCTGTTGTAGGGGATCATTTACGGACACAAAGTTCAGTTTTAGTATTGTTATAATGTCGTGGCTGACGTCGGCGGCAGGGCAATTCAATGATCTTTTATTGAGCAAGGACAGAGTGAGCGCGTGGTTTTGGTCGACTTATCGTCTCTAGCGGATGCTGTGGACGCCGAGCCCCTCGAAGCGCGGCCTCTTCCTTGGCCGTGCGAACTATCCGTGGTCGGGCCATGTGGGGCAATGATCAGCTACAGCAGATTCGACATTCAAGTCGCTGCTCTTCTGCACTACAGAGCGCATGCGCATGACGACACGAGAACGAACGAATCAAGGGCAAATGCTATGACGTGTATTTCTCGCTCCGAGCAGGTGTTGCCACGATACGGCGAGCGCTGGAGTTATTTTGCGGCCAGTGTCGGCCAATCTCCCTAAGTGGGTATGCTTTGCTTGACGAACGTGCGCTCGAGGATCACAGCGAATTCCGGAGTTTTTTGCCAATATTGGCCGATCTTCCCAAGTGGGTATCCTTAGTTTTAATGAACGTGCGCTTGAGGTGCGCGTGCACAAGCGCTGGACCTTTTTTTCGTATTTTTACCTGCGGACACCATACACAAACGATTTGCTCAACAGTTTCGCTGTTAAAAAAATTTCACCCTCTCCCCGTAGGGAAACCCTGAGTAGTACGCGAAGCAGCCATGGGGTCGACTCAAGTTCCCATTAGTTTTCAGTTCCATCGCGGCGTTGCGGGAGGAGAATGAGGGAATGAGGAGAGCGGAGCGCGCGCGCGCATCATTTATACCGCGGAGCTACAGTGGCGCCCCCAGCGGAGTATGCAGCGGCTACCGTCGTGTCTCAAGCCCTAAGCTGCTTCGCATTATCCCGCACGGAGCCGCAGGTGTTGCCATTCGTTGCGCAATCCCGGAGAGGAGAGGAGGAGAGGAGGAGAGGGAGGAGAGGAGGAATGCCGGAGAAGAGAGAAGGAGAGGAGAGGAGAGGAGGATCCCTAGGGGCATCCTGCCACAATCATCATCAGCGGTGCCTGGCCAGGCATGCGCAGTAGGTGTGCGGACGGCGGGCAACGACAACGACAAGGGAGGGAGGGGCACAGCCCCGAGCATGAGATGCTTCGCATCTAAAACTGGCGAGAGCACCGAGGAACGAGGAAATGGCAAGTGCTCGTAAGCGCGTGCATCACGGCGACAGCCCCGGCTGGCGCACTGGTTTTTGCAAAAAAAAAAAAATAAAAATAAATAAAGCTCCAGCGCTGTTTGCAAGCGCTACCGCGCATGTAAAACAAATCTCCACCAGTAATACTAAACATGAAAAGACACCGTGCTAAGAAAGCTTAACCACGGCCGCCGCATTCTCTGCAAGGCATCATAGATAATTGGAGTCATCGCTACGAGTGCGCCCCTCCTTCCCGAGTAGACTTGCAGATAGCGCCACCTCTGCCTCGAGGCGATGACGAAGAGCTGGTGGAAGTCTACAATGATGAGGATGACTTTGCATCCACCACTCGCCGCGAAAATGACCTTTTCGAAACATATGACGATGATTACTAGCACCGCAACTGTCCTAATAAACAATGATACTGAAACTTAGCTATGTGTCCGGCAACGCTCACCTACAACGGCGTCGCCATTCAAGTTTTACGTGTGAGTGCAAGCCTCCTTTAATTTTATAGTCATTAGCTTTATTAATACATAACGTCGGGGACAGTAAATAAATAAGCAGAGGATTGAATCAAGAATGATTGTTTAATCTCGCCGTGCGTGGGTGTCATGGACTGATGAAGTGAAGGGCGTCCACCTTCTGGGCCGCGGCGAGCTGCAGGACAGCCGGGCGCCGAGCTGTTTCCGCGATCAAGTGGATGCAGGCCGTGGAGAGTGGCCGCAGCATTACGGCATTGTGCGTGGCGGTACCCTGCTGCCCTACAAACTGCTGCCGGCAAGCCACGCCGACGCTGGCAGAGTTGACCGTGGGATGGCCGCGGTCCCGATGACCAGCTCCTCGCGCGATCAGCAGCAACCGCAGGCGCTCACTGTCCACGATCAGCTCGGTGGCGGATGACGTCCCCTGTAGGTAGTCGTGCGCCATGATGCTGCTGCAGGGGAGGAAGACGGGAACTACCCTTGCTGAAAGCAGGACCCCTGGCGACGACGACCTCTCGAGGATCTTCGTAACGGCAGGCCTGGCCCCCCTCTTGGTGGCCTCGGCGGGACGGCCACAGTTGGGCGAGCGAGAGCCGGGTGGCGGCAGTCTGTCCAACAGCTATTTGGTGGGGGACCTTCTCACTGGTCACAGGGGTACACACTGATGATGGCTGCTGTATGTTCACAGCGAATAGCCTCGCACGTATTGAGCGATGGTTGTGCCGTCCTTCACTGCTGCTGGGAGCGCCTGGCAAATCGGCCTAGGCCTGCTCACGACCGAATTAAGGAGGGCGGGGGGAGAATGGCCTTCTTACGAAGCTGAATTGGTCCGCCGTTGAGGAAACCAACCGATATCGTTGCCGTGAAGGCTTCCCTCCGACGCCTCTGCCCTCATTATCCAAATTAATGACATTAATAGTCTGCCATAGGTTTCCCGCGTCCACTTGGCAAGACGAGTGTCCGAAGGCTTGCACCAACCCGTTTGGAGCGACGTGCTACCTACTGTGCCAGTGACGATATGCGGGTCCACCGGGAGCTGGTGCTGGTACTAAATGATGCTTGACAACTGGGGAGATCTTCTGCCAGTCACTCCTTTAACGACCTGCCGTGAGACGCCGAGGCAGAGTAACGGGACGTGTTTCTTTAGTAGTAAAGGTTCCTTATGTTCGTCGCTGCATGCATTTTCCCCAGCAGTTATCCTGGTGGAGTTGATACAGCTGCTGTACAGAGGAGGCCGATTGGGTCATAATGGGGTCGTGAACGTGCTTGTTGGTGTCCTCTGAGTAGTGGCGTCAGCTGTGCGAAGACCATACGATCTATATAAATGTGTTAAACGCCGCCTTATTAAACTAGACTGCGTACATTTGCAGTGTGCAAAAAAATCACTGTGTGAAGATCGCATGAGTGCTTTTCGCTGTGACTGTGGTTGAGACCGGATTCTGTGAATTTGAAACGTAGTCGTACTCCCATGTGTTGCGTGGGCGCAGCTGTGTCTGCTTGGGTGCACTTTTGTGCGGCTGTGGGCTGCAATAGGTAGTAGGAAGCTCTAGGCTGACGTCTCTGTGCCATCAAAGGTGTCCCTATCTTCTCTCTCTCTTTCTCTCTCTCTCTCTCTCTTACGCAGAGAAATGCATAAGGCGACTTGCCGAAGAGAGGATATCTATGCTGTGCGCTATCCTCAGGAATGAAATCTCTCCCATTTGCTGCTGCGACTGGCTATAGGATCAAAGATGCACCCAGAATGAAGAACGAGAAGAAAGGGAAGCATTGGGAAGGTTACTGTCTTTGTAACCAGTGTCGTGCTGTCGCACGCTCATGGTTTCCTATGTAATGAGATATGTGGAGCTAGAAAAAAAACTGAGTTTAACGTTGGAGACACCAAAAGGGGAGGACAAAGAATACATAGAAACTTACAGTGCGGCTATGGCAAGCAACACTGAAAAAAAACTAACACTAAAATAAAACCATCGGGGCACGGTGCGTCAGGCCAAGTACGGGTGTCGGTGCTCGCACACGTTACGCGCATCAACGTTAGCGTCTCGAGGGAATAGTAATAGTAAATAGCAAAGACAAAGGGAAAAGGAGCGGCATTGAGAGATTTGCGCAGGCTACGGGAATCAAGTTTGAAGAAACACTTTAAGAACGTCAAGGCGGGTGATAGATGCAGAAAAGTCACTCCGAGGGGAATAACTGGATAAGAAGGAACCATTAAGAACAGGAAACTATGGAAGGAAAGGGCAGTGCACTGCTGTTGCTTTTTCTGCAGTGTGGGAGTGAAGTACGGGAGATGTGCTTGCGACAAAAACTAGGGAAAGTCGGAAGCGGACAGAACAAAATAAATTTCCTTATATAAACTGCAATGGGAGGTCACTGAAGTTTCCCCGAGACGTGGGAGTTATTTTGGCGTACTGTTTTAAAGCCTCGCGCTTTGTTTTCGAGGAAGTGTTAAAAATTCTCGCAGGAAGCTGAAAGCTAATTTAATGGAGCGTCCCAACACGTAAGTAAGCCGTAAATTGTAGTGGGAATGTCATAAAGATCGGAAATAAACGAAAGATGATTCGCGCAATAAACTTTTAGTCATATCGCTGAGCTTATCTCAAGTTTATCAGTGGTTAGTGTCCAAGAACATCCAGAGCTCATGACCGATTACGGCCAAAAGTTTTGTTTCATGCCGTCATGATTATTGCCTCAATAGTGGATGCGAATGGCCTAACCTATTTACCTAACCTTATCTATGCGTTCATTCAACCAAAGCAAAAGCAAATGTCCGCACTCTCCCTCCCCTTAAACAGCGTAGCATATCAATTCCTACCGACTTCATGCCGTCATAAACCCAGATTATTGCCTCAATAGTGGATGCGAATGTCTATGCCTAACATACTATTTACCTAACCTTATCTATGCGTTCATTCAACCAAAGCAAAAGCAAATGTCCGCACTCTCCCTCCCCTTAAACAGCGTAGCATATCAATTCCTACCGACTTCGCAGCGAACTGACGCGAATGACGTGATGAATTTAAAATTTTTGGTGTATATTTTCCCTCGCACTTAAGTTGGGGACCCCATATAACTTATATGTCTAAGAAACTATCCTCAATTACGGGTGTTTTATTCCGCTGTCGTTTCCGTTTTTCACAAAAATTAAAAATTAAATTATATAACGCCCTATTCCGCTCACATTTAAAGTACTGTTCATTGGTCTGGTCGACAACTACACATACAAACCTCAACAGGCTTTCAGTTTTGCAAAAAAAAAAAAAAAAAAATATTCGACATATAGGAAATATGGAACCTCAGGCTAGTACTTTAGGCTTATTTCAATTATATCGCATTATTAATGCTAAAAATATGAATCAAAACTCCCACCTCCCCTCGCGGGAACCCCTGTGTAGATGCGACGCATAGCGGGTTCACGTTGCAGCGTTGGACAGCGGAGGAACGGCGACTGGAACGATGGAGCGGAGCGCCGCAGGCACCGCGTTTTATAGCGCGCATAACGGTGAGGGGACGCGCCGGCGCCAGTGCGTCTGCCGCGGCTATGACGCAACACAATCCAACACAATCCACTTTAATCCAATCCAATCTAAATCCAATCCAATCCAAGCCAAGCCAAGCCAAGCCAAGCCAATCCAATCGAATCCAATCCAATGCCCCTCGCGAGAGGGTGTTCGCTATCGGAGAGGAGAGGAGGTGAGCGGCGGAGAGCGCAGCTGGCGCGGCGAGGAGAATGGGGGAGGGGTGGACGCCGACAACGCCGTATGGATGCAGAGGACAAGGCGAGTGAATGAGATGCGTTCGCATCTAATATCTTGTACTGAAGCTGCTATTTTTTTCCTCTGATTTGGTAATCAACCGGATAACAGGGTTGGCTTCACTACAACATAGAAATATTCTTGTCAATACCAGAAGTAATGACACTTGGGCCATCCCACAGTTTCGCACGTTTTACAAATATCAAGCGCTAGCATATAACATTTCTTACTATCTTAACAAATTCTCTAAACTTTTAGGACTAAACCGCAAGGAACTGCAGCTTTAAAATTAGTCTACCTCTGTTTCTATGTCTGGTTTCTGCTGATATCACTGTGCGATGAATGAAAGCGGAGACTTGAGCGAGGGTAGCTCTGCATAAATGAAAGGTAAAATTGGGTTGTTGGCTCGTTCTCCTTTGAGACTGTCTTATTATTGTGTTGTTTTTTTCTGGAAAAAGAAACTCAGCATCTAGACTCCAACGTAATTTACGGTATGCTCACTGTTTTTTACGTGCACGCTGTAAATAGGATCTGATTGTGCGGTTACCTAACATTTCTTAATACTAGTTCCTTATAAGCATTTGTGTTGATTTGCCTTTGCAGCTGTGTATGGCAAAAACAGCTGTTAATACTTATCGTCAGTTGCATTTGTTTATTTTTGTTACGCAGCCATCTTTGTTTAAATCTAAAAACGAAACTCTTTTGGATCTGTTGTAAGTTGTTGTAGGGTAATCTGTTGTTGGATCTGTTGTTTTGGTCACTGCAATTGTGTAATTTGCATTGTAAAGAGTGCGTAAGAAGCTTTCTGTAGTTCTGTAATGGTGCTATGCAGGTATTTTTAGATGCGACTGCATCTCATTCACTCGCCTTGTCCCTGCATCCGGCGTCGTTGGCGTTGTCGTCGGCGTCCGCCCCTTCCCCATTCTCCTCGCCACGTGAGCTGCGCTCTCCTCCGCTCACCCCCTCTCCTCTCCGATAGCGAACACTCTCTCGCGAGGGGCATTGGATTGGATTCGATTGGATTGGCTTGGATTGGCTTGGCTTGGCTTGGCTTGGATTGGCTTGGCTTGGATTGGATTGGATTAAAGTGCGTCATAGCCGCGGCTGACGCATGGCGCCGGCGCGTCCCCTCACCGTTATGCGCGCTATAAAACGCGGTGCCTGCGAGGCTGCGCCGCTCCGCTCCATCGTTCCAGCGCCGTTCCTCCGCTGTCCAACGCTGCAACGTGAACCCCCTATGCGTCGCATCTACACAGGGGTTCCCGCGAGGGGAGGTGGGAGTTTTTACTTTTACAATGAAGTGAACCATTCACGCGTAAGGTTTTGTGTGTTTGCATCACTACATCATCTCCGCTTACGATTTATTTGCTGCTGCTCTCGCTACTGTTCAGAAATACAGCTTGCCATGATTACATTTTTTTTATTTTGCCTGACAACCCGTGCGTTTTTTATCTTGCTGGCTATAATTGGTCATGTTCCATAATGCAAATTACTTCATTTATTTTTAACAGCTGTATTGTTACTGGCTGTAAGTTCGCCGTTACAGGAAAGAATATTAAGAAAATGCAGAGCGCTCGTGAGCACGTGCCTCGCGACGACCGGTGAGCGTGCTCGGCACGCGCAGTGGCTTTAGCAAAAAAATTTCAGGGAAGCTTGCACTCACGCGCAAAACTTGAATGACGAAGCTGTTGTAGGTGATCATTGACATACACAAAGTTTAGTTTTGATACAACGGGGAATAAAAACACCGACCAAAAAGTATATTTCGTAAAACAAAAGACGTTTCGGCTCCCACACGGGAGCCTTGTTCACAATGACTTTTATTTTACGAAATATACTTTTTGGTCGGTGTTTTTATTCCCCGTTGTATCATGACGCACCCAGAACAGACGGGATTCCGTCCAACTATAGATTTCAAGGTTTAGTTTTACTATCCCTGTAATGTCGTGGTTGACGTCGGCGGCAGAATGGCATTTCAATGACCTTTTCTTGAGGAAAGCCAGAGCGAGCTCGTCGTAGTGGTCGACGTTTTGGTACGCCACTCTGCAAGCGCGACTTATCGTCTCTACCGGATGCTTTGCACGCCGAGCCTCTCGAAGCGCGGCCTCTTCCTCTGCCACGCAAACTATCCGGGGCGGACCATGTGGAGTCAGTGATCCCCTCCAGCAGCTTCGGCACTCAAGTGGCGGCTCTTCTATGGTAGAGAGCGCATGCGCACGACGACACGAGGACGAAAGAACGAGAGGCGTACGCTATGACCTGCCTTTCTTGTTCCGAGCAAGTGCTGCCACGATACGGCGAACGCTGGGGTCATTTTTTTTTTTGCACAATGTTGGTCAATCTTCCCAAGTGGGTATCCGTGGCTTGACGAACGTGCGCTCGAGGAACGAGAGGAACGCTGGAGTAACTTTTTTGGCCAATATTGGCCAATCTCCCTGAATGGGTATGCTTAACATAACTAACGTGACGAACGGTATGAACGAAAAATTGGGCCCATCTCCCCGCGAGGGGGACTCGAGTAAATGCGTCGCATAGGGGGTGGGTGTATTGCGTTAACGTTTAGTGTTTGGGGAGTTGGTGGTAGTGAATGCGTTGTATCAGCAGCTTCTTGACGTAGTCAAGGATATAAGGCGCGTTCGTAGCCTCCTATACTGTGTCGGCTTTGTGGCGCAGTGGGTAGAGCACCATGTACAATGCGTTCCGCCCACAGGGTCGAGGGATCGAAACCAGGCGCCGGATAGTCATTTTTTTATATAGTGTAGGGGGAGGGGTGCGGACTACGACTACGGACGTCAACGCGGGTGACATCGTGAGTTACCAAAATGCTCTGCATTTAAAAACCTCAGCGCAGTTGGAAAGCGCTACCAGGCATGTACCACGATCAATCAGGTGATAGAGAAGTGCGCGGAGTATACTGAACCCCTATATACAGCCCTCATAGATTATGAGAAAGCATTTGACTCGGTCGAAACCTCTGCAGTCAGTCAGACATTACGGAACCAGGGTGTAGATGAGCATTATGTAGTAAGAATACTAGAGGATATTTACAATGGGTCCACAGCTACCATCATCCTCCATAAGGAGAACAGTAAAATACCTATAAGGAAGGGCGTCAGACAAGGAGACACAATCTCTCCCGTGTTATTCACACCATGTTTACAAGAAGTGTTCAGAACATTAGATTGGGAACAGGTGGGAGTGTGGGTTAATGGAGAATACCTCAGTAACCACAGATTTGGTGATGACGTTGCCTTGTTAAGTAACTCGGGGGACGAATTGCAAAGCATACTTAACGCACTGGACAAACAGAGTAAAGCCGTGGGCCTGAAAATTATTATGCAGAAAACTAAAGTAGTGATCAATAAGCTCGGGGCCGCACGGCGATCTGAGATAGGTGGCGAGGCAGTAGAGGTGGTGAGCGAATATATCTACTTAGGCCAAGTTGTGACCCCGGATCCCAACCATGAGGCAGAGATAATTAGAAGGATAAGAAAGGGGTAGAGTGCATTCGGCAGGCATTCTCAGATAATGAATGGCAGCCTACCGTTGTCCCTGAAGAAGAAAGTGTATGACAGGTGCAATTTACCGGTACTCACCTACGGGAAAGAAACTTGGGGGCTCACTAAGAGGGTTCAACTTAAATTGAGGACGACTCAGCGAGCAATGGAATGGAAGATGATGGGTGTAACATCAAGGGACAAGAAGAGAGCGGAGTGGATCAGGGAACAAACGCATGTTAAGGACTTATTTGTAGAAATTAAGAAGAAGAAATGGACGTGGGCAGGGCATGTAATGCGAAGGCAAGATAACCATTGGTCATTTAGGGTAACAGAGTGCATCCCTAGAGAAAGCAAGCGCGGCAGAGGGTGGTGAAAAGTTAGATGGGGAGATGAGATCAAGAAGTTTGCAGGGATAAATTGGTCGCAGTTAGCACAAGACCGGGGTAATTGCAGATTAATGGGGGAGGCCTTTGCCCAGCAGTGGGCGTAATTAGGCTGATGATGATGATGATGATGATGATGATGATGACGACGACGACGACGACGACGACGACCGCGCATGTAAAAAAAGCTCCAGCTGTAATTCGAAAGATGAAAAGACACCCTGCTATGAAGGGGTAACCGTACCGCCGAATTCTTTAGAAGCCATTATGGATAATTGGAGACATGTTTGCAAGAGTGCCAAACCTTGCCGAGACGACTTGCAGATCCCGCCACCGCTACCTTGTGTCAATGGCGAAAAGCTGGTGGAAGTCTACAATGCTGAGGATGACTTTGCATCCACCATTTGCTGCTAAGAAGTCGATGACCTATTCGATGCATATGATGACGATTACTAGCCCCGCAACTGTGCAAAAAAAAAAAAAAAAATCTCGGGCCATTTCTACTAACGTGAAACCTGGGGAGGGGGGCGAAACATGCAGTGTTTTTGTCAACGGAGATGAAACCGTTGGGGGTAGAGGTATACAGCTTTGCTGTAAAAGTCTCTTGTCTTTGAAGCACGAAGCTGTCTAGCGCGAGGCGTGAATGAGTGCCCCAGTGTTTTTTAGTGGGTGTTACGAAGCGCTCCAGCCCGAGGCGTAAACGAGTGTCCCGGTGTCTTAGTCATGTTTTAGTCGTGACATGAGACGACGCTGACGACGACGACATAAGACGCTGACAGCCCCAGCCCTATGGAGCTTCGTCCTAACAAACAATCACACTGAAACTTAAATATGTGTCCGGCAATGCTCAGGTACAACAGCTTTTGCATTCAAGTGGTGCGCGTGAGTGCAACCTTCCCTGAATTTTCTAGTCCTTAGCTTCATGAAGACATAACGTCCGGGGACAATAAATAAATTACAAGCAGAAGATTGAATTAAGAATTATTGTTTAATGTGTCCATAGGTCGATGTCATGGGCAGCCGGAGTGAAGCGCGTTCACCTTCTGGGCCGCGCCGCGGCAGAAGAGAGCGGTGATCCGGGACTACCGGGAAGTTCCCGCGATCGAAGTTGACGTCAGCCGCGGCGAATGGTCTCAGCGTTATGGCGTTCTGCGTCGCGGTACCCTGCTGCCCTGCAGACCGCTGCCGGCAAACCACGCCGATGGAGATAGCGATGACGAGCACCACGGGATGGCCGCGGTCCCGATGACCGGCTCCTCGCACGATGACCAGCGAGCGCAGGCTCTCACTTTCCATGAGCAGCTCGGTGGCGGATGACGTCCCCTGTAGATAGTCGTGCGCCATGATGCGGCTTCAGGGGAGCAAGGAGGCCGCCAACCGCCAGCGCTGAAAGCAGAACCCTTGGCGACGAAGGCCTCTCGGGGAGCTTCGTAATGACAGGCCTGGCGCCCCTCTTGCTGGCCTCGGCGGGATGGCCAGAGATGGACGAGCGAGAGCCGGGTTGCGGCAGTGTGTCCAACAGCGAGTCGGTGGGGGGTCTACTCACTGGTCACAGGGGCACACACTGATGATGGCTGCTGTATGTTCAAAGCGAAAAGCTGCGCGCGTATTGGGCGATGGTTGTTAGCGTGCCGCCCTTCACTGCAACTGCCCGTGACACCTACCCAGGGAGGAATTGGACAGTCTTTCGTGTTTCAACGCTGATTGATAAATAAATAAATAAATAAATAAATAAATAAATAAATAAATAAATAAATAAATAAATAAATAAATAAATAAATAAATGATTGATTGTATACGGTTTAACGCGCCGACGCAGCGCAGGCGATGAGGCGCGCCGTAGTGGAGGGCTCCGGATTAATTTCGACCACCTGGGGATCTTTAACGTGCGCCGAAATCTCGTACACACGGGCGTTTTTGCTTTTCGAACCCGCGAACCCGGAATCGAACCCGCGACCTCGTGCTCAGCAGCACAACGCCTTAGCCACTGAGCCACCGCGGCGGGTTAAATAAATAAATAAATAAATAAATAAATAAATAAATAAATAAGGACGAGGAGGAGGCAAAACGTTTATTGAGAAAAAAATAAATAAATAAAAATAAATTCATTGGGTTCTTGACAAATTTTGCTCCAAAAGATAATCGGAGAGTTTGCATTTGATTTACTGGAGCACCCGGAACAAAGCCATCAGCGCTCAAGTCTGTTCGCTAACCCATGAGGCGCTTGAAAGCGTCATGGCAGAATCAAGAAGAGAGGTTGTTGCACCCGGCAGCCCCAAGAAAATGAAGGAATAGTGTAAAATGTGTAGAGAGAAAAAAAGGAAAATGCAAGAAGAGGGAATTTGCTATCCACGCGTTGAATTTGGCAAAAACAAAGCCCTCACGCGTGCTCCGATACTTTCACTGACGGCGGGAAATGCCAGCGACCGTTTAAGTGTGCCCTCGCGGCGCACAGTCGTGGTGTGGGCCTAGAAGCAGCTATTCCCAGACGTCGTAGCGCGTGAAAAATAAGCGACCACACCAACAACAAAGTTCGACGGGAATGGTGTTTGTATGTGTGCGCGTGTATATGCAGCGTGCGTATACGAGACGGGAAAGTGTATACCGCGACAGAAACGAAAGAGGAGGTTAGGAGTGCCTCTTTCGAATTCTACCGTCATCACATTCATCACTCCTTTTGGTTTTTTATCTCTCAGACTCGGGCTGTGTGAGATTGAAGTGTTACCGTGTTGGCCTCGCGGCGACAGGCAATCGAGCAGGGCACGAATGAAGGATGGTATACCTTTTTCTTTACCGGCATGACTTTGACACGCTGTTGAAAGAAATGTGGAAGCGCGCATGGCTGCTGTTTCTATTTTCTGTGTGCATCCGATACGCTGGCGGGCAAGCTTGAGAGAAAAAAAAATCTTTTTTGCAGTCTTCTGTTCTGAGTTTTGCGATTTTTATTACTGTGTGGCTTTTGTCATTTAGCTTTTGTCATTTAGCTTTTGTCATTTAGCTGGAGTAAGTATTTGTAATTTTTTCACTGCTGGCTGTGGTACCGCTCAACGATCTGGTGGTGCGTGTTCTCAAGAAAATGAAGGAGCTGTAGTGCGTTTTCACCAAAGATGTTTTATGAAGCAGCTGCTTGTTCCTCGTCGAATTCAACCCAACCAGACCTCGGCAAGGCCTCGTTAATTGTGTTCCATAATTCTGGGGGCAGAGTTTTCTCAGCTGTGTACAATTAGTGTAGTAGTAATAATAGCAGTAAAATTTATTGAGTCTGAATTAACTGGATCCTGAAAAACTGTCAACAAACGCTTTCCGCGTTTCGGAAGTGATGAGAAAGCTATAATTCTCGCAAGCACAGAGCGCAAGCGAAATTTCTATTGGCTGACTTGCCCCGTCGGTGGTGGTGTGCTCTAGTCACGTTCTCTAATGACGACGACGACGACGATGACAATGATGATGATGATGATGATGATGATGATGATTCTCTTGAAGTGTTTGACGCGTACCCACTCGGGGGTAGGGGGTACGCGTACTGTTGGCCAGGAATAAGTGTTGACTGTGGTGGCTGTTGAAGCTCATAGACTGATTTTACGAGCTCTTCGGGCGTAGCCATCACTCGCCGTTGTTGTTGCTATTGTTGTCATTACTTGTGACACGGAGCATGTCCACTCGTGGGATTGGCCAGGAATCCCCGTCGCAGCTGGCGTCGCGCTATATCACGCCACAATGGGAGCCAGTCAGCGTCGTCGCTCGCATCACGCCACATCGCAGGTGCGGTCACTCGCTGTCGTCGCCCACGTTCACCTTCTAGCGCGGCATGGGTAGGTCACGCGTGGTTAGCTCCGCTGAAGAGCGGGCAGCCATCGAAGAAACGTAAAAAGTATGATCTACAATATCGTATACCAAACATTTGCATTCGGGTAAAGATCTAGTCAAATGAATGGCTATCGTTTTGGTCGATCGATGTCCTTTGCGTTTTAATTTCGGTCATTTAATTTGCTTTTTAATTTGCGTTTTTATTTTGGGAGAAGTGTTTTCGTTTTCGTTGTGCGGTCATTGCGTTTTGATTTTGGTCGTTTTCATTTTCACTCAGGCCAAGATTCGCGAGCACCCCTCTTCCCTGGGGGATGGGGGCTCTTTAATTTTTACTTATATTGTAGCCGTTTTCTTTACTGGACGTTTACTGCGCAGACTAAACGAGGACGACGGGAAGAACACCCGACAAGTTTTTTTTAAATGTCTACCGAATGCAACTGAAAAGAAACTGGCCAATAGCCGCGATATAGATCGAGCGGCGTCACTGTGGCGCGTAAACAATGCTCAAACCGAGAAAGAGAGAAAAAGGTTTTCAGCAAGTTTCTACGTTATCCGAGGGCCGTAGAGCTGTAATATTTGATTGGGGTACTGCATAGCCCTCTATTATAAGTACTAGATGCGCTTGTTGGCTACGTTCTAGAAGCATTTCACATATAAAAAAAATTGTCCGCGTATCTGCTCCTTTCGTAGCAAATGTCGACAAAAGACGATAGTCTTTATCGACTTTTACCAAGTAAATGCTTCCCTTCGCTTTCCCGCTCACCTCTCATGTTGTTCCTCTTGCGTCGCGCTCCTCCCAAGGTAAAGACGCCAAAGGTTTGCTGAAATCATTTTAAATTTGCCGCGTTCCACTGTTCTAGGCCGGGCGTCTCGACGCCAACGCTGCCGTACGGCGGAGACGCGTGTGAATCGAGGCGTTATACTTCAACGTTGATAGAACCACGTTGCCCTACTCCACGTGCGTTCCAAGCAGAACGTGGAACCTATCTAGTGGCACCTTTCGTAACTCTTGCCACTTGATTTCTTAAAATGGCGCCAGAAGCTATAGTGGCGCGAGCGACAGCAGGCGATGGCGGAGTGAGTTTTTTTTTTTTCTGGCGTTGATGAAGTATTTAATTTCGCTAAAATCAAGCATGTATAATTTTTTATAAACGAACACTGCAAATATCACTTCTGTATTAATTTGTTGTCTTATATTTGCGTAATATATTGTTCTTCTTCAACAATATTGACAAGTATGAACATTACACCGGACTTAGACGGGTAGATTAAGCTGTGACTATATAAGACTATTGCGCAGGCCGTGTTTTACTTTGGTCGGGTGGCTGAATCGAGTCACAGACAGACAGACAGACATACAGACATACAGACAGACCAAAATTTCTGGGTTTAAGTTGCCGAAGAAAGACTATCGTCTCTAAAAGAATAAAATTTGCAAGGCCCCTTTAAGTCTTTTTTTCTTTGTTGTTATTCCACCTCTATAGGGAGGGGGTGCTAACTTCGGCGTGCTGTTCGCTTCACGTATAAATAATGCGGCCGACAACTTCATCGCGCAATTATAAGACTGTGGTTATAATTTACGCACCCTATCTGCCTTGCTGATTGGTCACACCGTGACCATACGCTTATATGCTGATTTCATGGCATCCGGGATGCAAGGTGAAAACGCCGGAAGACCACGGAGCTAAGCGGCGAGCTTGTTCTTACACGCCGCCTGCTGCCGCAAAAGACAGCGACACCGCGCTGCACATTAAGTATTAATTTGCAATCTCTGGACAGGGGCGCTCTGGTGACAGAGTGACAAAACTAGCCCCTAAGAAAGCAGAAGCTAAACTAATGCAGATTAGTATCGTATCTATCTCTGATGACGGCCTGCAGGCGGCGCATACTCTACCTTTGGTCACACACTCCGCTGCTCAAATTTGTTTGCCGCCGAGCGTACACCTTTCAGCGTGCGTGTTGTCGCTTTTTTTAAAGACGATAGTCTTTCTTGGGCTACTTAAACCCAGAAATTTTGATCTGTCTGTTGTCTGTATGTCTGTATGTCTGTCTGTCTGTCCGTGTGTCTGTCTGTAACTCGATTCAGCCACCCGGCTAAAGTAAAATTGATATTGCGCAATAGTCTTATACACTCACAGCCAAATGTAAACGTCTAAGCCCGGTGTATATGTTCATTACTTGTCAACTTTGTTGAACAAGAACAAGACATTACGCAACATAAGACAGTAAAATTAGTACACAAGGGATATTACAGTGTTCATTTATTCAAAAAATTCATGGATGCTTGGTTTTTTCGATAACAAATGATATTCTACATCTACTGCAGAAAACCGTCCCCTCCTGGCGGCATATAAAAATCACGTGGCAACAGCAACGAAAGGTTCCACTAGCTAAGGGTTCAACGTTCTGCTTGGAACGCACGTGGAGCACGGCCACGCGGTTCTATAAACCTTGTAGTCGGCCGCCTCCATTCAGGCGCTTCGCCGTACTGCAGCGCTTGCATCGAGGGAACCCGGCCTGTAGCAGTGGAACGCGGTAAATTCAAATCACCTTGCGCAAACCTTTAGTGGTTTCACCTTGGGAATGAGCGCGAACGGTACAGGAAACAGCATGAGAGGTGAGCGGGAAAGCAAATGGGGGCATTTCCTTGGCAAACGTCTGCAAAGACTATCGTCTTTTGACGACATTTGCAACGAAAGGAGCAGATACGCGGCCAATTTTTTTGTTGTCTATGTAGCGTTATGTTTTGTAGGTTGACCAGCAAACCAAGTGAATGATGAACCAACTAGCTCAGATTCTGCCTATTATAAAGTAACAAGTACTTTGCCAGCATCCTCGAAAATACTCCTGTACTCGATAGCCCTGCTGGAATATGCGCGTGCTGACATTGCGTGCCTCTGGCGACGATTAAGGTCTCTTTCGCATACTACACGCCCCGACGTTCACAAATAAAGGACCGACCACTTGACGCCCTTCTAGTGAAAATTTGGCTTGAGAGCGGATCGATAGTCATGCTACCTCAGCCAAGGATCTCAAAAAGGGAAATGGGCTTCACTGCAGGGCATATCAGAATCACCTGCTAGATAAGAAAGCCCTAGCACCAAGCCGTCACCCGGTGGCTGATTGTAAGATGTCAGTGGTCATTTTTAGAGGCAGCAATTAGCAACCGGAAGAGTACTTCATAGACCGAACACCTGCGGAACTAAGAGGGAGGCGGGGGCGCATTTGTTACGCGACCTTCTTACTACGTAGGGAGTGACAAAACCGAGCCCGCGTGCATTGAAAGCGAGCGTGCCGGATGAACAGAAAACGAAAAGTGAATGCGACCCGCCATTTTTCGAGAGAGAGAGAGAGAGAGAAGAGAGAGAGAGAGAGAGAGGAGAGGAGAGAGAGAGGAGAGAGAGGAGAGCTGAGAGAGAGAGAGAGAGAGAGAGAAAACGTTTATTGAAACAACAGGGACGGGGTAGGGGAGAAAAAGAGTTAGGAGCTGTGGGCGGCCAAAAGAATCACTTGGTGAGCGTCTATAGGAGCCGCGTCCATAACACTGGCTGGTCCTGTAAGGCTTCCTCTTCTCGCATGGCAAGACGAAAGGTGGTCTGGAAATCGAGGGAGAGGGCGATTTGAAGTCCTTCTTACCTCTTTTTATTTCTAAGCCCCCGAAACCAAAACAAATGCGCCCATTAAACTCTTAGAAAAAAAGACGTTGGATCTAGGGGTGGCGGCGAGTTATAGACTATACGCGAAGTGCATACCAAATCGGACTAGTTTCGCGAATTTTCGACTGGCTAAAACAGCCGACTGGAGGGGCCTCGGGTGGAATTCTGAATAACGCAAATATGTGAAAAACGGTTTAGAGTGAACTCGCTGAAGTTCCGAAAGCTTAGAAAGTAATAAAAAGTTAGAGGTTGGGGCAGTTTAAACGCCGTTTGCTGGCATACAAATGATGTTTTCCGGTCTCCTTTTCCGGAAGCTGTACTGAGAATATCTAAAGGCTGCCATGCTCCTGGTAGACACGGGAAAATAAAATACGAAGAAAAACTGTCAGCAGTTTAAAATATGAGTCACGTAAATGGCGAGGTGAGAATTTTAAATTACGCGCCAAGTGAGGGAGAAACGGGAAGGAACTCCTGCAAAATGTGTACCCAGTGAGAACAGAGAAGGCAAGCGTGTTGTTTACACACGCTTGTTTTAGCTTCTTTGGTTTACCAAATAGGAAAATAATGAGAATGTCACAGAATACTGTACTTAAGGACGGCTTCGGTGTACCAGTAACGAAACCCATAGCGGGTACTAGAAAGGTTGCGTTGAAAAGGGAGGGAGCTCATGTAGCCGATGGTAATGACTGACCACCAAGACGACAAAACAAAGCTTGGGTCACTTTGAAATAACTTGCCGTTACAGTGACGCAGCAGAGGCCGGCACTAAAACATAGTTATTATTGTGTTGGTAACTGCAGGACAACATCCAAGTGATACGATCAAACGAAGCTAGAGGCTTCACTGCAATCGCGTAGTGATGTTTCTTGGTGGAGGCTCAGGTCCGCGACAGCCAATGGCACAAACAAGATTCTGTGACGTCATAGAGACGTCGCCAGAAAACGGCTGAGGCTTCAACTTTTTTCTTTAATATCGGGATTTCTTGTCTAAAGTTCTTGATAAAACTGACATAATTGTAAAACTGACATAATTGTTATCGGGACGGAACACTCTTTTAATGAGCAAGAGATGTTCACGCACTTTGATGACAGTAGACGACAATCACTATATCGGCGCACGAATTCGGCCACCTATGGCGCGCACCGCCACACTTCGGGTCCCTGCTAAATTGACCGTTACTCGACCCAAGAGTTCTGGGCTTTCTTGGGAAGCCGAGTTAATGAAAAGGTTCATTGCTGCCCTTCCCCACCCCCTGTAATGTTCCTTGTAAGTACACACAATTCAGCGGAGTATTTCGCGGATTCGAGACTACCTCGTGCCGAGAGCACAGCAAAAGAGAAATACAATTGATTTTTCGACCAACACAACGGTGGAAAACGCTGGCCTCGTCGCTTTGTAGGATACTGATCGTTTACGCCGCATGCCCAAAGATGAAAGAGATGAGAGGGTATTAAGGCAGAATACATGGATGCGAAAGACGTCCGGGGGAATCAGAAATTCGAGCAAGAAGTATACATGAAGGTTACGGAAAGAACGACACTGTTCCGTGAACTGTGGTTTACAGTAAAATAACGCTCGCTCAGGGACTTAGCAGTACCCGTTCTGCCATCCGCGCTGGAACGGCGTAGCGTTCTGGCCAAGACTCGTATGAAGGGAAACCCGCATCATTTCTTCGCAGGGAGCGAACAGCGGAGTTAGGCTGGGCCCGCACGCCTTCGAGAGAGGATGGGGTTGAGGCAATAGTGGTGAAGGAGGAGTAGAGAGATTAGGACGACAAGGCGTCTTTCCCTCGAGGAAAACGTCGTCGACGTCAACGACGACGACAGCGGTGGCGACGCACCCCGTTTTGTTGCATGCACTTTTGCTCACTGCAGACCCCCCCGTTCAGGATACAGCGCCCGGAACTTGTGGCCGTGTAATCATCTTATCGATCTAAGCAGGGAGGCTGTGAGAAGGAAGTTTCGAGAGAAGAGTTTGACGTTTTTCAGGATCGCAACGGAATAAGAGAACAAGGGTCGTGAACAACGGACATGGCCTGCCTTGTATCCTTCTTTCCGCGTCATCTTCTCGCGTCTCTCTCTCTCTCTCTCTCTCTCTCTCTCTCTCTGCATCTCTTCTGCGGGGTCGTTCCTCCAACTTTGGTTTCCCTCCTTGTGGCAGTGTCAGCTACTCCGAATAGTTTTCAGCGTGGACGTTAACGCTAGTTTGAGTGCACTCTGCTTTCTATTATACAATTGCTCGTCTCCTCTGATCATTCGTTTTGGTGCCAGACGAGATGTCCTCTTCACTTTACGCATGAGATGCAGCTTGGAGTCTTCGATGCAAGGCCTTTATGCGATTCGAAGTATCAAAAAATTCACGCTCGCGATTGAAATAAGTGTAACCTTAGAGAGCATGCCGAATGCGTGAACGCCACCGAGAATGTGTGAGATGAACTCATGACGGCTTCATCCAGAACCAGGAGCATGAAAAATGAGCTCTTTGAGGATGTCTGTAATCGAGAACGGCGCACTGGCTCATCTTTAAGGCGCGACCGAACGAGTTCCTATTATCAAAATGATTCCGAGCAAGTGCCACAAAACAAGGTCGGTCAGGCCAAGTAAATTGATATATGCCTGAAAATAATTTTCTGTTTAACTCAATTGATGCGAAGCATTGCAACAACGGCGGCAATGAAAACATAAAAAGAATTGGCGCAGCTTGCACTAGTGATGCAAGGCTGGAGAAAGCAGGAGAGCTGGGGATCGACCTAGCTTCTTCCCGCACTGACAGCGGATCCCAGGAGAGAGGGAGCAACTGGACCCCAGAAGTGCAAAGCCGTTTTAGACGGCACTGTAAAGCAAAGAAGTGTTTTATTCAGTAGCAATCATCGGCCTTCAGACGGCACAGCCACGTAGGGGAAATCCTCTTGTAGAGCGTCCTCGCCCCGGTAGACCTCCACTTCTTCGTCAGCTGGATTCCAAGAAGAGTGGACCGTCTCCGCGTGTGGATTGTGAAGGGATGCCTTGACAGATTTGTCGTCATCCTCTTCGGCGCGGCGGACCCGTGGCGCTCCGGTCACTGCCCGACGACGACGGAGGCGGCAGCTCCTCACGGGGCATAAGTCCACGCCAAGTGCTTTTGTCTTTTGGGGGCACGAAGCTAGGCCACTGCCATGGGGATGTCTGTCACGCCGTCCATTCCTTCATTTCAGAGACGGCTCGTCTGCCTTGCTAAAACGATTCCGATCAGGCTTTCTCGTTTCTCTTTCTTTTTCTATTTCTCTCTTCAATCTACGCACTAAATTCTTTCTTCCACTGTACCGTTCTGCCTTATCTGGTTCTTTTCAATGAAAAAAAAAATCTTCTTGGCCAATCCCCCTGAGTGGGTATGCGCCAGTTTATGGGCCACCACCACCACCACCATGCCCAAACCTGGACAACGCCGGGCGGTCGCCGCGAGGCACGCGCTTACTTGCGAGGGGGGTTTTCTGTCTCCGCCGGACGGATTTGTGCAGGCCTAAACAGCTCTGCTATTAAAAATGTTGAAACTAGGAGCTGAGAATAGTCGAATGAATTTAAGCCGATCTGATATGTACGCAGAGAGCGTCCTTAAAGTTGACTTTACTACGCGCAGATGCATTGCCAAAAAGACATTCTGAGTCGCCATATAAGCAGGCTGATCGCCAACATGGAAAGCATCAGAGCCCTTTTGCAAATAGCTCAATAAGACTCTACACATCCGTATTAAACGCTATTTCAAAAGCCCTTTAACGGCGGCTTTGCTATTATAAACACATGCTTTGCTGGAAAGACATTATTTAGTTGCAATATCAGATGTCTTATATTAAAATATCGAAGGCCCCATCCTGAACCACAGGTATAGTCATGAAAAAAGGAAATGCGAACACGAAAATATGAAGCAGAACACACAAATAGCGCAATTTCTTTCCTTGCAAGTGAAATCGTCGCGTGGCTTTATTGCATTAACATAGATTTAATATGTTCCTTTCCAAATATACCGCTAGCGAGCCATTATTTTATCTGCACTATCCAAATTCTTTGATTTTGCGCGTTCTGGTTCATATTTTTCGTGTTCTCATTTCATTTATCCGTGACACCACATCGAAAGGACCCCATGTATGCCCCCAAAAAACCTTATAGGTACATACCAAGGCCCTCTAAAATCGCCTTCATTACTATACACATAGGCATTGCTCAGAATACACTTTTAAGAATTGTATTCGGAATTTGGAAAAAAAAAAATAGGTAACGAAATGCGGTTTCTTTTTAAATCAGTAACAATAAGACAATAAGTCAATGTTCTCTCCCCGCGCGCTCTGTGCGGCAAATTACTGCCCATTCAGTCCCACAAGCTTTCCCTTTGAAGTGGTGGAAAGCAGCTAGAACTTGACGAATATACAGACAGAAAGGAAAACGGGACACGCCGCTGACTGTATTTCGCATTCTACTCCTTGGCATGCATTCTTCCACTCCGTTGGCCTGCGATCGACCGCGCTCTTTCGTTCCTGTGCTTCAAAGGGCCGCGACACCAGCAATATCAGCGTTGGCCCATGCGATAACGGATTTTGTGTGTGTGTGTCAATAAGGTTTTAGATTCAGTTAAAGTCACAGTTCACTTTACTTCATTTGAAAAGCATTCAGCGACGCGCAAAATGTCACAGAATGGCAAATAAAGCGGCACAGCGCAAAATGGACGGAGATCATGACGGAGATTCATTTTTCTGGGCGCCCCAGTACGGATCAGCTGATTCCTTGGCGTCCTCGCACAAATGCGATCAGTCGCATTCCAGCTGCGCGCAAATGTTGTTGTGAGCGTGCCACAACCGAGAACACGTCGGTTACCTACCCACAGGCGAGATAAAAGCACGCAATGCTGTCGACGCCGCCTGCACAAAATCCGCCTGGCCAGCGGTCCGACCATGTTACAATTAATCCGGCATGCTTCGCTAGCCGACGCGGGGAAACGACACAGTAGCACGTTGCCAGATTACAACCCATCGCTTTCGCCGTTTTTAGTAAGCAAAAGCTCAGCTGGCAACCTTCAAATCGTTGTATCATGTCTGCCACTGTGTGTCGTACGGTTCAAATGCATTGGCTCAGCGGCGCGCTTTCCCTCTAGAGTCAGTATATTATCTCTATAATGACCACAATGCAACACCTAGCTTCCACGGGCGTCCACGGGCGGCGCTGCATGTACCGGCGGCCACGCGCTCGCAGTCGCGTTTCAATCTGTGAGCACTGCACATGCCGGCACGCTTGTGTGCGATATAAGTTATCTGCCAATATTTGCCTTTGTCAACGAAAGCTCATTTAAATGCGGAATGCGATTTTGCCTCGCGCACGCTATCAACGTATTGACGTGAACACACTTGAATGCTTTAGGGATAAGATTCGAGCAACGAACTGGGAGGGAGTACTATCACACACCGACGCGGATAGCGCGTATGAAGCCCTCATCGGACAGACTTACATCTTCTTATGATAAACCTGTTTCCCTTTCCTGTACCATCAAAAAAAAAAAAAAAAAAACCAAATGGGTAACTGCGGATTTGCTACAAAAAAATCAAAATAAAACTAAAATTATATTCGCAGTTTATGAAGTCGAGGGACATTAATAAATTACGTACTTTCAAGAAATATCGTAATCAGTTAAATAAGAACTAAAAAAGGCGAAATTCGATTACTTTAATAGCGTTTTTTTCCTCTACCTCCAACAAGGACTACCGTGACTCCTGGGCTCAATTAAACTCCGTACTCAACCGCCGATCAAGATTGTCACCAAAAACAATTGAACATGATGGCACTGTTTTAAGCGGTAAAGCCCCTTCAGACAAACTCAACAACTTCTTTATAAACGTAATGTGATCCTTATGCTGCTCGTCTAATTCTCCATGCGGTTACGCTTATCGGGCTCCAAGCGTGCAGGAATCTTTGTTCGATCCAACCACTGAAATAGAAGTTCAAGAAATATACAAAAATCTCAGACTTAGCAAGGCTCAGGATATCGATGGTTTTCAAATTCAGCCATTCAAATATGTGATCGACCTACTAGCCCCTGTGTTGGCTTTCATTTATAACCTTTCACTGGGTACTGGGATTTTTCCAAGACAAATGCAGATTGCGAAATGTGTTGCCATACATAAAGGTGGAAGCATTTCTGGTTTTTCAAATTATAGACCAGTTCGATCCTTCCAGTATTATCAAAAGGCTTAGAAAAGATCATTTACATCCTTATGAACAATTTCTTATCCAAGCACTCCGTGCTTTCAGAGTGTCAGTTCGGTTTTAGGAAATGCAGATCAACAGAGACTGCCCTGCTGAAACAAAAAGAAACAATAATTAAGGCATTGAGGACAAAGCATTTGTTCTCGGGATATATATAGTTTTTTCAAAGACATTTATGTAATTAATCACACAATTTTGTTGGACAAAATTTTTTCATTACGGCCATCAGAGGCTCGGTATGCAGCGTTTAGTACAGTGTAGATTATGCGACGAATAGTCGACGAACTTCGCCCAGCGGCGTCCGCTGACGCCGGCGGCGGCAAAGACATTGCCGAACATGGCGGCGCCCTCTCCGCCCCGCTTCACAGCGATAAACAGCTTCGTCGCTAATCCCTCAATGCGATATCGTGTTCTAAACCGTTTACTTCAAATTAAATGTGTCCACTCTGGCCCTCACATCAATTTTCAAGCGACAAATAGCCTTCTTTTTTTCAGATAGAAAGGCGTTTTTCTAGCTGTTAAGCCTTGACGCAGTAGCGTTTTTCGTCGTCATAGAAACGGTCTCGCGAGATGTGGCGAGACAAAAACATTAAAAACTTCTTTCTACACAACATTTACGCCTTTCTAGAGGGTTTTGCAACTAAAAAGCATAATAATAGTCTTGGCGGCTTTTTTTGCTTCTCCTGTGTTCACTTCAATGTATTTGCCTCGGCCAAGCTAGTGAGAAACTCTATGATAGTGCCTAGATAGCGAGGCGGCGGCGGCCGCCGTACTAGAGTGTAGAGTGGCCCGAGCGGCGGCCTCTCCCATGCTCCGCGGGTCGACTTTCGCGCAGAAGAAAATAAAAAACCGGTATAGCGGCGGCGCTGCTGTCGTCGACAACTGAACAGCGCGCTCCCGGCACCAGCTTCCACCTGCGCCGAAGAACGACTTCAGGGCACGGGGTTGTACTGCTCTCCCAGAAGTCTGAACTTCTCATTCTTCCCCTGCGGGCCACTGGCGCCAGTCTGCGGCGAAAGAGGCCTCGGAGATCACGGTAGCACGAGAGACGGCGGCGTCATCCCGCACGTGAACGCCCTGCGGTCCTCGGAATGCATATTAACACCGGCAGCGGAAACTCTTTAGCAGTGGACCGATTGATCACAAAGATAGGCATAGCGACCCGCCTCATAAAACAGTCGCCACCAGGAAGCAGGGAATGAAGGAAGCCAGTTTGCTCAGTTTGGCTCAGGCATTCGTCGTCAGCCACGTCGCTACGTAGGGTCGTTCCATAAATGGCTCAGACATGAAAGGGATAAAATCAACGCCGCCATACGCAAGGCGTATAAAGCGATCATGGTCCTGCTCCCGGGACCAGCAACGCGTGCTCTAGCGGATCTGGGAATGCATAATACTTTGGGGGAGATCGGCGAAGCCCAGCGCACCTCGCAGCTCGTGCGACTCGGAGTCACCAAAACTGGCAGAACTATCTTGCGCAGACTGGGCCTAACCTCTCCGGAGGGAACCAGTTCAGCAGCGGAAGAGAAAGAAGATGATTACCCGAAGCATGATGAAAGACGAAAGCGTCTCATTCGTTGCAACTAGTCGTCCCTCCGCCTCCCCGCAACGTCCAGCCGGGGACCGACGACGGACGCCGGAAGGCGCGAGCAAACGCTCTGGCGCACACGTACGAAAATGACGCTGACGCGTACTATGTTGACGCAGCAGCATACCCTCACAGAGTAGGGACATATGCGCTCTCGGTCGACGAGCAAGCACCGGGGAGTGTGTTGCTGCTGGCAGCGTACGAGTGGATACGGCAACACAAGCCGAGGAGGCGGCCATCGCACTGGCGCTCACGTGCCGACCCCTACAAGTCAGCACAGTTCTTAGCGACTCGTTGACAGCAATCAACACTACAGCAGGATGGACGGTGGGCCGTGTCGCTCACGAAATACTACCTTCGCACAGAGGCGGTCGGGTTTACCTCCGCTGGTTCCCGGATCACGTCGGTCGACTACAGAGAGGCACTCCCAACCGAAACGAAGATGCCGACACCATCGCGCGCGAGCTCGCACACCGCGCGACGGCATACGGACCTTCGACAAACGGACGGGGACGCGGTTGCCAGCCGCGACGACCACGAGAACGACTTCAGCCCTATCACCGGGTACAGTGACGTGCTCGAGTGGTACAGGGCGCGAAGGCGAAAGATGGCGACCACATCGTAGTCTCACTAGAGAAGAAGAAGTACATCTCCGCCAACTCCAGAACGGGATCGGTGCTCACCCCAGCCTTGGCGCATCATGTGTGCCCTGGGACTCTATCCGTCGAACATGTGCAGTGTGTGTGGTGTGGTGATCGCGGACTTACCCCACGTGCTATTGGGATGTGATGAACATGAACGCAGGGGACATCCACGGACCATCCCCGAGTGGGTGACTCTAGGACTGATGGCTAAGGACTTTCGCCATCGCAATCCGCGGTAACTCAGCTGCTGGCGACGGCTCTGGTACGCAGCGGCGGACCGAGCAGGAGGCCGTCGCCTCACCGGCGGCCCCCCGGCACTCCTCGCGCTCCGCTCGCGGGACCTTGAAGACGATCGTCCAGTCCCGTGTCCCTGGACACTAAGGTCAGGGCGGAACCCTGTGAGGTGCTCCCCTGAAGCCGGGTTACTTATAATAAAGTCTCTCTCTCTCTCTCCTCTCTCTCTCTCTCTCTCTCCAGCCTGCGCGCGGCAATATTTGCGTTGCTCGCTGCGGTGTTTTGCGCTTGCGAAGCTGATTTATTTTGGATTATGAGGCAAGCGTTACTGGAGAGCTCCGGATTAATTTTTGACCACCTGGGGATTTTTAACGCGCGCCGAAATCACGAAGACACGGCGTTTTCGCTTTTATCCTCCATCACAAAAGCAGCTGCCGTGGCCGGGAATCGAACCTGCGCCTTTGGTCAGCTGATTTAGAAAGTAGACGCAGAAACGTTATGACTCCGCTAAATTACCGACCTCCCCCCTCCCCCCCCCCCCCCAACGATAATTCTCATTTTTATGCATTTTCTGAAAACGTTAATTGTTGATATACAGTAATCTCTCGTTAACTCAAGTCGTAAAATTAGCTGAGACTTTTTCAGATAACCGCGGTTTTTCGAGTTAAGTCAAATGCAGAAAATTTGTAGCCAGGGTCCCTGAAATAACAGCTAGTGCTGCTAACAAAAGCACTATTGCACAGGGGAGATGTCGTAATAAAGGCAAAATTATTCGCAGTAAAAGAAATTTTATTGCAGAAGAAGAAACTGCGTTGCGCTCGGCTGTTTCGCGCTCGCATATGCATCCCAGAAAAGCGTACCCGAGAATTCTCAACGCATCGCATGAATTGGTGGTCACCACCGCTACATTCTAACTTGTTATAAAGCAGACGCAGCATGTATGTTGTTTCTGCCGTTGTAGGCACTTCTGGAGGCTCCTCCTCGTCCGCATGATCAGCTGCGTCGTCCACAGCTATCTTAATGATGTACGCGCCAGACAGAATTAATTCCGGTAACGGGGACGCATATAGTCCTCGTAAACTTGCACTTCACGATCGCGTTCGGTGAGTAGTGGGAGTAATCATTCGAACGGGACTTTATCAGCTGCCTGCAGCGAACTTTGCCTTGTGTCCTCTCTGCCAGTATTTAGAGACATCCGTGGTCCTCCGAAAAAACGTTCGGAGATAAAGCGGGCAAATGGGTATACCGCCTATGAAAGGTAAACACACGGCGAGAAAAAGTTTCGAGAAGATGTTTTGAGATATAGCAGAGTTCGAGTTAAAGAGGGATTAATTTGACGGACGGGCACCAGGAATGTTCTTCCCTTCCCCTTCTTGACTCTGCGCATGAAGCAAAAGCGGCGGGGCGCACATTCTATGCTGCAAAAAGTTTACTGTTTTTTTACGTTCCTATTTGGAGCGAAAATACCAAAAGCCTTCTTCTGGGATACCCCTACCGTTGATGCTTGTACTCTTGTTAGTGGGCTTTCTTATTTTATTAACCTGCTATGTCGCATGCAGGCACTTGGTAAGGAAGTGTGCACTGAAAACGAAGTGCCAAGACTGCAGGACCAATCCTACATGCCAGGGGACGATGCCGCTGTGTTTACTACCTCTTGTAATTTGGGGGTACTTCTGAATCCTTCCGCACAGTTTTTAAAGTTTATTAGCGATCTCTAGGACGTTTTTATCAGTTGCTTCAGCGACAAGGAGCTCCACCATGATAGCGTTATGGATGTGCTGCAGCCCTTATTCACAACAAACACCTTAAGCGTTGGTTGCGACCCGCACGTGAGACCTTGACAGCAAATTTGGTTGGGTTCTGTATACATTGTGGTCTCATTTCTACATCAAATGTTTAAAAGTTCCGTGATTACATGCTAAGGTGGGAGCAACACCTTAAACTTAGCCGCGTTGCTAATGATCGAGGGTGAGTTATGAAAATGCGATGGCCAAAATGTCAATAAATCTCCATGTTAGCGTTATTCCTAAACCTTTACATGTGTAGACTTTGTGCATGATTTCCCGCGTTACATTTCATTTGATGGGCTATTGAAAATGAAAACAAAATGTGTATTTGTTCCAGTTCCGTTTATTTGAACCTCCATGTTCGCTTTCTTGAACCTTTAGACGTGTTATATTTCATTTTTGTCGCGGGCAATATATTTTCTGATCTATGTTTTGCATTTTCTATGTTTTGCATTTGTTTATGTGCGTGTAATTGTACCCTCAGCATACTTGTGAATTAAATTTGTGTTAATTTGATTTCACCTTTCACCTGATCGAATCAGGTGAAAGGTGGTGCGATTAATAGAACTTTGGGGGAATAGTTCTATGAAGGACGGCCATTGGGACAACTGAGCTAACCACTGGGCTAACTACTTTTTAGTTAAAAAGATATCTCGCTTGCGCGTGTCATTTTCTGTTCGGCCACCACGGTGACCCGTAATTATTCCAAGCGGGCCACTGCTTAAATACTGCTATAAGAACAACTCACGCAATAAAAAACAAATGCAACTTATGATATTAACCCACATAACTGCAGTCCGAGCGTAAATTGCAAGACAATAACTAAGAAATTCTTCTGAGAAGCTATCATCCCAGTCCTCATATTTTTCGTGTCATGTCCATCAAGCAGCACAATAAGGACACAATCATAAAGCAATCATGAACTGGTTCATATTACGCAATTCAACGCAAAATGCTTTTTTATGGGAAATTGGAATAGCGAAAATGTCGCCGCAATTACTTTATTTACAATCCGTTACGAATGCTGCACCGAAGCAAAATCCGTAATTTTCCTTGTCGAGCGGGAAAGGCAAAACTAACGCAAATTGAGCTGCAGCGTTTATTTTTCATTTCTTTACCCACAGTCCACTGTACTTACAGTACATTGCAGCGGTTGGACGACCCGCAGAACAAATTTCCAGCGCGCCGCGCGTAAAGCGTTTCCTGGCCCGGCCGGCCACGCGGCCGCGCGCGCGGCCAGCCGCCGCTTTCGCTTTCAATGGTCGTTGACTACAGCGCCGCCGCTATTTTCTGCGCGAAACGAGCACCTCTCCGGGCGGCCGGTCGGGCCACTCTAAAACTTCTAGTACACTCTGGCGCAGCTCGACGAACATTCGGCGTCGTGACGCGGCTGGTCTTCCGCCGCGCGAACTTCGTCGTGAAAGATCGCTCTATGTATTCTAGCCTTTATAAGATCATACCTAGAATACCGCCGTCAAGTAGTAGCTCACAATAACGTCTTCTCAGACATGCAACCAATCTTGTCTGGTGTGCCACAAGGCAGTATTTTAGGCCCTGTGCTGTTCCTATTATATATTAATGATATATTTTATAGTTCATTGCCAGGTAACATGATAGCTAAGGCGGATGATATCACCATGATAGTTTCGGAGAGCACAGAATTAGTATATGGCCACGACCGCTGGATGAGGCGCCTTTCATCCAGCGGCCGTGATATGGCAATCAATTTCTCGAATACCTTCGATAATGGTGCGAAAAAAATTACTTAAAATAAATACCAACAAGACTAATATACCATAAAATAAATAAATAAAATAAATATACATTAAAATATACATAAATAAAATAAATGCCATAAAATAAATAAATATATAAAAATAAATACCAACAAGCTGTAATATATCGAGCGAAAAACAAAATTATATACGTGATACTATTCAACTGGTGCATGGAAATATAGTTATTGATATTGTTTCAACCATAAAGTCCTTGAGAAACACTCAGCTGGGATCTACAAATCAACCAAATACGCAATAAAATGAATAAAATAAACGGTATAATATGTAAACACAGGTACTCTCTTCCAAATAAACGACGTAATATGTAAACACAGGTACTCTCTTCCAGCGGGAGTGAAGCTAGTTATATACAATGCTTTTTTGCTTCCAGCCAAACAGTGTGGGGAACAACAACAAAGAAAAATATTCAAAAGTTACTTGCAGCACAAAAACGAACAGTTAGACCAATTGTAAATATACCATGGTATGCGCACACTGAACGCTACTTCACACAATATCATGTAATTAAAGTTAATACCTTATACGCCTTTAGATTGCTAGTTATGTATAAGAATGCAATATCAAGAAACAATGAATCGTTTATTTCCATGCCTCAACTCACACGCCATGCCACTTCTTACGTGCGCCAGCGCCTGGCGTGGTTCCTGCCTTTTCTCCGTACTAACTATTGCCTACAGTCCTTGTGATATATTTTACCATTGTATCTAAATTGTCTTGAAAGTAATAATATCTGTATCGAAAAAACTTCAAAGAAAAAATTGTATACGGTTCTTTACCTGTTCGAATCACTGTGAATTTGTTCGAATCTTGACGAGACTGCATTAAAATGTTTGTCAAGCAGCAAACAAACTGCGCGAACAGCAAACCCCTTGTGCTGTGTTTTAGAATTTTTGTTTTGTTTTATGCTGTGCCACAGTGGTGAAACAGCGCGCAAAAAACCAGGACAGAAAGAAGAGGACAACAACACGAGCGCTGACTAACAACTGAAGTGTTTATTACACAATCTTGACATATATCTCAGAAGTGTACAGATCAACCAGTCATACAACATTGTCCAGATAGTCTACTTCGCAGTCCAGTAGCGATATGGAAGGGCAACTAACACAATCTTCTGAATTCTTTTTCATATAAAACGCTTCCGCTATCTCCCTTGTTCTCCTATCTTCGTGAGCCAACAAGACTGTAGTTTTATTAAGCAACGGATAGCAGCCGCAACTTTTACAGTGAGGTGATAAATTGACGTAGGCGTGCCCTTGAGGAAGTTTCGATGTTCGCGCAAGCGCTCATTGAGGCATCGCCCCGTTAGCCCGATGTACTTCCTTTTGCATTTCAAAGGAATGCAGTACAATTGGATCGGCATTCAACAAACTGAGCCTTGTGCTTAACACCACACCCCTTCCTTTGGGAAACACCTTTCCTGGATAGCTTATTGTCGATTCTGGGTATAAGCCTCTCCAATTTATTCTTCGCCGAGAATGCCACGTCAACATCAAACCTGCCTGCTATCTTTTTCATTCTATGCGAAATTGCATGAAGATAGGGTATAACAGCACACCGCTTCCGCGATCTTCATGCAATTTCGCATAGAATGAAAAAGATAGCGGGCAGGTTTGATGTTGACGTGGTATTCTCGGCGAAGAATAAATTGGAGAGGCTTATACCCAGAATCGACAATAAGCTATCCAGGAAAGGTGTTTCCCAAAGGAAGGGGTGTGGTGTTAAGCACAAGGCTCAGTTTGTTGAGTGCCGATGCAATGCCGTCTACTGCATTCCTTTGAAATGCAAAAGGAAGTACATCGGGCAAACGGGGCGATGCCTCAATGAGCGCTTGCGCGAACATCGAAACTTCCTCAAGGGCACGCCTACGTCACATTTATCAGCTCACTGTAAAAGTTGCGGCTGCTATCCGTTGCTTAATAAAACTACAGTCTTGAATTGGCTCACAAAGATAGGAGAACAAGGGAGATAGCGGAAGCGTTTTATATGAAAAAGAATTCAGAAGATTGTGTTAGTTGCCCTTCCATATCGCTACTGGACTGCGAAGTAGACTATCTGGACAATGTTGTATGACTGGTTGATCTGTGCACTTGTGAGATGTCAAGATTGTTGTGGTCACACACGTTCTTATATATTTCCCTTGTGTAATAAACACTTCAGTTGTTAGTCAGCGCTCGTGTTGTTGTCTTCTTTCTGTCCTGGTTTTTTGCGCGCTGTTTCACCACTATGAATCTGTACCAACTGGCCCAGATCGCGACACTTTTGAACTTTATGCTGTGCCTTTTAAGATATGTGCTATGATTTTTATGCCTGTGTTGATTTTGTTTTGTTTGTTCTCGTGCAAGTGTGTTTTGTGATTTTATTTTATCCTTCTGAGCGACCGACATATTACGTAGACGTTAAAATTGTGCTTTGGCCAATGTACGAAGCGAAATGTATATGAACTAAGCTGTCGGGTTGGGCGTATGGGGTCTTCAAGCTGCGTTGTTTGCAGCTTTTTCCCATGCGTCCTCTGTCTACTGTACCGCAGCAAGAGAGAAATAAAGTTTCAATTCAATATAAGTTAAAATGTTGATTCTCCCACCAAATCGCGTGCTTTCGTGATGTCTGCAGTGGTCATACATGACTGAAGCCTTGTTTACTGTTAGTAAACCTAGGTATGGCGCCACCATACTGTGGTGGGCCATTTTCTGCCTTTGTTTTTGACCGTATTTGTACCTGGCTTGTTTTTGTTAAGGTAGAAAATAATCCTTTCGTGAAACATGGTGTTCCCTCGACAAATATGGTTTCATCCGTCATCGTATAAAACGGTCGTGTTAGCATTGCAAAGATATCTGTGCCAAACAGCCTCAAGGAAAGAATCCTTCCATAAGAAAAACAGAAGGTGAAGTGATTAGCTGAATTGAAGAGCACACCGACTGCATAGCGAAGCTTTTTTTAAGTTGGAATTCATGTCATTTAAAGCTTTGTGTTTTATTTTTGTGTAAAATATCTTAAAATACCGCTTGCTGATGTCCCACGGGAACGGCGAATTTTGATCAATTCCGATGAATCTGAGCTGTAATCCCGCTCTTCTGGATGATGGTTGCAGCACGGACACTTACACTTAGACGACTTCAGTACGGGTGGCAAAAGTGCGTCAACCCGCCCCGGAACGTCAGCAGGTATCCGCAGGTAAGTTTTGCTTCTCCTCGGGCCATTCTATTGCTGCCGCGTGTTCATGCAAACTTATCCGGCCTGTTCTAAAGGTCACAGATGTGCAGGGTGTCGACTTCATTTGGGTGGGACCCCTTGGCGCCGGCTGCACAGTGGACCCAAGCTTTGCTTCACCGCTTCACGCCGTGGCACGACAGGCACTGGTGCTTATATTTTTGTTTGTATGTAAATAACTTCTGTACTTGGAGCTCATATCTGCAATATTATTCTATAAGGGCCTTGCACTCAAAGTGTATATCGCAATTCTTTTGTTTACCCTGTGCAAAGTAGCTGATGTTTTCATCATTTTTTGATAATTGTAATAAATCTGTTGTTTGAATCAATACTTGTTGAACAGCCCTATGCTACCTCTATCAGTTCATACCTTACACTTTAGCGTCAATCATTTTATGTGGCAGGAAAAAAGTATCTCTTAGACGACCCAAAAACAATCAACTTTTCCGCAGTCAAGAAAGCGTTAACCTCAGAATACCTGTGCTCGAGCCTTGTGCTTCTAACTTGAGTGCCAAGCTCAAACAGTAACAACCCGCTGCGGTGGCTCAGTGGCTACGGCATTGTGGTGGTGAGTTCAAGGATGTGGGTTCGATTCCCAGCCGCTTTTCTGGTGGAGGCAAAGACGCCCGTGTGTCCGAGATTTCGGCGCACGCTAAAGATTCGCTGCAGGTAGTCAAAATTAATCCGGAGCCCTCCACTACGTCGCCTGCGTTGCGTCGGTGCGTTATAGCCTACCAACGCCGCCTGTATAAACATTGCCTAACGCGCGAGTGAAAAATGGCCAAACAGCCACTCTCACCTGCCCTTTCCCGCTCCGTAGCCTTTCTGCATGCTTTCATGTCCGCCAGCCAGCTATGCAAAATAGTCGACAGTTTGTGTACCGTTCCCCAGGCCGACTCATGCTTGTTTTTCACCATGGCTATCACATTGGTATGTCGCTGATAAAACCGCCGGTGCCACGGTGCACGCAAAAGCACTTGTGCTGCCGCAGGCTCTTTGTGCACTTACCTATTTGGACCATGGGCCCCGACATTTTCCAGGGTTCGTACAGACTTCAAAAGCAAAAATTCAAGGGTTTTCAAGGACTTTCAAGGACCAGAAAACACATTTTCAAGGTCCCCGTCTAACGTTTTATCTGGGATTATTTATAACTTTTCCAACACAATGCAAAAGTTATTTATTGCACAATACCTAAGCACATTAGTGCACATTTAGATAGGTGCTAACGGGTTCGTAAATGCTCCTACAGCATTATTTTTTATTTCAAGTTTTTTTTTCTTTGTGTTTTGCTCAGGCTGTTTGATTTCAAAACTTAGTTAATGTTGCCTGCATCTCCTGCTTTGTCAGCAAGAGTACCAGCTGAAATTAAATCGAGCAAGAGTTGCTTCAAGGCCGGATGAACTATGTACATGTCCACCATTTGCATGTAAAAGCAAACGTAGATGGAGCGTATGAGGCACAACAAACATGCAATGAGCGAGCGTCCACAGACTAGATGGAAGATGCAAGATAGAGAACAGAAGCTGGCTTTCACTGGATTGTACCGTGATATGGATTGGATTGACAAGTGCCTGCTCCCAATGTTGCCTTGAAATAATGAAAATCCCCAAAACTTGTAATTTCACGCAATACACTGAAACTTGATTGTTACAATGTTTCTTTACATTTGTTAGCACCTAAAACCCACCACAAACACTTTAGATTCTTGTGAACAGACAGGGCCATTGATTCTCTCCGGAAAAATTAAGGGTTTTCAAGGACCATTTAAAAATTCCAGGACTTTCCAGGCCCTGAAATTGACACTTCTAATTTCAAGGGTTTTCAAGGTTTTCAAGGACCTGTGCGAACCCTGATTTTCGGAGTCGTGCGTTCCCCCTCTGTCCCCTCCGCATTTCGGCCTTGTTTCGTCCACGCTGCTCGCATCAAAGGATGAACAAAACAAACGAAGAAAACTATAGAAGAAAATGAAATGACATGTTTGCTTGCAGGCTCTCTTTCTTTTTCGTTTTGTTTTTCGCCGGCGTATACATAACACGACCTGAAAAATATTTTTAGCTATGCCACTGCTCCTGTTCCTTATTAAAAGTGCTATTACTACTACTACCCGTACCGTGGAAGCAAACCGCATTATCGCGAAGCAAACGGTGTCAAGCTGCAAGAATACGAAGCTGTTCAAGAAAGCAAAGAGCTCCGTCCGCCATCTTTCGAAAAATGCAGCAGGTATGAAGAGAGGGACCAGTTGGACGAGGTCACCAGTGGCCCCAGAACTAACGCCCCATCGCGACTAAAATGGGTACGAAATGGCTCTTGAAACTCAACAGTCAAGCTGACAGACACGTGTCGTAGAAGTGGGAGCAGCGTCCGCGACTCGCGAGCACTGACGTAAGGCGTCCCGGGACGTCTGCCGGCGCACGCCACATAGCGGAGGAGTGGCTGAACTAAGCGTCCCTACTGTTCCCATTGGAAAGCAGACGACGCGCGTCAGGCAATGTTTATACAGGCGGCATTGACCCCACAATCAATCAATCAAACAGTAACAAAAATTCCCGACATATGGTGGGCCAGCAGTGCGAAAGGGGGAAAATTGAACTGCATTCAGCAAACTTGCATTGCACTTACGTGATGGGTGGGTGGGGCAGAGGGGCAGCACCAGACTACCGTAGCTCGACGACATTTGGAGCAAAGTGAAGGGCAAGTTGTCCAGTGCCATGCAACACAAATAGCGACCACTATGCTCCTGCAACCGTCACTGCAATATTAGGGCACGACTAGACAAGAGGCTTCTAGTAACAAGTACTGGCATACTTCCAAATGGCCCAGAGGAAGCAAGAAGCGTTCACACAAAGCCCCTGCTGACGACCGAGTGCATATTTGACCACGAAAACGTCTGTTTGTACCAACGTCGCTCGATGGTTAAATCCCGTCTAGTTAGCAGCTCCAGAGCCGATGGCATCAGAAAGAGCCGGGCAGGCGTGCACATCCAAAAGAGGGCTTTATTTAACGTTCATATGCAACTAAACAACATGGTACCAGCCAGTGTGAATGAAACTATTGGCCAATCGGCACGACCAAAAGTACTATGCCACTGATGAAAATTGAGACGGGCACTACAAGTGAGCACGAAAGAGCCACAAGGAAACGTCAACAGCCTCATTAAAAAAGCCCTACGCTAACAAGTTGCACTGTGAAAATCCTCAAGGTCAGACATTTCAACAGGTTCAGTGCTCTCCCCCAATATTGCGTACAAACGAAATGCTTTGTTCCCAACACGCAAGCATCCTTTGGCACTGCCCAAAACCGGCAATGCGGGCATAGTGACAAAAGAAACATCGCACATCCTTCCACGCCAACTGTAAAACATGTTTTTACAACGGGAACATTGGGCACGGCTTCATTTTCACCATTTCCCAGGAGTCTTTCGGGATGACCTCCATGGGACTGAAGACATTGGGCTACAAACGATTGCAAGCTCGCACAGCATGCGGATATGTACAAAATTTGACCGCTGCAAGAGGCTTTGGGCCCGGGTTTAATCAGGCCCGGAATGGTGGCAAATGAGCAGGCATTACAGGTTAGCTCGCGCCTCTCTCTACCAGTAGGAACAGCTACTGAACAACAATCACCGAGGCTCCTTTTGTGGATGCCTCTGTTGAAGTTAAAAACAGATCTGGCAGATGGCCGCACAACAGTAAAAACGCCAAACACAAACCTCACACAGCGTACCAGCAGAGGCATAAATAAGGTCAGTCATGAAGTCGTGTACAGCACTAAAAAAAAAGGTTTGTCTACGTGACAGGAATCAGATGCAGCGAGAACAGGCGCATAACGGGCAGGAGGGGCAGCTCAGCACAGAGACGGCTAAAACGAACGCGCGCACCAGAAAGAAAGGTTTCGCACACTGCCACGTGGGCCCTGGAAGTGGTCCTCCTGTGCACCAATCGTGAATTGCATGGAAACTGTGCTCAACACAGCACCTTGTCCATCCATGCCTCCTTTCTGAACAGTTGAGGCAGGGTCGCAAGGACCCAAGACAAGGCACACGGGGTGGACGGGTGGAGCCCGCAAGGCACAAGGATCAACGCCCCCAGTTGAGCTCGCTTGGCACCAGGTCCAAGCCGGGTGGACGCTCACAACAACATGCGAGAGCACGCCAACTACGTGGGACTGACTAGGCACGCAGGCTTTCTTGACACATTGCCTCGCACAAGATCCCTTCACTGTTACAAGGCGCGTGTGCACCAGCTGAAGGCGGTGATCGGACGAGCGAGAAAGGCCCGAGCGCTGGGATGATCAGACGTGAACGGTGGGGGCACTGCGCTCGGCCATCTGCTGCCCAAGGTCCAGCTGGGTCAGCGTTCCGATTACGAGGGCAAGACCCATGCGGGTGCCAACAGTCAGAGATGCATCTCTGCAAATGCTCTGGTTTTTGTCTTAAGCAACATCCCACCCTTTTTCCCTTTATACTGCCTGGTGTAATACAAGCTTCCAGAGGTTAGTCAGTTTCCTTTTTGTCCCGTTATCTGCACTGTTTTTCGACAGACTGTTGCAATCAAGCAAACTAGCCCCAGTTCAAAGTTTAGCATGCCCATCTCGAGAGGAAACCCGCTACGCCGACACACACCCACACTTGCCCCTGCACCCCGAGGCAGTCATCCCCACTGGTTGCAAACTTTTGCACTTCCCATCGCCCTAATGTTTGAGCCACAAGTGATGCCCAGTTGCTGAAGAAAGGCCACCTTCAATGCACTAACTGCCACATTGTTTTAGTGATCATTTGCACTGGAATCCTGGAGACTGTCTTTGATTGCAGTCAGCAAACTCTGCTCTTGACTCAACTGGCACTGCACACTGGAGCTCTACGACAGCAGAAGAGCCAGCCTCGAAAAGGATGCCCGGCTTGGCCATGTTGTGTGCGGCCCAACCAGCCGAAACTTCCCTCTGTTACTGCAAATTCCTGCACCAGAATTGCTCTAAGGAACACATCACTGGCACAATGATATTGGTGCAAATGGCCGAGGGTTTGGAAGCGCCAAACCCTGCCTTTGCACCAACAACATCTGTTGTTGCCACGCTTGCCAAGATAGCGAGAGACTTGGCCCCACGTTACCTCCTGCCTGTTCACGCTGTCGCCTTGGCAAAGCAGTGCTACAATGCTACGTTGAAATGCAGGTGAAGCATTACAAGTGACTGCACGTGCCCACCCCGCATGTGATAAATGCACCACCCGTTCACAGCAAACAACCTCGGACAGAGTCCACAGCTTGCTTGCAAACACTGTGCTGCAATTTGGGGGGGAGGCGACATACACGCTGGCCAAAAAGGTAACCTCAGACACACTGCCACACAGCAGTTGAAAACAATGTTGCTACTACCAGAAAGTGTGGCTAAGCTTGTTCAACTAACCGCGGGACAACCACATGTCCCTGCTCCTTTGGGGCTAGCTGGTGCGATTCCAACGACAAGGTGCAGCTCCTGGACCGGGGCCCTTGAGAGAGAGTGAGCATTTCCAGTGGTGGGCTGAGAACGACCGTGCAAACCGCACAGAAGAACGCCCGAGGCATGCAAGGAGAAGGTCCTCAGGCGAGGGCAACAACTGCTGCCGCGCACGCCGCACAACCACAAAAGACAGCAGGAGAGACAGAGAACCACTTGCGCTCGGTAAAACGGGTGCACAACAAGAACGGTGTATAATGCCTCCAAACAACGCTTCGTCAACGCAACTCACAACAAGCCCGGCAGTTCGGTAGTAGGAAGCTCCCAAGGACTCAACGCGATGACTGAGCAAGTACAAGGCTGAGCATCTGAGCAGAGCAGCCCTCCGACGCATCCCCACGGGCTGGAGACGGAGGCTGTCCCAAGGCAGGAATACCTTGTTCACCCATCCCGCCCGGACTCTATGGAGCAAACAAATGGACGCCCGCAGGCATCTAGAAGTGTGGCACCCAGGATTCTCTACAGGGCCTCAAGTAGGAAAGAAGGCGTACACGAGCCAGCATCAAAGACGCGGGGGGCAGCTATGGCAGCAGCCAAGTACTTCTGTAACACACTGCAAAACTGGTGCCATAAATATCTGATGCCACAAGGACTAGTCACAGTTGCCACCATGGCACGAGGAGAGTTGAGCGGGCAGGCATGGCCCGGCCATCCGGGGAGGCCTGCCTGGGTGCCACCGTGAGCTCGACAACAACACAGACACAGAGCACCGCGGCAATCAACACTGCCGTCCCAGCGTCCCACATTAAAAACACGTCGTCAACAGGATGCAGCAAGCAATGTGTGGGTAGTAAGAACAGGAATGCACATTAAAAGCGCCCCGTGTGAACTCCCCAACGCCTGCACGGTGGCCCCCCAGCACAGGGCCGCCCCAAAAGTTGGCCGTGGCCGCTTCCTCCCGAATGAGCTGCTGCAATGGGGCGCGCCTGTCGCTTGCCCAACACCACCTGCGTGCCACCGCTGCAAGGCACTCAACTGGCAGCCGGGGCCCACGAAGCAGGCCGCATGCGCAGCCACGCGACACCAGCGTCATGCTCCCCTGGATGCCAGCGAGGGGCATTGGCCAAAAACCACTGCATGCAGGGCGCTCGCCCGTGTCCTCTGCGTCGCACCCCCCAAGGTGCAGCTGCACAGAGAAGCCTCGGCAGCTGGATTTCCCGAGAGTACAGAGGCGCGGATGCTCCAGAGGGGCGCTTCCCGTCAGACCAGGCGGGCCCCACATCGCTCACAAAAATAGACGGCACATCTACGCTCAAGCGCTCCAGTTGGCGACAGCCCGGCTTAGGGACCACCGTACCGAGTTGGGGAAGCTCGCACTTGCATCGCTACTCTGCCTGCCTTAGAACTCCCGCCCCCTTCTTCCCTGTTTCAACGCCTGCTTACAAAACACGGTTACAATCTAGACAACTCTACACAGGAACATTTGGCAGCGCACAAGTACCTCCGAGTCACAGTGAGGACATTTCATGCAGGGAGAAGACGCTATTGCTCCACACCCTAGACATGCTGCCCTGTCTGTTCGCAACTATCTTACCAGAGCAGCTGTAATGCGGCGACACTGCCGAATGGCCTGCGTGAGACCCAGAAGGGCAGCAGCACAGGCTCCTCCTCTGATGGCCTGAGCGGGGGCGGAGACTAGCACTTGCGGCTGGGCAGGGTGGCCGCCTTGCCGCCGGGCCCGGAGGCCGAGGCCATGGAGCTGTTGGAGCCCGAGGAGGCCGTCGAGGGGAACTTGCGCAGGCGCGAGGCAGGCGAGGCCGAGGCGGCGGCCGAGGAGGAGGCCGCGTAGCCGCAGGCATCGACGCGCACGCGCAGCTGGGCCACCCAGTGCCGCTGGTCGTCGGGCGAGGGGGCCAGCAGGAGCAGCTCCTTGGCCGAGGTGGGGTCCACCTTGCAGGGGGCCAGCATGTCCACGTGGTCCCGGTGCAGCTTGAGCCGGCAGCGGCGGCACTCCAGGGCCGGGGGCGGCTTGAACATGTGCCACAGGGGCTTCGGGCACAGCTCGCACGTCGTCGGCATGTGGAACGAGATGGCCACCAGGTCGTGCCCCTTGTGCTCCAGCGTGCTCGGCTGCCCAGGCAAGCAACAGGGGACACTTCAGTGCCTGCCACTCGGAGCGAACTTTGGGAAGCACAAGTGCCCAAAAGGCACGCGATAATTGGAGCAGGCCGCCCGATGCCGAACGGCAATCGATGCAGCGAGCACGGCACGTACAAGCTGAAAAGGGTGCTGCCCCCGGGGGAAATCGGGCAAGTGCTGTGTACAGAAAGGACACTAAAAGACACCAGCGCCCTGCCACCACATAGTCCTCTGGAGCTCCGTTTGTGCAGGGGGAAGAAAATTTATGCACGTGGACGCCACCGCACTTGTTCCTCCATGCTGCACGCGTTCTTTTGACACCCAATGTGAGCATTATGTGGGGCCCCATGTCACGCCACATGAAATTAAATCTGGGCACTTTCCGCCCTGTCTCGAAATCCCCCGACCTCCCCTGTAGGCATCGTCTGGACCCCGGTGCACACTAGTTTGCGGGGAATGAGGCAGCGCACAACACAGCACAAGTAGTCACAATCCATGCCAGTGCCAGCTCGGTCCCCTACCATGGCGTCAAGTCAGCCAGGGATCAGTCAGTCACGTGCCATGATATGACTACCGTATTTTCCGGTCTATAAGTCGCACTTTTGTATAAGTCGCACCCCTCTCAAAACGGCAGTTTTTCCAGAACAAAACGTATACAAGTCGCACCGGTGCACTTTTTAATAAGGTAAACTCGTAAAGCATCAGTTCCGCTAGACAGTGCAGCGAAAGTACATGGCTGCGGCGGCCGCCGCCTCTGAACGCATCCCCGGTAAGCAGTGATAGACACGTGCATCTATCGTCCAAAGTCTAGACGGAACTAACTTCTCAAAAATGGTTTATTGATACACACACATGGAATGTACTTACAGACGGCGTTTAGGCAAAGCCATCGAAGCCTTCTTCCTCCGACTCGCTAACAAATAATTTATTCATTTAGACCATAGAGCTGTGTCTCTTAATGTGCGCTGACATCACGCAGCACACAGGCACCTTTTCGAGCACGCACCGCGCGCGGCCGCCACGTACCAAATTTATTCCATACATAAGTGGATAAGGCGCACCTACGAAAATTTCAGAAAAAAACCGCGACCTATACACCGGAAAATACGGTACGCATTACCACCTCTCTCACCGTTGATACCCTCCTGCCCATCTTGAGCTAAACAACCATCAGGAGCGCTTGTGGCGACTCTGGGCAAACTACTTGACCTGTCAAGCACTACAGAACTGCATTCACCCCTTGCAATTCCCCAAACCAAACCGCCCACTCTGTGGGGACCTAGCCACACTGGTCCACTCTATGTGGGCCTGTTCCCAAAATCCCTCTTCCTCCATAGCTTGGACCCAAAAATCCAGGTGCTTCTGGTCACCCACGCTGGTGTCGCCACCCGGCCTCAAACTGCCGGCCACACCACTCCCATAAACCTGCTTAACTCTTCCCTTATTGCGCCATAGGCCATCGGACATGGAGTTCTGATGATTTCAAATGTCCCGCCAAAGCTAAAACGGTGCCTTGCGGACAACTAATGCCATTTATTGGCAACTGCTTTTTTTATTTCATTATTGCTTGTTTACATTTCGCATGCAGAGACTGCATCGAAAGTGAAATTTGAACCCAAGTGACGTCATTTCATGGCGCGCTCCGCAAAAGCAGACGGCTGTGGCAGTGACTTCACTGCTGATTTTTCTTGCCCCAGCCACAGTGATGACTCCAGCAACGATGTGGGTTCCTCAGATTTTAATTCTCAAGGGCCTCTGACTTCGACAAGTGCTGGGGGAAAGAGTTCATCTAAGATTTTGTGCTGTATTTATAAACAAAATGGGCTCCCTATATGATGACTGCAGTTTTACTTTCATGTGTAGGGTCTGGACGATGTGCGGCAGGGATATTTTGCCAAATGCACCGCGCTGTATTGCATTATCGCCTTCAAGATCACTTCTCAAGAGCGCTGGACTTTTTTTTGTTTTGTTTTTTTACCACTGAAGTGATGACGATTTTGTGTGAGAACACAAACAAGTATGCTTGGATGCATATTTTAGAGGGACAGACTTATTCTCGAGTGGCTTCGCGGAGTGGCACAGCCACAGGGCCGCTAAATTGGTGGGCCCGCAAAAATGCAAAGCTTGGTGTACACCGTTGATGTATGTACAGTGTAGACCATTTATAACGTAACTGCTTATGGTGCGGGACCGGATATAATGCGGGTTTTTACGACCACCGGTTTGCCTCCCATTGAACTCGATGCATAAGCATACCGCTTAAGATGCGGTTGGCCGAAGCACAATACTGTTAATAGTGCGGTTTTCTGGCAGGTCTGCTGATGGACCGACGCAGCTGGGGCATCGTTTTAGGGCAGCAAAAGAAAAAAGGAAGGACGAAGTCGGCCATTTGACGTAGCACGCACCCCTTGCTCTCCTCTAACCTTGACGCACAAGACATTAAAGCCGTTTCACTCAGTGTGAAAGCTGCCAGAAGTGCAGAGCAGTGATTTGCCATAATGGGCTGCAGCGCCCTTATTCGCTCACTGCTGCATTTCAAATTTCCTGCCTGAAACTGCGCCAGCAGGAGTTCTGTTCTTTTTGCACTTGCTTCAATTTCGTACTGCTGGAGCTGCTAGCATCATTTCGAACGTGTAATTTTTGCCTGCGCGGCTGCAGCCTTTCTGCGCCATTTCTTTCTTGTGCGGCCGTTTTTTTCGCTTACTCTCGTAAAAACCAACACAACGAGCGTTCCTATCTAAAATTAAAAAATGATCGCGGGGGCTACCGGCTATGCACACAGATTTGGCCTGAAATGTGCCTGCAGTTTCCTTTGTGCTAAACAACGGGGTGGATGTATGAAAAGCGCCAGGGGTTCACGAGGCTCGAACGGTTATGACTACTTAAACCACGTGGCCAGTACCTGGGGCCATTATCTCGCCGCGCCGCCTGATTCTGGCAGTCGCATCAACCGTTAGCGAGCTAAGACAACAAGGCAAGCCCATAAGGTGCTATGCACTTAAATAGGCTTACCACCACAGGATTTCTTGATGGGCGCTTTCACAAGCAACGTGCATGGCAGTTTATATTCCATTTTTCGCCAACATTATCAGCTTTTTTTGCCTCGTGCGGCATTTCAGCGAGCGGTTAAAAGCGGTCACTGGAGCTGCCTGCACCACTTCACGGCCAGTGCCGACGCCATGTTGCCGCCCCGCACACCACAGCAGTTGTATCCGCGCCAGCACTGCACGTTTTTGCGAGAAGTCGACCTAGCAGTTCACGCTTCATAACGTTGCGCAGATAAACCACCGCTCTTGCCCTTTCCAAACAAGCGAGCTTCGCGAAGCAGAAGATTTCCACCACCAGTACATTGCGCTGATAAGCACCTGCCTTCGGCATCGTGAACGAAAGGTGGGGTGAAAGAAAATCCTGCTGGTGTTCTTATCACGTCCCGTGGCATGTGTTCATAGGTGCTAAAAGCGCAGCCATGGTCCTTGAAAACACAAACACAGCGCAAGTTAACGCTGCACTCGCCGTTCAATAGACCCCGCAGCAGCGGCTGACGTGAAAAAAATACGAAATAAAGACCATGCCTTTGTTTTTAAGTGCTGTGACATAGAGTGATGATAAATATAGGATTACTTGAAAGGTAGGCTGCCATGTGGTTGGATTCGCGCATGTTGTGGTTATAGTGCGGTGCCGCTTACAGTGCGGATTTTTGTGGATCTTGCGACATACGTTATAAGCGGTTTACACTGTATTGAATGATAGCTTAGGAACGTAGAAACAACTTGTACATCTTAGAATTCGTAACCTAACTTTTAGGCTCAGTACAATCGCCTATATGGTGTTTTGTGTGTACTTTTTTGTGCATTTTTTCCTGCTTATTTCACCAGTCAACTGTCAATAATTGTAACTTTCACAAAACTGCTGTCACGTGTTCGAAAGGGCAATCTATAAGCTACAATTTCATCATGCATAGCCATGCTAAATATGTCCCCTAGCTCAGGAGACGAAAAAGGCTTTGTGGAAGAAGCACTCAAAATTGGCCCCGCGGTAACGAAGTCTCCATGAAGCGACGCCTCTGTCTCTCCTTCCTGCTGCTGTCGCTGTTACTATGCCCAGCAGTTAGCCAACCGGCAGAAAATTACACCACATTAAAGTAGCTACACGCAGATTTTAAACCACAGGAATGTCTGCAGTAACAGTGTCCGGATTCTGCGCACTCCTTGTGTTGACACAGTGCCCGCAAATGCTGAGATGAGGCCCGGATAGCGAGTGCGGAAGACACTCACGTCTTTCAGCTGGGGCACGTCCGTGGAGTCTCCGGGCTTCCTGCTTTCCCCTTCCCCTGCGTACAGCACCTGCACGGGGGGACAAGCAAGAGTCCTGTCTGCGTGCACGCAGGTCCTCCTCCTTTGAGAGGAGACTGCGACCGTTTCAGGGCCGGCCTCGTGCAGCGGTTCCAGTTGTACTACACAGGCAGCCGTTCTCTCCAGTGCTGATCAAAATAGCGAAACAGCCGACATGAAATGGTCACATGAAGGACAGCTGTGACATCCAAAGTTAGGCCAGTTGGACTCCGCATGGCCAGCGGCAGATTGCACACAGTGCATGGGAAGAACCCTCCCCCTGCTTGAGGCATCTCTTACCTTTGGCATCCAACGGAACGGGAATGATAAATGCCAAACTTCAGTTCTGAAGCTGAGTTCTTTATTTCATAAGAAACTGTCACCTCGGGGTGCACCACTTGATGATGATGGTTGGATGTTTATGGCGCAAGGCCAACTAGGGCAAAGGGCGCCAAAACAATGGTAGTATGACGGATGAAGATGTAAACTCTAAAATTTCTCAGCAAAAGCAAAATTAAATCAGTAAAGTCAGTAAAAGACAATGAGGATGGCTGGTGTGTGATAGCGCATGGCATGAAATTAGGTGCAAAAACTACGCGTGATATGAAATGAGGTGTAAAAATTTGATTTCACTAAGAAACTTAAAAGTGTGTTGTAGAGCAGTGGTTCTCAAATGGGGTTCCGCGGACCCCATGGGTTCTGTGATAGCATTCCAGGGGTCCGCGAAGCTCCCCGCAAAACTTTTCACCCGCCCTTTTTCTCTCGATTTCGCCAGCCTTTTCAAAAAGGTGGCTCCGCCGCATTACATGTACATTTAGCTTCTCCGCGTGGCACATATTTTAACATCTGCATTTTGCACAACACGCCAGCTATGAAAGACAAAGAAAACAGACCCACAAAAGGCAGCATATAGGTGTTGAGAAGACTTATAGATTCAAGTACAAATTGTTTGACACATTATGGCACCGATCAATATACGCTCCATCGTGGGGTCCCCCATCACTATCGCAAGCCGAAAAGGGGTCCCCGGGGCAGGCATGGCTGAGAACCACTGTTGTAGAGGAATCATGGGATCATCCGCTAAAAACAGTGCTGGTGTAGTGGGATGTGTTGTCTGTATAGCTGTGGGAAATGTTTGCGTCTTGTTCTGTAGAATGCTTTGCATGTAATGAGAATGTGAATTACAGACAGGCCCTCCCCACACCTGCTACACAGGGGTCTTGGAGATCCAGTGAGCAGATGGGAGTGTGTCGCGTGCGTGTGGCCTATCCGCAATCTAGCTAGGGCAACTTCGATGAATCTGTTGTGTGAGTCACTAGTGTATCGTCCTATGTGCGGTTTTATATGGTAACTTGTTGTCTGTCTGTGTATCCCAGTTGGCTTGCCATGTTTTGCGAAGGTGTTGTCTTATGTGTGGCTTGAGGTCGGTGTTGGGTATTGTTGTTACGTCCACCGTGTTTGTAAGTGCAGCAGCAGCGGCCATTCGATCCACGGTCTCATTCCCCGCGATTCCAGCAAGGCCTGGAACCCAGCACAGGATTAGTTGAAAATTATTAGCATACACAGACATTATGGCATTAAAAACTAGATTGACGATGTAGTTTTTTCTGGGTCTGTGTGACGACAATGCATGCACAACACTCAAAGAGTCAGTAAAGATGACGGACTTGGGAATTTGTTTTTTAAGAATGTGATGAACGGTGATTAAAATGCCATAGGCTTCTGCTGAGAAGATAGTGGCGTGTGCGCTCATGGTTCTGCAAGAATTAAAGTTAGGACCATGAGCGCCGCAAGACAGCATAGTGGAGGTTTTCGAGGCATCAGTGTAAAATTCGGCTCGTTTATATTTATCCTGCAGGGACAAGAAGTGCTGCAGAATCGCAGCACTCGGAACCCTGCTTTTATATATTTTCATGAAAGAAACATCACAACAAACAGGCTGCAGTTGCCATGGTGGCATAACATCAGAAAATGATGATGATGTGCATACATCTAAAAACCCAATGGAAAGACCTGAAGCTTCCGCTCTCACCCTGAGTGAGTAGGGCAAAGAAACAGATGAACGATTTGAGAATAGCTGGGTTGTAGATGTATCGTTGAGGACGGGCTTAAAAGGATGGTTATTCAATGATGAGACCTTAAAAGCATATAATAAATCTATGTACCGTACTTACCCGATTCTAACGCGCACTTTTTTTCCGGAAAAATAGGTCGAAAAATCGCATGCGCGTTAGAATCAGATACGAAACCGAAATTGCCGCAACAGCGGAAATTTCGTCCCACCCATCGCCATCGCCATCTCAAGATGGCACCAAAGTTTTTAGCAACAATTTTTCGGACGCATGAAGCATAGGCGCCTGGGCTTTTCTTTCGGCGTTCACACAAATCGTCAAATCGTTCCACTTGCGCGCTTGATAACAGCAATGGCAGCAGCGGCTCTCTCGCGTTCAAAACGAGCGGTCGGCTGAAGCGTGCGCCTCTGGAGAAGCTCGCGGGATGGGCGTGCGAGGCGTGGGCCACGATCCCATCGACCATGGTTGAACGTTCGTTCAGAAGTGTGGCACCGCGAACGGGCTTGACGGCACCAAGTACGAGATGTTGTGGTCAGCGGAGAGCGACGAGGAGTGAGATGAGTGAGGTTACTTCGGGAAATAAATCGCCAGTTTCTCTCGCATTCGTTTTTCTTGCTCACGAAGTTCCGTGCGCGTTACAATCGGAGGCGCAAGTTTTTTCGGTTTTTTGCCTGGAAAATAGGGTGCGCGTTAGAATCGGGGGCGCGTTACAGTCGGGTAATTACGGTACATTCGTTGATGTTCCAGGCACCATTTGTTGCTTTCAACGTACAAACTCTGGGCCGGGCTAGTGCGGAGCGCACCAGAGGTAATACAATACCTACCGGAATAAATGTCAATGGTGTAACGATTTCTGGTACACAATTGTCTTACAAGTTTAATGAACACTTCTTGTCATGTGGTCTCGCCCAACGATCGGCAAGAAAACGTGATGCCGTAACCTACATTAACTCCCACGTTCAAGGCAGTATCTTTTTAAGGGCGTCGGACGAGTTGGAAGTACAAAATATTATCGGTTCCTTGAATAATAATAGTGCAGCAGGCCCTGACGAAATCAAGGCCGGACCAATAAAAGCTGCAGCTCCTCTTATTGCAACACCATTTAGTCATGTATGTACCGTATTTTCCGGTGTATAAGCCGCAGTTTTTTCTAAGTTTTCATTGGTGCGTCTTATCTACCGGTGCGACTTATGTATGGAATTAATTTGGTACGCGGCGGCTGCACGTGGTCCGCGCTAGAAAGGTGCCTGTGCACTGCGTGATGTCATCGCATGTTAAGAGACACAGCTCTATGGTTTAAATGAACGAATTATCTGTTAGCGAGTCGGAGGAAGAAGGTTTCGATGGTTTTGCCTAAACGCCATCTGTGAGTACGTGCCATCTGTGTGTATCAATAAACCATTTTTGAAAAGCTAGCTCTGTCTAGACTTTGGACGGTATATGCAAATGTCTAGCACTGCTTACTGGGGGATGCGATCAGATGCGGCAGCCGCCACGACTATGTACTTTCGCTAAACTTTCTAACGAACTGATCCTCTACGGGTTCACCTGATTAACAAGCGTGTTTTGTACACACGGATACACCAATGTGACATATATGTTTTTTTTTTGAAAAACTGCCGTGACTTATACAAAAGTGCGACTTATAGACCGGGAAATACGGTAATTGTATACCTCGTGACCAATTGTTTCCAGATGAACTCAGGGTTGCCCGTGTGATGGTTCTTCACAAAGGTGGTCCAAAAGATGGTTTAAATAACCATTGTCCAATTTCGATTCTTAACGTTTTTTCCAAAATTATAGAACGAATAATCTTTACACGAATAAATGAGTACTTAGAAAGTTTGCAAGTGATAGTTCCTCAACAATTTGGTTTCCAAAAGAAAAAGTCGACTGAGTTAGCGTTATTGGGAGTTAAGGAAAAGCTTATAGAAAACATTGAGAAAAAACTGTATACGGTGGGACTTTTCCTTGATATCAGGAAGTAGTGGCAGTATCGGGGAGACTTTTGAAAGGAGTCCGCATTGTGGTGCCGTCAGCTCTTCAGCGTTCTATGCTTGATCTCATTCATGACGGGCACCAGGGTATCAACCGATGCAAAGCCATTGCCTGGGAGTCTGTATGCTGGCCGGGAGTCAACAGCCAAATCGAGACACGGGTGTCCAACTGTGCCAAATGTGCTGAAACCCGCGGTCAACTGTGCAGAGCCAATGATGCCTTCCCTGGGAGGAGGTTGGAGTAGACCTTTCCCAGCTGAAAGGTCGACTACAGGTCGCGCTTTCCTGAAGCCATCAGTCTGCGCTCGACCACAGCAGCCGTCAAGAGTGTGTTTGCAAGCCATGGCATCCCACGGGTGGGCACAGTTCTCATCCAAAGACTTTTCTACATTCGCACAGGCTTACGGCTTCGAGCATGTCACCAGCAGCCCCCGGTTCCCGCAGTCCAACGGCGAAGTGGAGAGGATGGTGCGGACCGTCAAGGACCGGCTGCTCAAGTCGGATGATCCTTACTTGGCACTGCTCGCCTACAGGGACACTCCAGGCGTTAATGGGGTAAGCCCTGCACAACTTCTCATGGGCAGACGTCTGCAAACAAGAGTTCCCAAGACTTCGTAGCAGCTCGAGCCACAGTGGCCGTCATCTCGGTCCTTCAACCTGGGCGATCAAGCCAATCGAAGGAAGCAAGCCCAGGACTTCGACCGAAGGCATGCGGCCCACCCTCCACGCCCTCTCCGGTCTGGTGAGCAAGTCTGGGTTCGAGACCTAATTAGCCCTGCGTTGGTTCTGGGGCCAGCGCAACGTCCCCGTTGTTACGTCGTGGAGACCCCGAAGGGAGTTATCCAACGTAATCGGCCACACCCCGTCCCAGTGTCCCGCACCCCAGTGCCCAAGGGTCCGGTCGAGCCTGCCTCCGAAGAACAACCAAAGAGTGATCCATCCGTCAGACAGAGACACTGATGCAGGGGGGCCAGAGTTAGTTCGTCCGACGCAGTCTCCTGCGACTTCACCCCAGTCCCAGTCTCCAAGTTCGCCTATTCGTGTGTCCCGTATGGGAGACTGATCCGGAGGCCCAGAAGACTGGACTTGTGATTGTGTGGTGAAGTGTAGCGAAGTGTTGTGCGGGCAGTGGGGTTCATCACTAAACAAGGGGGGATGTAGTGTGTGCTCATACAGACCGATGGCACCACGGCGAACATTGATGTGTGCGCTACCGATCGAGAGAGGGCACCACTTCCACGGTTGCCCATGTGTATATATTCAAAGGCAAATAAAGCCTCGGGGTCAGTTGCCCGTTACCGGCGTGGTGTGTGTTCGTGGTTAGCCGGGCGCGTGCTGTGGAAGTACGCCCCGCAACAGGTCACAACTTCTGTATGGGGGCTCGGGGTCCCTGGTGTCGCCAATACTGTCACCAAGATTACTTACTCAAGGTGCCCCGTGCGAGGGGAGGGGTGCACCACTTAGCGTATTCAAAAGCGCTGTTCTAGCCATCTCACTGCAATTGCATTTTTCGCCATGTATGACAGTGATAATTACACTATGTTTATCAGACAGTGAAATCAGCTAGCCTGTCGCTGGTCAAAGATGCGGAGGGAAAATAAAACAATAATATGTAATAACAAAAAAAACCAGAGATGCTTTTGGCACTGGCAACGGCCCGAGATCACACCAACAGTGTTGCCAGACATGGCAGTTTCCTTGCCAAAATAAAACAAAGAACAAGCATATCGGCTGCCGGCAGTGTCAAAGCCCACTACAGTTGAACCTCGATATAACGAACCTCGATTTAACGAAATTCGCGATATAGCGAATTTTTTCAAGTTATCTAACAAAATTTTGCTAAATGCATGTATTTTTGTCTCGATTTTACGAAGTAATTTTGTGCGGCGCTTTCGATTTAACGAAGTCACGGCAAGAAAGGAAGAACGAAATTCCGGTCGAGGCACGTTTTAATTTTGCCTCTCAGGCCCTACATTGAAAAAATTCAGTACTCACAATTGACTCTTGAAGGCTAAAATGAAAGAAAAGCGGTGAAATCTACGGTTAACAACAATTAAAAGCGAAGAACGAAGCTGCACAAACCGCTAGCGGTCATAGACGGTTTAATAGTGCACCCACTATTTTGAAGTCTCCATCGTTGCCTACGCCAGCGCCCTCTATGCTTAGGCTACCGACGCCTACTTCAAGCTTTTTTTTTTCTACGCGTCATTGCTCACGGTGCTGCTGCGCTAGGTTGTGCTCGCTGATAACCAAATTAATATTTTGTTCGTGCATCGTTAGGTGAGTCTTGTAAGCAGCATGAGCACTCCAAGAGAAAGAAAAGTGTTCCGAACAAGAGCCTGAGGAAGCTCGGTGAAACTGACAGCCACCGAAGTGTGATGGATGCCATCGATGTTCTGCGGAGGCACGCAGGTGCACACGAATGTTTAAGACCTTGTTAGCGCTGTCAGCATACGAGCGTCACGTAAAGCCCGCCCTGGTCAAGAAACGCCAAGCACTGCTTACGGACTTCTTCACTACGGCTTGAACATCGAGTGCTGGTGCAATAATTGCTCTCTTTGAACGTGGTCATCTTCGTTTCACCAGCGTTCATTAGACAGCTGCGGTGCGGAGAAATCAGTTTCGTAAGGGCTCAGTGGGCATAAAAGTAATTGCTTAATCGAATTTGGCCGGAAGATTTTTAATGTAATACCCCTGTCACACGCGCCAACCTAATGTCATTTTAGACGAATGAGATTCGTTTCAAATGACATTCGTTTTCTGCATAGGTGCTACACGAACAAACCAAATGTCATTCACGTGTGATGTCAATGGCAATCGGTAGTATACTTGGCGCACTCGAAATTGCATGGAATGATGATGTAATCCAGATAAGCGTTTATACTTTGAGAAAAAGTATCTAAAATGCTTTAGCATGCTTTATGCGCACTCTTTTTAGCCGTAATTTGTTGCAATAAGTCATACGAAGCCAAGACAAATAACAAGGAGATCCCCATGATCCATACCGCAATTTGTCCACAAACATAGCGGCGCGCGGGGACGACGCCGCGATGAGCAACGTGAAAAAGGCTGTCGCCGAGCGAACGTCTCGCTCTCGGACCATTGCGTGCGTTCGTTTGGGTGTCCCGCGGCATTGCGGGCGCGCGCATTTTCCGTCCCCATGCCGACGGCAGCCATGTTGAAATGGTTGAAAGTTGGCAAAGGCCCGCAACGCCGGAACCCATGCGGTTACACACTGAAAGCGGAAGTAATTCATTCGAAGTGCTCAATAAAGCAAGCGAAAACTTTGAAAACAGGCAAGATCAAATTAAAAGTGGCAAACAATAAGTTTCTTATTTTTTTAAAGATTTTTTTTCTGGTCTTCTGCTGTTGAGAGTATGCAGTTGGTCCGAATTCACAGTCGAATGAGTTCTCTGGACTCATTTGGTACCGAATGTCATTCGCAGTGAATGTCATTAGACTGAGCCCGTGTGACAGCAGACGAATGTCATTTGAAACGAATCTCATTCGTCTAAAATGACATTAGGTTGGCGCGTGTGACAGGGGTATAAGCTTTCCGCTTTCCGGATCACGTAAGCGCTGCTCCACACAGTGAAGCGGTCCGCGTGTACTCCGCTCAACTCGCAATCATGGTTTTATCTCGAGTGTTGTGGTTGAATCACACGCCCATACTGCGGAGCCCTTGTACATGAAAAAAGTCTTTCGAAAGTTTCATAGCAGCCTTCCGCTTTTGGCCCGCCGCGCCTAAGCCTACCACTGAATGGACGAAAAGAGGCGTAACTTCGAACGAGCACCTCGGCGGGGTGAAGTTCACGGGACATGGACGCGGGTTCAATTGACTAACAGCGGCATTTAGTAGTGACCGAAATGAAAAAAGAAAAAGTGGAAACCTAGTCTGCTATCATATTTAATGAGGCGTTGCGGAAAAAGCACCGGTTTTACGATGACACATGAACTACCGTCGGCTATCCGAATTCCATTGCCCAAGTGTTGAAACTCTTAATTCACACAATTTTCGCGGCCAGTTTTAGTACAAATTTCGCTTTAATTGGAGAGGTAACTACATAGCAGTTGTTGCCTGGCGAGGGCCAAAGTGTTAAAACCCCAATAACTGGTTAAATGAACTGTAAAATCGAAACCTCGATTTTACGAAATTCTCGATTTAACGAAATTTGCGGCCCCAAGTACGACTTCGTTATATCGAGGTTTAACTGTATTACGGGGGACTCACGTATGAACATTCTGATGGGACTGGCATTTCATGACCATCGTGCACAAATACGACATGTTTCACAAATGCATACAAACATTCACAACAGCCTCGTTTGCTTATTTTAGAAATACAGTTAAACCTCGATGTAACGAAGGCGGAAAAATTCGCAATTTACTTCGTCACATTGAAGTTTCGCTACATTGAAATTTGCGGTTAAAATGAAGGATTAACCGCGTGAAGCAGCACCTGCAAGCGAAAACGTGACGTGCATACATGGCTGGTGCAATGGCATCGCTGCCGGTACCACCCGCACGATGCGGCAGCCGTGAAGTGAAGCACGCAGCTCAGCCTGCCAGAATGGAAGTCTTTGCATAAAAAGAAGGGCAACGCGGGGCCGCGCAAGCCACAGGCCCGCTGTCGCAGCCTCGGGAACTACTCGCGCGGTGGCGGTAGCTCCAGCGACCACTTCTAACCGCTTGCTAAAACGCAACACGAGGGGCAAATGATGTTGTTCATGTGGGAAAGAAGCTGACAATGTGGGCAAAAACTGCACAGTGAAACGTCATATGCACCGCTCAGGAAAGCGGCCATCAAATATCCTCCACGGTGCTAGGCCTGATCGTCTCTGGCATTCCCGAGCCCGAGCGTTTCTTAGCTCGCGCCATGTGGTGCGCGCCTCCCCACCGGCGCAAGTCGTCAGGTTCCTTCCACTGCCACGCGCAATGCAAGTAGTTTTTTTCGGCCGAGGCAGAAGCCGCCGCCGGCGCACAATGGCGGTCATGGGTGTGAAAAAAACGTACGCACAAGGCCCATAGAGACCCACAAATTCTTCGCCGTGCACTTGCTGGAATGATGAAACCAAACAAGCCCGAGTGAACACGACCGAAGGATAAAATGTAGGCTTGTGCGAATATTCGGGCGCTTCGAATATTCGAACGAATATTACAGTATTCGAATTCGCTTCGACTCGAATTTAAAATTTCCGATATTTCGAAGTATTCGGGATGAATAATATCAAAACTTCGTTCAATTTGTTTCGTTAGGCAAGGCAGTGCCATTGACATAGTCTACATCTTGCCATGTGGAGCCAAGACAAGCTAAGCACTTCGCTTGTCGCTTGCCACGGCGCACTCCCTGTTTCCTTGTTTCAAACAATGAATTGTTCCCACTGCAACAATGGGAAAAATTTCGGCTCTCACGAACGGGCCTGCGCGGCCCGGCGGATGATACAAACGAGCCGGCGAGGCGCCCGACTGCGAACGAGCGAGAGACGGTGACGTACGGGCTCTTTCTTCTCCAGGAACGGCCGGGCTGTTGTTTTCTGTTCGCGAAAACGCGCCGCGGACTCCACAGGTGCGCTTACGCCGCCGCGAAACCACCCGCACGCTGGGCCGGCTGGCCGCGGCAGACACCTTCGTAGCGTGCGGGGCACTTCGATACCGCACACACACGAAGTTTCTTGTGCGTCGAGCTCAATGTGGGCGAAAATGTGCAAAAATACCGCGCCGCGAGTGAAAGTCTACCTAACCTCCTGGAAAGCTGTCTCGATTCGAAACTGCCGCACTGTGCCGCCTTCCCATTGGCGCCGGGCTCCTGCCACTGCCACGCGCGTCAATTTCTGACAGAGGCACAGGCGACCGCGAGCGCGGAATCGCAGGCGGGCGTTATGCGCGCGCAACGCCGACTTCGCGTGCAAAAACGCTAGTGAGCGGGCACCGCGAGTTGAAAAGTCCAGAAATTCGCTCGGCGACATGGAGGTTATACATTTCTCATGCGAGTAAGAAAAGAATAAACGAAAACTTTTTCACAATTTCTGGTCTGTGTTGGTTCATACAATTTCGGTGTGAATGTTTTCGCGTCCCCGCGATATTCGTACATCGAGATTTTACTGAGCTTACCGAATGTCTCAGTGAACTTGATTATTCGTTCGGTTTCGTTACATTCGCTATTCGAATTCGGAATAAAATGGCAGCATTCAGGGGCAGCACCTTGTTTGTACAAGGAGCTTGAGGCCCTACACTCGTCACGGACTAGTGGCGGCATAGCATCGCGTCACCATACGCAGTTTATTGAGACGCGTTTCGGCACTGTCTCCCATCTACTTCTACAACCAAAATTTTGCCTAATTGACTGAAACTCTGTTGAAATTTCTAAAATTACAAATACACGGTGTGCAATACAGAAAAAATTATGTGGTTCGTTACATCGGGGGTTTTGTTACATTGAAGTTAGTTACATCAGGTTCGACTGTATGCGACTTCTGTACTAAAATGAATACAGAAAACTCTCACTTGCTCGACAGCCAGCGTCATTCACTGAAAACTAGATAAACCAAAATGTTTTTTTTTTTTTCAACAACGAAGTGATATTATTTCTGGAAGAACCAAACTAGGTCAATAGGAACATGTCTACGTATTCGTACACCTTGTTGTATTGGTACGTGATGCTTTTTAAACCCACGGGCCATGAAGTGGCAAGTCCCACGGGAAAGTGATCAGCTCAGTCAAAACAATTTGTGAACACAATTGAGCCTTTTGTTTGCTGTGCTCGGGTCTGTTCTAAGCGGTACGGACCAAACAAACCAACGTCTGCTGTAGTCCGCTGTTGCCAGGTCCGCTGTGACGACTGTAGCCTGTCTTTCAAATTCTCTGACACTGGCTGCTAAAATTTTCGCCTGAACACAACTTGGGCGGCTGCAGCTCGATTCCACCCACAAGCTTGCTTGCCCAAGTGGAGGGCCCCATGCCCACCTGGAAGATGCGGGGGATGTCCTTGGCGTCGGCGCGGATGACGTCCCCCTGGGTGACGGAGCGCACGTGGAAGAGCTTGCTCAGGTCCAGCACCAGCACGGGGTCCGCGTTGGCCCGGTCCGCCTCCGAGTTGTAGAAGAGGATCTTGCGCGAGCTCACCACCACGTACTGGCGCCGCCAGCCGTGCCGCCGGATGTTCTGCTTCTGGGGCACCGACAGCCAGCCCTCCAGCCGGTCCGACAGGTGCGCCGCCAGGGGCAGCAGGGCGTGCGGCTGGTCGGGGGCCGCCGAGGACGCCTGCCGCCGCAGCAGCTCCATCTCCGAGTCCTTCGAGTCCAGCTCCATCTGGAGCTTGATGCGCGCCTGGCTCTCCTCGTGGGCCGTCGCCTGCAGCACGGGGAAGAGGGCCGCCTCTGGGAGGACGGCTTCTGGGGCAGCAAACGTGCCGCAGGAGACAAGCACCAAAGCCGGCTGGCCCGTACTGGAAGACACACCCCTCGGAGCAGCAGCAGAAAATGTGAAAAGTGCGAAAGCCCGTACCACACTCCCACACTTTTCCAGTCCCGATGGGGAAGGGGAAAACAGGATTGGTGGAGCTTGTCAAAGCATTCTTCTGAAACAAGCACTGATGCACAGACATGTAAGTATGAAATAAATGTATGTGGGAATATTTCCCGTAAATGCCCTTTCTAAAAGACAGACACCCCGGCTGGCAAACATTACAAAATACAATGCCTCAGTAAGGTGATGAATTGGGTAAGGTGATGAATTGAACTTGGTTCTGCATGTTTGAAAACTGCGCTTGAGGTTACTAAGGACACACTTTTAAGGAATACAAACGAACGATGTGGACAGCACGGGCGCAAACTAAGCTGATTTATTAGAAGTGAAAAATCAGAACACTTAGAAAGGGTTACAAAGTGCGAGTGGAAAAGGTGCGGAGGGGGAATGAAAGCACATTCTTGATAAAGACAGGCTCTAAACATCGTAATCTGTTCAATGGCTCTTTATCTTTGCTTGTAGAACTGAGCTACAGCGTTATCTGCGCTTGTTTTTATCAAGAATGTGCTTTCATTCCCCCTCCGCACCTTTTCCACTCGCACTTTGTAACCCTTTCTAAGTGTTCTGATTTTTCACTTCTAATAAATCAGCTTAGTTTGCGCCCGTGCTGTCCACATCGTTCGTTTGTATTCCTTAAAAGTGTGTCCTTAGTAACCTCAAGCGCAGTTTTCAAACATGCAATGCCTCAGCCCAGGCATTATGTATTTTCTTTCCATTCTGATTTCGTTAAAATGTTTTTGCCTCGAGTACAAGTGCAGTGAAAAGATGTGTGCATGCAGTGAACAGCCTACCATACCTACTGACCACCTCTTATACGAGACAGCCACCAGCCAAAGCACATATTAGGACAATCGACTTGAAGGTGAAATTATTTGACCAATTGCAAACGCATCTTCAACACCAGCTCCCTGGTGGCGGCAAGCAGCTCCTGAGCATTCCTCAGAAAAACTTGCAGGCATCGTCACGCTCCGCCACGAAACAGTCCCTAGAAATTCGGCTGGTCGGCCGTCCAAGGTCTTCAGCAGGGGTGATGACGGCCACGGGCTGACATCGACTGCAGCGCACTCTCGGTGCACGGGCCCCTTTTGCTAGAGAGACATCTTTCCAAAAACCAAATTGTTGTTTTGATTGCTTTCCACGGCAAGAGTTTATTTAGGAATTATTGGTACTCCTCGTGCCTCTGACTGTCTTCTCACCACAGAGGGCAGACGAGCACAGCTAAAGGCAGCGTGAAAGTGGACAACGTTAGTTTTCCACTTTTAATTCCTAGAAAAAAATTATTCAAGCAATAAGAAGTAAGCCAATAAATACCTTTGCAGTAAGGAGTTATTAGAACAGCCCTCTATTCATAACAATCAGTCGACCTGCAGTGCGCTGTTGTTCGCATGTTTTCACCACTGTGGCGACACACTGTTGTAGCGCAAAACTGGCCCTGGCGGCAGACTAGCCACATTTCTAGGAACTACAGCTTGCTGTCGGAGAAGACCCTTTCTGACTGGCAGTGACAAAAGTGAAAGCCAATGAGGACACGCTTTCGGGAAGATGGCAATGGCCGAGTGAAGTCGGGCTTGGATCTCTCTAGGTGGCTTGTGACATGCTCTGGAACTTCTACCATCGCCATGGACAGCCCATTTGGTCCAATACTCGCCTGCAGCTCGGCGAGCTCCTTCTGCAGGCGGCCGACCATCTGGGCGTACTTGTCGCGCTCCTGGGTGAGCTCCTGCTGCAGCTTGCGCAGCTCGCGGTCGCGGCGGCGCAGGTCGCCCGCGGCCCGGCCCTTGGCCCCCGAGCCGCCCCCGGCCAGGTCCCCCCGCCGGTTCATGACCTCGGCCAGCTTGTTGACCGCCTGCTGCTTGAGCAGCCGCTCCTGGGACAGCTGCTTCTGCCACTGCTCCTGGCGCGCCGCCTCCGCCTGCCGCTCCTGGCAGCGCACAGCCTCGGCCGCCTGCCGCTCCGCCTGCAGCTGCTTCTGCAGCTGCTCCAGCTCCAGCTCCCGCACCGCCCTGTGGCCACGGGGGGAGAAGAAGGCCTCAGCGAGGGCGCTCCGCTTGCCATCCCCGCTCATCTGTGTGCGTTCTCTTTACAGCTAGGGCCCACCTCTGGAGCTCAGCCATGGTTCCCAGCACGTTGGACTATTGTCACGCTCGATTCTGACATCGAAGACTGGTTTCAGGACTTTTCATGATGATGATGTTTGAATGTTGGGGGCGCAAGGCCAGCTAGGGCAAAGAGCGCCAAGAGTGTTTTGATGAATAGGTGACAGTTAAAATTGGTTAGAGGGAACACGAATAAAATCAATTAGACTATGAGCACGGCTGGTGTACAGGGCCAGGATGAAGACCAAGAGTGGTTAAAAGATAAATAAGGTGGCTGGTGTATAGGACCAGGGGTAAAACTGGCTGGTATGAGATGAGCTGTAAGAAGTGAACTTCTGACAGAAACTTAAAGGTGCGCTGAACAGAAAACATGGCATCGTCTCCTAAAAAGTATGAGGGATGTAATGGAATACTGTATGTTGTCTGTAGAGTTCTCTGAAGTGTTTGCGTCGTGTAATGTCGAGTGCCTTGCATTGAATGAGGATGTGCATCACGGATAGGCCCTCCCCACACCTGCCACACAGGGGTCTTGGAGATCCCGTGAGCAGGTGCGAGTGCGTTACATGTGTATGGCCTATCCACAACCTAGCTAAGGTAACTTCAATGTGCCTGTTGTGTGAGTCAGTAGTGCATTGTCCCAAGTGTGGTTTTATTACGTGTAGTTTGTTGTCTGTCTGTTCGCTCCAGTCTGCTTGCCAAGTTTCAAGGAGTTGTTGTCTAATGTGTGGCTTGAGGTCTGTGTAAGGTAGTGTTGCCATGTCTACTGTGTTTCGGAATGCAGCATTGGCGGCCATTTCATCCGCCACTTCATTTCCACCAATGACAGAGTGGCCTGACACCCAACACACAGTCACCCCAAGGTTTGAACAATAAGCTTTCATAATTGATTTGAAGACAAGATTAATGACATAGTTTTTCGATGACCTTCCAGATAATAATACACGGACGACACTCAGCGAATCTGTATAGATGATGGATTTAGGAATATGATGTTCAACTATACGACCTACAACCAGAAAAATGCCATATGCTTCTGCCGTAAAAATACTTGTATTTACATTCCTGGTTCTACCTGGTTTAAAATTCGGTCCATGCGCAGCACAAGACACCGCAGTGAACGTTTTAGACGCATCACTGAAAAGCTCTGCAGCCCTGTATTTATCCTGTAGATACATGAAATGCTGCAAAATCCCACTTCTTGGTGTCCTGTTCTTATTTTATTTGAAAGAAAGACAAGTCACATGCCACACGACGAAGATGCCATGGTGCTACAAGATCAGTGTGAGATGATTTGAATGTGTCTAAAAAGGAGACCTCATGAATAGTCACCTCGTCCCTCACTCTCTGCAAGAAGGGAACAGAAATGGATGGGTGATTTAAAAAGAGCTGTGATGTGGATGTATCCATAAAAACAGGTTTAAAGGGATGGTTATCAATTGATGAGATCTTAGAAGCATATAAAAGATCAACATAAGTTCGCTGGTGCTCTAGGCACCATTTGTCGCATTCCACATACAAGCTTTGGACAGGGCTTGTACGGAAAGCACCACACGAGAGGTGAAGCCCCAAGTGAAGCACTGGGTCGAGCATTTTTAGCTCTGTTTTCGTGGCAGACCCATAGACAACACTTCCGTAATCCAAGCGACACCCTACCAAAGCTTTCAGAATATTCATTGTTTTTAGACATTTTTGCTTGAGCTGTTTGATATGGGAGATAAATGTGAGTTTTCCGTCCATCACACCCAAAAAGTTGTGTTATTTTTTAATAGGAATTGGGTCACTATTGAAAGTTATTTCAGGATCGGGTCTTACTCCGTGTCTCTTTGAGAATACGACACAGGTACTTTTCGTGGGATTAAGTTTGAAACCATTTTCATCTGCCCAGCGAGAAAGTTTGTTTACCCCAAGCTGGACCTGACGTTTGCATATAGATATGTTACAAGATTTAAAAGATATTTCTCCATCATCCACATACACTAAACAGGAGATCGATGGAGGCAATGCTTTCCGAAGCGAGTTCATCTTGACAATGAAGAGCGTGCAGCTCAAGACTCCGCCCTGAGGCACACCATTTTCTTGAATGTGAACTCTTGACAGCGCCGACCCAACTCTGACACGAAACGTTTGTTTGGACAAGTAACTATCAAGAGTGTTCAACATGTTACCTGTTATGACATAAGATTTTAAGCCTACAAGAATGCCGTAATGCCATGCCGTATCATAGGCTTTTTCAATGTCAAAAAATACAGTCATGCAGTACTGTTTGTGTATAAAGGCATCTTTGATGTATGATTCTAATGCAACAAGTTGGTCATTTGTGGATCGCCCAGCCTGAAAGCCTGCCTCACAGCTCTCGAGAAGACCATTGTACTCAAGAAAGTACACGAGCCTCCGGTTAATCACCTTCTTGACAAGCTTACGCCCGGAGGGTCCTTCTCTTCCTTCAGGAAAGCAACTACTATGGCCTGCCTCCAAGAGCGTGGAATGTGCCCCGAAAGCCATATTTTATTGTAGAGGTGTAGAGTGTATGATTGTGGGGGTTTAACGCGCCGACGCAACGCAGGCGATGAGGCGCGCCGTAGTGGAGGGCTCCAGATTAATTTTGACCACCTGGGGATCTTTATCGTGCGCCGAAATCTCGTACACACGGGCGTTTTTGCTTTTCGCCTCCATCAGAAAAGCGGCCGCCGCGGCCGGGAATCGAACCCGTGACCTCGTGCTCAGCAGCGCAACGCCTGAGCCATTGAGCCACCGCGGCGGGTAGGTGTAGAAGTGTTTCAAGAGTGTCTGGGTGTAGGTGTTCTACTATCATGGTGTATGTAATCTTATCTGCACCTGGAGCTGAAGGTTTACATGTGGTCAAAGCAGCGTTCAGGTCATGAATTGAAAAAGGAGAATTGTATGAAGTGTGCGACTTGTTGCTATCACGCAGGGACTTCTTTTCGCAAGACATTTTGTGTTTCATGAAACTGTTTGTGTAGTGTGCTGAACTGGACACGTGTTGGAAATGTTGTGCAAGTGTGTCAGCCTGGTCGAGTGTGTCTTCTGTTGTGCTAACCAGGGGCAGGCTGTGTGCCTGTTGTCCTTTGAGCTTACATATATGTGTCCAGACTTTGTGTGTGTCCGTGTATGAATGAGTGGATGTCAGGAAGGTGTGCCAACTTTCTTGTTTTGCCTCACGGCGCACACGTTTTCTAAAACGCCTTGGCCCGTTTGAACAAGAGGAGGTAACCTGACGTGGGGTACCGACGAAGGATACCCAACGCCTTGTTCTGGCCCTCTCGTGCCCACCTGCAGTCCTCGTTCCACCACGGCCTCCTCTTGTTGCGCGGGGCATCACAGGCGTGGGAAATGGACTTTTCGGCGGCGTCGAGAATGTGCGCCGTGAGGAGTTGGGTAGCTTATTCGACGTGTAGGTGTCCTATAGGTGTGTGGTGTAGTTTGGATGTCTCTGTAAATGTATTCCAGTTAGCTCGTGCTTCATTGAACCTATTTTGGGAAGACGGACTGCATGGGCGTTTACATATATATGTTATTGAGGTGGGGAAGTGGTCACTACCATATGGGCCCTTGCCCACGCCCCCCTGAAAACATAGAAAGAGAACTGCGGAACCAATAGCCAAGTCAAGAAATGAGTGTGTGTTGTGTCCTATGTTATGGTATGTAGGCTGTTTCTTATTGAAGAGGCATGATCCAGAGGATGTTAAAAACTTCTCTCTCAGGCGACCTCGGGAATTCGTGCGCGAAGAGCCCCAAAGAGAATTGTGTGCATTAAGGTCGCCTGTGAGAATGTATGGTTCGGGCAGCTGGTCAACCAACGCCTCAAAGTCAGAGCTCGAAAGTGCAAGATCCGGAGGAATATATATTGAGCATACCGTTATCAACCTATTAAATAATATTGTTCGAATTGCTACAGCCTCAAGGACAGTGTTCAGAGTGACAGGGTGGCATGCTAAGGATTTTCCGGGCAATTATGGCCACACCGCCGGAACAGTGTGTGCAGCCATCCCTGTCCTTTCTGAAGACCATGTAACTATTCAAGAAATTTGTGTGCTTGGAATTCAAATGTGTTTCCTGAACACACATTACACTTGGCTGATTAGCATGCAGTATTTCGTATACATCGTCAAGATTTTTAAAAAGGCCTCTGCAGTTCCATTGCATTATGTTTTGTCTTCCCATTATGAAGTGTTCGGAGCTACTGGAGTGTGTTGTTTATGTATCGTCTTTCAGGGCTTGGACTCTCGGAGGGGACTTTTTCGGCCTCTCTACAGGTTTGGATGCAGGGACCCGTTCCTTCCACTGCGACGCAAACAGGACCGGTCCCACGTCCATCTCGTCCTGGATGTTCTAGGAGTGCCTGATGGACCAGGCCTCTTGGACTTCGCTCCCGTTCGGGTGCCTTTCGTTTTCTGAGCCGCTACCGCCGAAGGTGTCGGGAGTGCCACAGGTGGCACGGGCAGTGCGGCAGAGGTGGGAGCCAATGCGGGACCCCCGGTGTACATCTCCACAACATGCTCCAGTGGAAGCTGGGAGGGTGGGGAAGCAGGGGCCGGAGGGGCATCGGTCCCGATGGAGGCTGTTGCCACCACAGCCACTGCTGGCTCAGCGAGCGGTGCAGAGGCCGGTTGGGCTGCCCGAGGCAACCCAGAGGGGGGGCGGGGGTCGGACCAAGTCCGACTCGCGGTACTGGGTCCCCGCCGAAACCAGACGCCGCTCCGCCCCCCGGCGAGCTGCGTCGGCGTACCTCCCCAGGGGGAAAGAGGGGAACCTCTTTCGCACCTCTGGGAAAGTGATGTTTTCCGTGACCTTCATATTGACGAATTGCTTTTCTTGTTTGAATTTCTCGCATTTCCGTGAATATGCACAGGTGAAATTCTCAGTGTTGCAGTTCTCGGATGGGTGGTCATGCTGGGCGCACTTTGCACAGGTAAGTCTGCCACGGCAGGAGTTTGTGCCGTGCCCGAACCGTTGGCACTTGAAACAGCGCCGCGGGTTCGGGATGTAAGGTCGGACTGGGCATCGGATAAAGCCTGCGTTGACAAATTCGGGGAGGGCCAACCTGTCGAAGGTTAAGATGAGGTGTTTCGTGGGTAGTTGTTTGTCATCTCTACGTATGGTTATACGCCTGACACTAGTTACGCCCTGACCACGAAGGCCCTCCAGCAGGTCAGCTTCAGTTTCATTCACTAGGTCATATTGGGAGCCCACGCCCTGGGAGCTGTTTAGGCTGCGGTGGGGCATGACTTGGATGGCCAGATCGGCGATGCAGGTTTGTGCAAGAAGTTTATCAGCCTGATCCTGGCTACTGACCTCAACAAGGATATCACCGGTTCTTTGTTTTTTGGCTTTATATGATTTGCCAATGACACCTCCAAGAAATTTGGAGACAAGGAATGCTGACTTTGAAGCAAGAGGGTTCAACTGGTCAACTAATTCCATCACTAAGATGCGAGAGTAGTTGTTTGGTTTCGGAAAACTGAAGTTAGGAAGCGGTGGAAAAGAAACTTCTGTGCAGCCCCTTTTCGGGGGCCGATCATGTTTGGGTTGGGGTTAGGAAATACCATATGCTATAGTATAGAAGCAGGGGACAGGGGCACTTTCTTCGCTCAGGTTACCCTGATACTGAGAGAGGTCCCGGAGCTCCCTGTCTGGTAAACAGACAGGGAGCCCATCCACCAGAGCTTGACCTGGGCTCCGACGGCCACCGTTCGTGGTTTCTCACCCTCCACCTATAAACACATTGCCACGGTTGAATACAGCTTATGTTTGGGGGCTCGTGGTCCGCGGTGTCGCCAATACCGTCACCAAGATTACTCAAGGTGCCCCGTGCGGGCCCACAAGCTTTTCGGAAACAGCACCGGATTTCGTACCTCTATACTCCCGGCCGCAGCGGCCACTTCTCTGACGGAGGCGAAAAGCGAAAGTGCCTGTGTGCTTGAGATTTCAGCGCACAGCAAAGATCATTAGGTGGTCAAACTTAATCCAGAGCCCTCCACTACAGCGTGCCTAATTGCCCATGCAGCGTCGGCACATTAAACCTCATAATCAATGAGTCGTTCCTTGTTCTCCTTGCATAAAGCTTCCAAATGATCCCAGAGAACTGAATCTTTTGCAGCTCCCTTCTTTATAACGAATATTCCTTCACAATAATGTTATGTTTTCTTTTTGCAGCAACCGGCAATTGCTCAGCTTGTTGGCGAACCATGCCAAGTAACGATGTTGGCCTGAAGCGCTTTTCTGTGCTACATGACGACACACTCGCTGAAGTGCCTGGTGAATAGCACCAGGTTTCCCTGTAGTATATACAGTGGAATCTCGATGATCCAATTCTGGGTGATACCATTTCGGGATGATACGATGTTCTGATAAGTCCCTCCGAAATTTCATTGTTCGCAATGGGAAAAATTTCGGCTCTTACGAAAGGATCTGCGTGGCACGGCAGATGATACGAACGAGCCGGCGACGGCGACGTACGGGCCGTGTCTCTCCTCTTTGTTGCTCTTTCTCCAGGAACGGCCGAGCTGTTTTCTGCTTGCCAAAACGCTCCACGCACTCCACAGGCACGCTGACGCCGCTGCGAAACCACCCGCACGCTGCGCGGGGCGCGACCTACCGCGGCAGCATGGCGGCGGCTTCGGTCGCAAAATGGTGCAGGACGCTCAAGCGACCGCTTCTAATTGCTCTTTAAAATGCCGCTCAAAGAACACACGAAACTTCTTGTGCTGTAAATGAGCTAATAACGCGGGTGAAAACGGTGCTATAAAACATCATCCACGCTCCTAGTGAAAGCGTCCATGAAATACCTGCCGGGGTGCTAAGACTAATCTCCGGCGGAGCCAGCTAGCTGTCTCGAGCGCTTCAAAACTGCCGCCATGAGGTGCACGCCGTCCCATTGGCGCAAGTCATCAGGCTCCTCCCACTGCCATGTGCATCGCTCATTGACCGAGGCACAGGCGGCCGCGGGCGCGGAATTGCCGATGCAGGCGTGAAAATATTGCGCGTAGAACGCCGACGCGCACGAATCGCGTGCAAAAACGCTCCTGTAGTGAGCTTGGGCACCGCAAGTGAGGGAAGAAAGTCCAGAAAGGACCACATGGAGGTTAAAAAAAAAAGCAGAAAAACGTCACAGATTTCTTCACATGAAGTAGGAAAAGAAATAAACGAAAACATTTTTGGCGCTCAATTTTTTGGTCTGTGTTGGTTCATACGAATTTTGGATGATACAAATATTTTTTGCGGTCCCACGAGATTCGTATCACCGAGATTTTACTGTATTAGCATGAAACTGTACATTTAATGGCATGCAGGATGCTACGCCCGTGCAGGAGTCCCCCTGCGTTGACCATGCCCAGAGTGCTTGTCCTGCGCCGCTCCTCCTGTCAACCCTGGCTCCATCGGAGCAGACACCCTGCACCCCGCAGAGTTCTGCACTACCATAGATAGGGTCTCGGTTCCCAACACCTTTGATGCCAAAGCGGGCGATTTCTGCCCCGAGGTGTGGTGAACCGAGATGACGCTTCTCTCGGTCCACACTGGCTGGCTTGCACTGTGGCCAAAGGAGGAGGGGCGAGCAGCGTACCGGTCCTTCTCGAGCGCCGCAGCAGTGTCCTCCAGGACGGAGCGGTGCACCTCGAGGGAGTCGGCGCGCACGGTGGCCATCTCGAGGTCCCTGCTGAGCGCCTGGCGCTGGTCGCCCAGCTCCTGCAGCGCTCGGCCCCGCTCCTCCAGCTCCTCCTTGAGCTCCTGCGCCTGCGTCTTGTACAGCGTCTGCGAGAGGCCAGGGACGTGTTGGGGGAACAGACGGGCCGACGACCGACAGCAAGCGAGTGGGGCCACTTGCCGAGAAGTACTGCTCCGCCTCCAGCTGGTCCTGCAGCTCCTTCATCTGCAGGTCATCCACGTTCTTGGCCCTGCACCAGGCCGGGCGCCAACCAAGTCAAACCATGTTCGGTAACCCAGTAACAGTATCGAAAAACCACACATTGTCCTAGTATATTGCCGCGAACCATGCACTGGGTTTGTTTTATGTTTTGTTTTTAGTGCCTGGTCGCGACCGGCTGTGCTATCTGTGTCCCAAGCGAAGCGCATGTTCCATTCTTTATTTTTATGCCGCATGGGTTATCTCATTCAGATAAGGAGAGCGTTTCGCCCTAATGTCACTGGCCTGGAATAATCTTGTTTGATCCACAATGTTCTGGATGTAAATGGACGGTTCAAGAAGCACTTGTGGCAAAAGATAAAAGCCTGCAGAGCAGATGCTGCGGTACTCGATTCACCGCCACTCGCCTGCGCACGTCGCTTTGTTGACAGCTGCTTCGCTGCCTCTGTATTCTTTGAGTTGTTAGGAGAGCACAAGTTTGCTCCAGTAAACTTCTTGTGCCTTCAAGACAACTGTGTCATCTTTGGCTTCGTGACAATATTCTGATCTTCGGAAGTGCCAGTGCACAGGTGCTTCGACAAACTTGGACACAGACACACAAACCATGCCTTGTGGAAAGCGACTAGCGCCCCACTAAAAACACATGCAAAATACATTATCTGCAATGGGTTAGAAGGAGTCGGGTAGTGAATGCACCACACTCGAGCAAAACGACTGCCGGCAAAATGCGCCGCCATCCTTTGGTGGCAGCACAGGTTTCCTTGCAGCCTGGACAGCAAAAGGAAGCCTCTCTGCGTTTCGCCCAAGCAGGCCCACTCCCTGGGTACAAAAGCTTAGATGCACAGCAACGGGTGTTGCAGTGCAGACTTCAGTGCAGTTGCGCATTTCGGGTGGCAGGCCTTCTGGACCTACTTGAGCAGGAAAACAACCGGTGCGATCAGTGCTAGTCTCGAGTTTGAGAGGCCTTAGTGTAAGGGGTAAGAGATGTGGGAACCGCAGAGTTCAGCCACGTTCCCTATTCCTCGCAGCACACCTCAGAGGCAAGAGGCCACGCACTCCTGTCGTGGGGCAAGTGCGCCACCGTGCCCCCTGCTGCACGACCGGTCTGACTGCAGTTCCTGCATGCTGGTCCGGCCAAGGGACGGAGGAGAGCCCTCCTTAGATACGAGCTGGCAAGCAGACGTAGGTACGCTTGCTTTGCTTTCTTTGTTGGCCCCTCTGTATGTGAGCGAAAGTATAGCTCAGTTGGAGTCCAGGGATCAGGGTTCTTATGGCGACTTCGCTCGCTCTTGATCCCTCAGCGAAGTGTTTAAAGACAACACTTCTCCTTTTGTGGCCAATGTGCCCTGGTTGATGGGCTGCCAAGCAGCGTGGCACTTCACAGGGGGTTTTGGTGGGGACGTGGCCTCAGGAGTGGCCGCCTCCAATGCGGAGCGACCCAAAAAAGGCACGGCTGCACATGGCACTCGTCTGCAGCAGCCCTCTAAGCACCCGACCAGGCAGTGCACCACGGTTGTGCTGGACGTCAGAGAATGCGAACAAGCACGCAAGGGGCTGCTGTGCGTCACTTTTTCCTTCTAACACCCCGGTGACTAGAAGCGCTTCTTTGAAACCGCACACTTCCTCCTTTCAGCCATGGTCCTGAAGTGGAAGTTTGCCACGCATTCTGCTCCGAGGCTTGTCAACACTTGCAAGTTATTGTTAAAGGGGACGTGGCAAGTAAAACAAACTTTTTATTTATGAACCAAATTTAATCAAATTAGGACCGTTTATGTAGCGAATCATTCTAACAACAAAACTGGAATCAGTTCAAGGATACCTTCTATACTTTTTAAGTTAGACGACTAATTACCTGAGACTTGCATTCAGCATAATAAACTAATTAGGCAAGAAGTCAACAAGAATTTTACGTCAGCATCACCAGGAAGGTCTATTCTGTGCAAGAAAGCTATTTGATTATTGCATTACATCCTTTAGGCATAAAGAAAAAACAAGAGAAGTTTCATCTTCCTTTTGAAATCAGAAATAGTAGTTTCATGTCAAAAAGAAAGTGGAACTCGTCTTTCTTTTTGGATACCTAAAGGGAATCAAGCAAGAATCAAATAGCTTCCTTGCACAGAATAGGCCTTCCTGGTGATGCTGACAAAGAAATGTTGTTGAGCTCTTGCCTAATTAGTTAATCTTGGGACAGCTCTGTGAAGGTAATTAGTCTGGTAACTCAAAAAGTATAGAAGATATTTTTAAACCGGTTTAAGCTTTGTTGTTAGGTTAGTCAGCTATACAAAATCTCTTAATATGACTAAATTTGGTGCATAATTAACAAAAATAGTTTTACTTGCCACGTCCCCGCTTAAGCCCCAGAACAGTGCCATGTGGTCAGCTTTGTTGAGCGAGCCCCTGCCCACAGAATACACAGCCGAGACATGGGCGGGCTACGAGCAGAGGCCGGCAGCACTCACGCGCGCATGCGTGCCAGCTCCTGGAGGGCGGCCTGGTGGGCGCGCTGGGCCTCCTGGAGGGCGGCCTGCGCCTGGCGGTCGCGCAGGGCCAGCCGGGCCACCTCCTGGGCCTGCTGGGCCGCCTGCTGCCCCAGCTGGGCCCTCCTGCGCGTCTCCTCGTCCAGCTGCGCCTGCAGCGCCTGCGCCTTCTCCGCCTCCTGCCGGTGCTCCCCCTGCAGCCGCTGCAGCTGGCTCTGCGAGGGGGACGATGCGGGGTTCTGGGGGCTGGCGCCTCGCCCTGCGAGTGCGGGAGAGGAAGGCCCACCTGGAGCTGCCGGTAGTCCACGTTGAGCATGGACATCTGGCGCTCGCGGTCCTGGGCGGGCCGCGTCCGCCTGCTGCCGGGCCTGGCGCTCCTCGGCCAGCTGGGCGGCCAGGGCCTCCACGCTGTCCTCTCCGTCGGCCCCCCCCTCCCCCCCACTGGGGGGCCTCTTGGACGAGGGGGGCCCCCCCCGGAGGTCCAGCCGGTTCTGGGCGTTGCGCAGCTCCAGCTCCAGCACGGCGCGCTGCTTCTCCTGCTCCAGGACCCGTGCCGACAGCCGGTGCGACTCCTCCAGCGCGTGTGCCTCCCGCTCGCGCAGCCGCTCCAGCTCCAGCTGCAGCGCCTGCCGCCGGCTCTCCAGCTCGTGCACCCGCGACGACCAGCTGCACTTCTCCTGCACGGGGGGCGGGGTGGTTTGCAAAACGGCAGCTCCACTCCCCGCCCACGCAGTGTCCCAGCCACACACAAGGGCCCACATGGACGCGTGGGGCCAAGCTGAAGTAAGCTTGCTGGCACATGGGGTGAAATGGACACAAATTCTTCGCTGTATGCACCGAAGGCACTCCTGTTACACTGGGCCACGAATAGTGGACACGATGACTGAACACGCACCGCAAGGAGGGAAGCTGCACTCCAGAGTACGGACACAGCACAGCACGCGCACACACTGCCAGCACTGCTGCCATGTCTCTGCCTGTCGAGCGCCCCTATATGCGGAACCAGCACGGAGCGGACACGCATCTCCCACCCCTGTTGCAAACATGCCCCCCAAAGCCCCGTCCCACTGGCCAATCCCCGACGGCCAACCCCTGCAGAGCGGCGGGGGGCAGAGGGCCGTACCTGCTCCAGCTGTATCTGCAGGTTGGAGAGGTCCCGCTCCTGGGAGCCCATCTGCCCGCGCATGGCGTTCACCGTCTCCTGCAGCTCCTGGCAGGTGCGCTCGCGCGTCGCCTTGCTCAGGGCCAGCTCGGCGTTGAGCTTCTTGAGCTTGAGTGCCGCGTCCGCCTCCTGCTTGAGCTTGTCGTTCAGCTCCCACAGCTGCTTCTCCAGCGCCGACGCCTTGTCCGAGGCCGCCTGCGGGGGCACCACCCTCCCGCTGAGCACAGCCCCAGCCGCCGCCCCGCCCACCCACCTGGGAGGCCGTGGCCAGCTGGGAGCGCGACTGCTGCTCGCACTCGAGCCGGCCCGCCAGCTCCTGCGCCTTGAGCTCCGCCTTGCGACGGTGCTCCGCTTCCGCCTCCAGCTTGCGCTGGCTCTGCACAGGAAGCAGTGGCGCAACACTGCACGCTGGGCAAAGCATCCGCACGCATGCACGGGGGCCCACCATTGGAGGAGCCGGACGCCTACCTCCTTGACCTCGTGCGAGAGCAGCGTCATCTTCTTCTTGAGCTCCCGGTTGTCGGCGGCCACCAGGGCGGCCTGCTCGCTCTGCTGCGACACGCTCTCCAGCTGCTGCAGCGTGTGCCTGCGCCAGAGCAGGGGGCCCTCGTCAGAAGAGCCCCCACAGGCAACGCCCCACAGCCCCCACCCACCTGTACTTCTGCTCGGCTTCGTCCTTGGCCTCCTGCAGGCGCGCCACCTCCTCCTGCAGGCTGTCTGGGGAGGGCCCGTTGCCCTGCGAGGCAGGCCACAGGGCCCCATCAGGGGCCCATGCCAAAGCACTGCAGGGCGGCAACCCAAGGTGCAGCGGTGCGCTGCCCAGGCCACCCATTTGATGACGACGTTTGCATTTCAAGGGGGCAAAGAGTGCCAAACAAACGTCACTTCACGACAGTGGCGTGCAGGCAAAAGTAAAGCATTTCAGTAAAAATAAACAGAGTACAACGCAAGGTAACGAGGATGACTGGTGTAAAGGGCCAGGTTGTCACGGTGCATGAGGTGCAAAAACTTAACATCAGTGAGAAACTTGAAAACACACTTAATGAGAAACATGCACTTGTCCCCTAAAGAGTACGATGGCTGTAGTGGGATGTGTTGTCTGCATAGTTGCGCCAAGTGCTTGCGTCGTGTTGTGTCAAGTGCCTTGCACTGGGCGAATATGTGCGTCACAGATGGGCCCTCTTCACACCCGCTGCACAGGGGTCTTGAAGGTCCCATGGGCAGGTGGGAGTATGTTACACTTCCGTGCGCCTCTTGTGTGAATCGGTTGTGTATCGTCCCAAATGTGGCAGACAGACAACATGTAATTTGTTGTCTGTCTGTTCACTCTGATGTGTGGCTTTAGGTCTGTATAGGGTACCTTTTGTGCACAGACCGACATAATGGTGTTGAAAACAAGATTAGCTATGTGGATTTTGATGGGCCAGAAAGTGCTGCAGATTTTTGTCAAGTTCCATAAAAGAGAGGTCACAGGACACAGAGTGAACTTGCCAAGGAAGGATGACCTGTACACATCTAGAAACGGAACACTGAGATCCAAGGCTCGCTCTCTCACTCTAAGCGAGAAGAGCAGAGGAACAGATGGGCGATTTACAAACAGCAGAGATGTGGATGTATTATTAAAGACAGAATAAAAAGGATGGTTAGTCAGCGATGAAATTTTAAAAGCATAAAGCAAGCCCGTGTACGTCCGTTGGTTCTCAAGGCACCACTTGTTACACTCGACACACAAACTTTGGACCGGGCTAGTGCAGAAAGCGCCCGGTGCAAGACGCCAAAAGTAGCGTTGGGTCAAGCATCCGCAATGCTGTTTTAGTCGCCAACCCACACACTACACTGCTATAGTCCAAACGAGACCCAACTAAAGCAGTATAAAAGTACAGCAGGAGTTCTTTGCTGGCACCATATACCTTATTTGGTGGGAGAGAACCTTAACGATATTCATCGTTTTCAGACATTCATGCTTGAGTTCCAACCATATAGGCAAAAGACGCAGACACAGACAAGTAGACACACACGGCGCTGTGTGTGTGTCTACTTGTCTGTGTCTCTCGTCTTTTGCGCTATATGGTTGAAAGTTATGTACCAACAAGCCCAAATTTCTATGCTTGAGTTCCTTGATGCGGGGAATGAATGCGAGTTTGTGGTCAAACACAACACCTAAGAACTTGTGCTCCTTGTTCACAGGAAGCGACACGCCATTAAGAGTGATGTCTGGGTCCGGATGGACCCCACGCTTCCTGGAGAACACAACGCAGGAACTTTTTGCAGGATTCAATTTAAAACCATTCTTGTCTGCCAAGCCAGCAAGTTTCTGGATGCCCAGCTGGACTTTGGGTTCGCAGATTGACATATTACATGATTTAAAAGATATCTGGGCATCGTCTACATACACAAAATAAGAAATTGTAGGTGGCAATGCCTTTCCAAGAGAGTTCATCTTAACTATGAAAAGAATGCAGCTCAACACTCCACCTTGAGGGACGCCATTTTCTTGTACATGAACGTTTGGGAGTGCACAGCCAACTCTCACTCGAAAGGTTCTTCCTGACAAGCAACTAACGAGGGTGTTTAACATGTTACCCGAAACACCGAATGACTTGAGGTTACTGAGGATCCCGTAACGCCAAGCAATGTCACAGGCCTTCTCGAGGTCAAAAAACACAGTTACGCAATGCTGTTTACGCAACAAAGGCATCCTTGATGTACATGTCAAGTGCGACGAGTTGATCTTTCGTCGATCGCCCCGCCCTGAAGCCTGCCTGGCAGCTCTTGAGAAGACCATTGTACTGAACCTGCGGTTTATCTTCTCGAGGAGCTTGCACAGGCTCCCACACCACACGTCAGGGCTATGAGACGACGGGTCCTTTCCCTTCTTCGAGAAAGCCACTACTATGGCCTCCCTCCAAAAGTGTGAAATGTGCCCCGAATTTTATTGTATAGATGCAGGAATGTGTCTGCGTGTAGGTGTTGTATCATTGTGTATGTGATGTTGCCTGGGCCTGGAGCTGAGGGTTTACACGTTCTCAGAGCAGCCCTCAGCTCATGAAGCGAAAACTCGGAGTTATAGGACGTGGTTGATCTGTCGTTGTCATGTAAAGGCTTCTTTTCGGACGAGAGTTTGTGTTTCATGAAAGTGTTTGTGTAGTGTGCCGAACTGGACACGTGTTGGAAGTGTTGTGCAAGTGTGTCAGCCTGGTCTTCGAGTGTGTCCCCTGTTGTGCTGACCAGAGGCAGGCTGTGTGTTTGTTGTCCTTTGAGTTTGTGTATTGGTGACCATACCTTGCGTGTGTCTGTGTATGAGTTTATTGGTGTTATGAATGAGCGCCAACTATCTCGTTTTGCCTCACGGCGCAAATATTTTCCTAACGCCTTTGCCCTTTTGAACAAAAGGAGGTTTCCCGACGTGGGGTACCGACGGAGGATACCCCACGCCTTGTTCTGGGCCTCTCACACCCGCCTACAGTCCTCATTCCACCACGGCCTCCTTTGGCTGTGCGGGGCACCAGAGGCATGGGGAATGGACTTTTCAGCGGCGTCGAGGACGTGCGCCGTGAGTAGCTGGGCGGCTTCGTCTACGTGTAAAGGTGCCATGGCTGTGTGCTGTAGCCTAAATGTATCTGTGAATGTACTCCAGTTTGCTTGTGATTCATTAAACCTGTTGTGGGAAGATGCACCGCTAGGGCCTTTATCTATATATGTTAGAGAAGTGGGGAAGTGGTCACTACCATATGGGTCCGTGCCCACACCCCACTCAAGACAAGGAAAGTTAACTCCGAAACCAACAGCCAAGTCAAGACATGAGTATGTGTTGTGTCCTATGTTATGGTATGTAGGCTGTTTCTTGTTGAAAAGGCAGGCTCCAGAGGACGTTAAAAACTTCTGAGAATTGCGCGCATTCAGGTCGCCTGTGAGGATGTATATATGATTCAGGCAGCTGGTCAACCAGCGCCTCGAAGTCAGAGCTCAAAAGTGCAAGATCAGGAGGAATGAGAAATGGAGCATAGCTATCAACCTATTAAATATTATTGTGCGAATTGCTACAGCCTCAAGGACAGCGTTCAGAGTGACAGGGCGGCATGCTAAGGATTTCCGGGCGATTATTGCCACACCGCCCGAAGAGTGTGTGCAGCCACCCCTATCCTTTCTGAATACCATATAGCTATTTGAGAAATTTGTATGATTGGAATTTAAATGTGTTTCTTGGACACACATTACACTTGGCTGATTAGCATGCAGTATTTCGTGTACATCGTCAAGATTATTCAGAAGGCCTCTGCAGTTCCATTGAACAATATTTTCTCTTCCCATTATTAAGTGTTCAGAGCTACTGGAGTGTGACTATTTATGTAAGGTCTTTCGGGGCTTGTACTGTTGGAAGGGTTTTTTTTTTACCTTCTCTGGAGGTTTGGATGAAGGGACCCGCTCCTTCCGCTGCGAAGCAGACAGAAAAGGTCCCACATTCATCTCATCATCAGATTTGGGGTTGGTTCCCGGAGGACCGGACCCCCTGGACTTGGCACTCTTTCCAGTGCCCTTCGTTCGAGCCACGACCGCCGAGGGCGTCAGGGGCGCCCCGGGTGGCACAGGCGGTGCGGCGGGGATGTGAACTGCCGCGGGTTCTTCCGTCTCGATCCCCTCTGTGCCCTCGCGTAGATTCGGGCTGGTGGAGAGGAAACAGTGGATGCAGCGGCATCCCCAACAGACGTGGTTGCCACCACAGCTGCTGCTGGCTAAGCAGGCGGTGTGGTGATGGGTTGGGCTGCCTGAGTCCGACTCGCGGTACTGGGTCCCTGCCGAAACCAGACCCCGCTCCGCCCCCCGGCGAGCTGTGTCGAAGTACTTCCCCAGGGAGAAAGAGGCGAACCTCTTCCGCACTTCCGGGAAGGTGATGTTCTCAGTGCTCTTAACATGCTATGTATCTGCTTCTCCTGCTTGAACTTTTCACATCTTAGCGAGTAGGCTGCATGGGGTCCCTGGAAGTTGGCACAGGTCAAGGTTTCGGATTTGCAGTTTTCAAAAGGATGGTCATGCTGGCCGCACTTAGCGCAGGTAAGTCGACCACGGCAAGAGTTTGTACCATGCCTGAACCGTTGGCACTTGAAGCAGCGCTGCGGGTTCGGGATGCGCGGGCAGACAGAACAATGTATAAAGCCTGCATTTATAGATTCTGGAAGGGTAGATCGGTCGAAATTCAGAATAATGTGTTTAGCTGCTATTTGTTTGTCATCGTGGCGTATGGATATGCATTCTACAGCCGTTACGTCCTGATCCCTTAGGCCTCCCAAAAGGTCGGCATTGGTTTCGTGAATCAGATCTGCCTCAGAGATCACACCCTGAGAGCTGTTGAGGCTGCGGTGAGGTGTGACCCTTATCTCTAGATCTGCCATGCGGGTTTTTTTCAGGAGGATTGTGGATTGCCGCTAAATTTTTACTTCAACTAGCACTTCACCAATTCTGAGATTTTTGGCTTCGTATGCTTTGCCGATGATACCTTCAAAGATTTCGAAACAAGAAATACGGATTGAGAGGTAACCGGCTTTGATTTGTCCACAGATTCGATGATCAGAAAACGAGGATAGTTATCTGGCTTTGGGAGTGCAATGGTTGACAAGGGTGGCAATGAACCTTCGGTGTGGCCCCTTGTCAGGGGCCGATCATGTTTGGGGGGAGATTTTCGATTTACCATGAGGCGTAGGAAAAAAGCAGGGGACGGGGGTACTTTTTTCATCATCCTTACCCTGATAGCTGAAGAGGTCCCGGAGCTCCCTGCCGGGTAAACAGACAGGGAGCCCATCTGCCGGAGCTTGACCTGGGCTCCGACAGCCACCGTTTGGGGTTTCTACCCTTCACCTTACAACACATCGTCACGGTAGGTTACAGCTTACGTTTCGGGGCTCGGGGTCCGCGGTGTCGCCAATACCGTCACCATGATTGCTCAAGGTGCCCCGTGCGGGGCTGGCAACCAATTTGGCCATGAACTGCCCAGTTGCCATTTCACATAGAAGGCGCCACTGCCCCCCGACCCTAAGCCGGCACCAAAAACAGAAAGAAGTGAGAGCCAAACAGAGAGGGTTGAACTGGATTTGAGCACCTAGCATGTTAAGACGCCCTGAGCATTCGTCAAAAAGGGGGGACGCAGAACTGAAAAGATGGCACTGTATCTGCAGCTGCAGTTAACCAGGGCACGTGAAACAGGCTGCCGTTTTGGCCATGCTTAGTGTAGGTTCACCACAAATGTAATGGTGTCGAGCGGGGGGTGTTACACAGTGCAGTCTTCAAATGAAAGCTTGTGAGTGTAGCGGGCAGGAGGGAACTGGGCACCGATTAAGAAGAAAGCCTCTGTCGGTGGAGGGTATCCTGGAAAGCTTGATAACAAAGTCACCCAAACAATGCAGCCCTGCAAATGAGCTCGATGCCACTAAAGGCTGTGCGTTCTATGAGGGAGCTACAACAAAACCAGGGATTCCAGGCAGGTTCGTGGCTGATAAATGACTCTTTATCACAGCATCTACAATTGTCTTTGCCTCAACATGTTTCTGGCCTTCCATACGACTAAGTGTGGTGCCAAGGCTTGGCCAAGTGGCTGCGTACTCGGGGCTTGTCAACAGAGCGCTCAGCCACCGGCACGGGCCACAAAGATGCCCGAGAGCTGGCCGCCGCTCCAATGCACAGGAGCAGCGCGAAGACACGAGATGAAGGCTCGGCCTTTTCCTGCCCAGCTACGGAAACGTCACATTTCTAGTCACGTGACTTTTCTGACAATACCAGCAGCGCTCCCTCCCAAAGACAACTCTAATTTGTCGGAACCAGCCCAAAATGTCAGCACGCAGTTGTGGCCAAGTTCTGCCGGCCCTGCACTGACCTCGTGGTAGCCGTCCACGTGGTGGCCCGAGGCGAGCAGGGCGTAGTCGGCCGTGTAGGTGAACCCCACGAAGGGCAGGTGGTTGCCCGCGAAGGCCTTGGGCTCGGGGAAGTGCTCCTCGGGGGACTCGTCCTGGTCCACGTCGTCAAAGTTGCTCGTGTCGTCGTCCCCGCTCAGCTCGGGCAGCACGGGGGGCACCGCTGCGTGGGGGCCACCCTCTCTCTCAGCCCCGCTCCCGCCCGCCCTCCCCGGCTGGTGGGAGGACGGCAGCAGCACTCACCGTCCCGGATGTTGTCAAAGGTCCACTGGTCGTTCTGGAAGAAGGGGTGCGCCTTGATCTCCTCCACGCCCTTGCGGCCCAGCCGACGGGTCCTGGGCAAGGAGTAAGGCTGAGGAGCCCTGCTTCTCAGGTGCGTCACCAAACCCTCTACAATGAGCCTGCTCAACGGAACAGGCTCGCCGAGTGCTTTTCTCCACCACTCTTTCTTTGCCGAGCAAGGCGCAACTTTTCCGTGTGGCTACTCTCTGTTATGGCATCCAGCTGCAGCGATGGACGATACGAATTGGCAAGGCGATAGAAAGTTGCAGAGGATTTTCGACCCTACTACCACAGAAATGCAGAAGCCCTTCTCTTGGCTAGGTTGTTCAGGGGTCGCCCTCTCCTACACCACGCATTTCCAACACCGGAGTGCGCGTCGAGTGTTCCTAAAGCAACGCCTGCGGGGTGCATGCTTTAGTCAATGCACACAAGAAAGCTACAAGGGCAGCTAGGCAGAGTGTGCAAACACAAGAACACTGCTCCTCTCGTGCCCGATGATGTAAAACATGCCCCGTTCATATCACACCTCAGGTTCAAACTACAGACCATAGGCCAGCTTGCACCCTCTAGTGAATCGCCTACAAGGCAGCAGCGTCCAACCCCATGCCCTGCATCCCCACCACACAGCTTGTCTTTCAGTAGATGTACCTAGAAGAACAGAGCGCATACTCCACACCATGTTCAGCCCCAGATCACACCTTTCGACGCAGGACATACCACATTTACTTGCGCAATGAACCCACATTTTTCTTTTTCTTTTTTTTTTCCAGAAAATTTGGCATGAATCTGAATCCACTATACGGGAAAGGGTAAGTTGAAATTTCCGACAATAAAGATGATAAGAGAAGCGCTGTCAAAACCTTACCTTTCCAGTAAAGGCAATCAAATTGCTTTTTTATCCCCGTCTCCAAACTTGCTTTTTATCCTCGTCTCCAAAGTCACTTGCGGCTCACAATGGTTGTCAGCCCACGGCACATCAGGGCACTCCAAAACAAAACCCGCCATGGCGATCCCTGCTCATTGCCCAAGCCTCATGTTTCCCTATGCTTCAAAGCATGCTCCACCACCTGCATAGCTCATGTACTGGCCCATCATAAGGAGCACAAACAAAGGTCGCAACACAGCTGAACAGCACAGAGCAGGCAGTACGATGGCGCTTTCATGGCACCATACGCAAGCTCTGTGTTCAGCAGCTGGGGCTCCTTTTTAATGTGCGAGCCATGGCACTTGCGTCTCTGGCTACTGTGAAGATTTTTTTAGGTGCGCAGTAACGTACGACCACACAATGTCCGTCCGCGTCCGTGCGCATAGCATTCACAATCGCGAAAAATCACACAGGCACCGGCAGGATTCAGCCTGTGTCTGGTAGACCAGACCGAGTTAGGGTCAGTCGTCTTACCCATTGGGCTACAACCGCGAGTTAGTAGCCGAGAGTCAAATGGCTTACTCCCTCGCCTGTAACAGTGCGGAGTACCTTAGGACTTCCCAATGTCCGTCCGCGTCCATCCGTGCGCACACTACCATCGAGCGAAAACCAAGCGAAATTCGACTTGAGCCACGAGTTGCAGTTTTATTTAGGTATATGTAATCAAGGTGCAAGCAACTCACGGCTTCAATCGAATGATGGTCAGGGCGCAAATCCGATGTCACTGGGGGCGCAACTCGGATGTTATTTTGAGTCTCCGTACTCCGCACCCTCGCCATCATCCATGGAGTGGAGATGCTGCCGTGCTTTCTGTTAGAATGCTCTTTTAGCATTTCTGGCTGAACTGTGGCGTGATACCAAGTCACTGCAATCATTGACAACACCAGCAACCATGCCAAGATAAAAACATGTTGAATCTTTTCTATACCCGCTGCATTTTTTATGCAGGGTGAGAAGAAAGTAAATTCTCAAGAAAAAAGTGTGTGTGTGTGTTGTGTGTGGGGTGGGGGGGGGTCATTACGGGAGTAGAAACATTACCCGAGTAAATACGGTACTCCTCCAGCTATGAGAAGATCTCTTGGACAAAGCCAGCAGACGCACACCAAAGGCCATCTTGGCACTTGGACTCAAAGGGGGCTCTGATTGTGTCAGCCACGCCACTATCTTAGGCAACCTGGCCACTCTTGGATGCGGCAAACAGATACACGCGTACATACAAGACAGCCAACAGGAAGCACAGCAACAATCAAGATTGGAGACACGCAGTGCCCACCCACAAGGGTTGGCAGCAATGGCATGCCATCTCCCCACATTATTTCCACACCGACTTGCCACACGCACTGGGCCAGGTAGCGGACCTCCAGCACTGTGGACTCCAAGGCAGAGAGACATAGCCTTGCACCAGGGATGCCCATACCTGTCGGAGAGGAAGGCGCAGATGAGGTGGCGGGCGTGCGGGGAGACCTCGACGTCCTCGGGGAAGGCGAGCGAGTTGGCGTGGTCCATGATCTTGCCGTAGGTGCCCACCAGGGAGTCGGCGTAGAAGGGCGTGTCGCCCACCAGCATCTCGTAGAGGAACACGCCCACCGACCACCAGTCACACTCCCGCCCGTAGCAGCCCTCCCCGCCCTGGCTCTTGAGCACCTCGGGGGAGATGTAGTCCGGCGTGCCCACCGCCGTGTCCGACCGCACCAGCCCGTCCTGCGTTGCACCAGAGCAGCAAATGCTGTGCACCACTATTCTGATCAGTTATTCTTTAAAAAAATAATCAAACGATCAGGTTGTGTCTGTGGGGTATCGTGGAAGTTAAACGTATTTTGTAACAGCCAGCTTGGCCTGTCAGAATTGCAGGCGACAATGTTGACTCAAACTTGCAGCTACAAAAGCAAACAGAAAACGGAGGAAAACTTGCCTTATTCTAGTGCTACGGCAGGTCTGTATTCCCTACCAATGTAAACACATGCATTGTAAACAAACATTTTTATTGTAGATTTTTCTGCACTTCACATACTTTCACACTGGCTAAAATGTTACAAGCCAAGCCAATGACGAAGCAAAAGGGAAAGCTGTACTTTTCCCATCTAAAACATCCGGGAAGCTTTGCCATGCTAGCTGTGTGGAGGCAGTCACTCCTGCACAGCACACTTTGCGAAAGCTGCCCCCAGGCCCCACATGCCAAGCTGTGGGCAAACAGGGACAAGCCTTCCACCTGCCGACAGAGAGTTCAGGCAGCGCTCGCCATGGCCGTCGTGAGACTTGAAAAGGAAGGTTTGCTCATTGGGTGTGCCAACGAATTTCAGCTTCTGTCCTTGCCCTTCACCGACCACACAGCAGGGAGTTTTGCGACGGGCCCTGAGGTGCAGCCTCCCTTTCCCACTTGGTGGTTAGCCCTGCGTGTGCATGCCAGCCAGCCCGGGTCCCCCCTTGCCCTGGCAGGAGTGGCGGGGAGAGAGGGGGAGGCCCCACTCACGGCATCCATGCGCATGCAGGTGCCAAAGTCGGCCAGCTTCAGGTGGCCCCGGGCGTCCAGCAGCATGTTGTCCGGCTTCACGTCCCTGCGCAGCGAGACAGGGCACGGGCAGCTCGTCAGGCCCCGCTGGGTCGGGGAGGCAGGCCAGAGGCACAGAGCCAAGCACCGCCGCCTGGGCTTCCGCCTGGCTCCTGTGCCCACAGCTGCCCTTAAAGGGACACTGAAGTGAATTTGTCAAGCTCCCGGTTTTGCTTGCACTGCATAGACTGGCTCACATTAGCACACTTTTCATCGTTTATTCCGGTTGATAAGTCGGTGATTATTTTATAAAGCGGGAAAGAAGAAAAACTACCATGCGCGGTCTGTGGCGGCCGCACCAACTAAAGGCTGTGACGACAGGAGAAGACGCAACTTGATTGGACGATGTCCAAGGTTAGCATTCAAACAAGTTTCGCTTTCGGTTCTGTAAAACAACATGCTTGACATCCGACGGCATCGTTGGCTGGGCATTCTCGACATGTCAGCAATCGTCGTACCGCGCTTCTGCCACGTTGTCGGCTGTAAAATGCCTAAGATAAGCCTCGCAGGATGGCTTGGAATCGCAGCAATCACTAGCCAAGGCCTACACAGTGCATGAACGCCCTGCGCATCACCGCAGACGCTCAAATGCTATGCGCTTTTCCCCCATATTTGGAGCTTGCCTCACTCGTGCCTGTATTGTAAAAAGCATTATCTCACCAGGCCAAGGGTCTGCTGATTCTGGCCTGTGCCCACTGCCCGCAAGCAGTCGGTGCTTATGGCAACAGCACGCCAACGAGAACTGGCTAGCGCGTCAGTGTCAGTCTGTGCACATTCTGCGAACTCACTCAAGGAGCAGTGAACGTCACGGCCCAAAAATAAATTGTAAACTCGGTATAGAAAACATTGGCTGAAAACAACAACAACAAAAAAATTGTACCCTTGGGGATTCAAACTTGTGACTCGCAAAATAACATTCCTAGCGCTCCAGACCACTTGGCCACGGGCCAGCGCTGCCGCAGTTGGAAATATAATATACATAATGTACAACCAGTTTACACTTTTATTTAGTTTTAGCATTTCAAGCAGCTTAGGTGACTATTTGTTGTATTGCGTTCGTGCTATAGCGCTCAAATTTTCACAATATCTCACGTCTAGCAATTGCATTTCTTATCTTAGGCGGGAAAGCGTTCGCAGATGCGTAGTCGTTCTGCCGACCGCTGTGCTTGTTCACCCAGCGCAAGAAAGTGCTTCCCGCACCCTAGTTTTGCGCTGTAAGTAAAGTATCAGTTGATTTTATTTCCTTAGTACCTATATTGACTTCACTGACTCTTCTCCCGCCTTCAAGAGGCCTCATATTTTCCTACTGGCAGTCGGCGGCAGGATTCAGGCACGATCTAACCGTCATTTTTGCTGCAGGTGAGGTGCAAATTGTACCCTTCGTTGTTTATCGTATATCTTTCCTCACCATCGACTGCACTGTTGATATTATTGTTCCGAGCGTGAATCATGGCTTCAGTGTCCAACTGTGGCAAATGTTCCAAAGCGCTTCTCGCTAAAGGGAAATTTTTGGTGTGTACAGAGTGTGACGTTGGATTTCATTTTGGGAAAAATTGTGCAGGGATAGCTGAAACTGCAACATCTGGCAAGGGAGCTGCCAAGCGGGAAACATGGCTGTGCCGCGATTGTCCTTCCCAAAATAACACCGCAGCCGCGGCAGATGCAGTCCAAAACTGCGACTCGCTTTCAGAGTTGTCGGCTGAAATTGAGTCTCTTTTGCCCATGAAGGACGCCATCAGCTCCCTTGTTCTCAAAGTTGGTGAGCTTCTGCAACTCAAACCAACTGTAGATGTTCTTCAAAAATCAGTCGACTCCGTTCACGAAACAGTTAACTTTGTTTCGGACAAGTACGATGAAGTCATAGCTACTGCTGCTGCGCAACAGGCCACTATTGGTCAACTGCAAGGTGAGGTTCATGCCTTGAAAGCCACCATATCGGGTCAAGCGGAAGAACTGTCGAGCCTGCGCAAAGAGTTAAATAACGTTGAACAATACAGCAGGAGGCAGAACTTGGAAATTCACGGTCTGCCGCAACGGAAAGGCGAACAGCATTTCCCTATCCTGTCCGATATGGCACAAAAGCTGGAGTCTGACATGGAAGCGATACATCGCCTTCCTGCTAACCGAGATCGTCCGCCAGTTCTGCTGGTTAGATTTGCCTCCATGGCACTGAAAGAAATGTGGTGGAACTGTTGAGGCTCTCTGAGGGCACTTGCGGAACAGGGCACGATTCCTCAGCTGTACTTCTCTGATAACTTGACCAACTACAACAGAGAAATGTACTGGGCAGACTGCCAGAAAGGAAAAGAAAAGCTGTACAAGTACGTCTGGGATAAACATGGCAAAATTTCGCCAAGAAAGCTTAGAAATCACCCTTTATCCACATATCGGAGTACACTGACCTAAACAAGCTTGTGTAAAAGTGAACAAGGACACCGACTTAGACTGATCCCATAATGAACAATGTTTTTCACAATTGTGACAGCTTTGCTGACTTCATTAGTCTCGCAAATCAAGGATGCAAGTCTGTCACGGTTGTGCACGTTAACCCTTCGAGGGTCGAATTTTTTTTAAAAAAACTTTCCCTAGTGGTCAAATTAGTTTATTGCGGATTTGGAATGTACAAAAGGTCCAAAGTCAGGATTAAATGGTAAAAGATTATCAGGAACAGTATTTTGGGGTCAGCATCACTTAGAACTGAAAAATGTTCAATAGTATTTCAGAGTGTGGTATTCCTTGAAACACGGGTCTACGCACAGTGCCTTATCGCAGTCTGCATGCATAAAGCGCATGTCCAAAAATGACCTGTCTTCTTCGAAGAAAGACTGTCTTCCGATTCAGACTCGGTGAAAGGAGCAAACTCAGAGACAGAAGAGTCATCGCGGTCGGTGTGATCAGAGCGGGCAGTTCGTTGGGCCATATCACCGCTTTGCCGTGCATCTGAAGAACTCGAAGGCAACCCAGTAAATGAGGAGAGCGAGAATAACTCATTCGCGCCGGTGATAAACAAGCTAATAGCAGCGCCAATATAGGTAGAAATCAACTTCCGCCGCCCCCGCAACGGAGTCTCCGATTAGGTTACTTCAGTTCCAAGCAAGAAGGGCAAGAATACCTAGTGAGCGTGGGTAATAAACAAGATAAGAGCAGCGCCAATATAGATCGAAATCAACTTCCGCCGCCCCCGATAGTGAGCGCCGATCAAGTTTCGCGCACCTCCGATGCGATCATGTGGCGAAACTGAAACCACGAAACGCGTTGACACGTACAGACGCCGTAACGCGCCGAAGCCAGAGAGTTCTGTTTTTCACCTTTCACCGCAAGAAGGTAGCACAATCAAATTTCAAACAGTTCTTGTAAGTCCCAGGAGGTGGCAGCACCTCCCAGGGAGCATGCATCGTTAATATGGCGCGAAATTTCAAACGGATGCTCGAAATCGTACACTTACGGCAAAGACCTTGCGGGACGGAAAACCGCCGCAGTACACGTACCAAAAACCCTCAAAGGGTTAATATCGATATCCGTCGGCACTGGGACGAATTCCTTGGTGTCGTACAAAATACCGGCATTGCGCTCGAAATTAATATTTGGGTGTGGGTCCGCGATCCTCCGCACGCGGCTGCCGTGTAGACGCGGGCGTGAGAGGCAGGCAACAAGGCACGGCAACCTCCAAGGGGGGTTTATTCCCACCTGCTGCCCCGTCTTCTCGGTCACGACGAGTCCACGGCAAGAATAGGCTCGAGGGGAAGGCGCCGGGTCGCTCGCTTGCGCGTCGCGAGATGGCGCCACCGGCGCGCGCGAGTGGCTTCGGTGGAGGCCACGTTCGCCGCTTGTTGCGCAATCCCGCGCAGCGCGCGGCCCTTCGAGCGCTGCCGCGTACCGAGATGGGCAAAACGGCTCACTTCAGTGAGCGGCTCAGAACGGCTCAGTTCACTGAAGTGAACCGGTTCATTGAACGGTTCAGCGGTTCATTTAGGTTTGTAACCTGTGTTAAGCATGCATAATCTAAATTATTACTCAATTGTTATTGAGTCATTGATTTTGTAACAACATCCGCTGTATTTGTGCTGAAAAGAATTGGCCTCACCATCATTACAAAAGTTTTTATGTGTCAGTGGTATTTCAGAATCACTCTCGGTCGATATATAAAAGAAGATGCAACTTTTGTCAACTTTATAACCTCACAAATATGATCTCTACTAGTGAGCTGTGACGCCCGGCAGAAAAAATGATTCTGGAAAACATGACACAAGAACCCGTGACTACAGCGCTTCGACTTGGCCGATATTGTGACGTGGTGAACAAAGAGCGAGGAGGACTTTGTTCAGTTTTTCCTTTTCTACGGGTGGTGCGAAGGAGACGGGTCCGCTTTTTGGCAGCGATAATAGATGACGCGCGAGATTGCATTCAGGCAGTAGACCCAGCTGGGTCGGCCGATACGCCTCTAATAACTCTACCGGAAGCGCGCCCGTAAGCCGCTTGTACACGACTGGCCTTCAGAGCCATGCTCAGCACGATTCTCTAATCGAGCGAGCAGCCGCTGAAGTCGGTTCTTAGGAGAGCCGCTCTGCCAAAGAACCGCCGGGAGCCGAGAATCGCCGCGGAACTGAAGCGGTTGAGAAGAGCCGGCTCGTTCCTGACTCGGACAACAGCTTTGCACGCACCCGGGCAAAGAAAACTGTAACTGGGTGATTCGAAGCCACCACCCGTGTTATATGTCACAGGAGTTTATTTTCATCCGAGTAGGCTTTGCCAAAATACAGACGCAGTTGGCGGAAATTCCGCTGCTGCCTTCCTCAATAATCGGAATCGCTCGCATTGAGGGGTGAGAGCGGAGCCCTCCCACACGATCTGTCAACGGGAGTCACGCCGCCGCCCACCGCCATGGTTCCCAAATGGCGCCTCAGAAGGTCCGAGCTTCGCGCGTGTTGAAGAGCTGCTCTCCGAAAAGAGCGGGAGCCGTTCTTCGGTTCAGTAACCGTTCGAGCGGACCAGCCGCCGAAGCAGCCGGAAGAGCCGAGGGACCCGCCATTGGGGAGAACGCCTTGCACTGTCAGAGGTCGCGTCAGCAAGCGACCTCCGCATTCTTCGGCTGCGGCTGCTTCTTCTGGACCTGCTAACCTACTGTGCTTCCCACGGTGGAGAGACTCGGACCAGTGCAACGCTGGCACGCTCATCAGTGCCGAGCTTTCGCGGTTACGGCATCATAGCTGGCGCAGAGAGCGTTGACCCGGCTTTTAGGCTCCGTTGGCTCTTTCTCCATGGTTTGCAGTGCTGTGGCTCGCCCCGTTCGACACGGTCACTGAGGGGGCGAGAAGGGTCTCCCTCTCTCCAAAAGAACCGCCGCTCACTTTTACTGAGCCACGGCTCACTCGTTCTTCAAAAAGAGGGGTTCGGCTCAAAAGCGGATGGCGCCACCCTGAGCGCGCATGGCTCGGCGGAGAGGCGGCTGCGGAGCGCGGAGGACTTCGGCTGCGGCGGGCGGCCGCTCCGAGCAAGGACAAGACGGCGGCGGCGGTGGCGGAGCGACCCGGCGCCTTCCCCTTCGAGCCTGGACCGACCATCGTCCACCGGTAGCGGCGGAACGACTCCGGCCGCTCGAGCAACGCGGGACTCGTCGATGACCGAGAAGACGGGGCCAGCTAAGGAGGTTATTGGGAATAAACCCCCTTGGAGGTTGGCGTCGGTTGCCTTTGTCTCTTGCCTGCCTCTCACGCTGTCGCCGTCTACACGGCAGCCGCGTGCGGAGGATCGTCGGAGTATCACCCACACCACATATTCATGAGGACCTTGTTCCCTTTTTTAAGCTTCCGCACTATTCTAGTTTCGCGCTGACGCGCCGTGTTCGTAGGGGCGGTGGCACCATGGCCTTTGTGCATGAACAATATGTGGCGTCATCATTGCTACCAAGGGTTCAGCTCAGCAGAATGCCTGGCACTGCGCATCGCCTTGTTAGATACAGATATAACACTTCTTGCCCTTTACAGACCACCCTCCGAAAATGCGAACGTTTTCGTAAGCGAACTGGACAACTTCTTGCTTTCCTCGCCCTCAACTTCTATTCTTTGTTTGGTTGGTGATATCAACATAAATACTTTATCTCCGGCCCGCCCAGCCGTCTGCGAATATTTGAACGTGTTGGCCAAATCAGGGGTCATTCCAACCATCTGCTCCCCTACACGGGAAGAATACCTTGGGGCGAATTAGTAACCTCATGTATTGACCACATCAACGTTAGGGCGCTGTTTTTTCGTATCGATTCGGCAGTAATCAAGCACAAACTGGCCGACCATTATTTTGTGGGTTGCCATGTTTATTTTCCCTCGCTTAACTATCATGAAATAATGACTACCGATAATTATTTCAGTGCCACTGTCACGAGCTATACGCACTAACCATATGTGGGTGTTATGTTACTCTCACAATGACGATGAACCGTGTCGCGATTTCACGGGGGGAAAAGGTAACAAAACAATCGGTCGATTACGTAGAGCACGACATCATCGCGATATTTTTGTTGGAATAATTTTTGGCTTCTCTTTATATTTTTGTTTCGTTGCTGTTTATTTTACTTTGTAATCCTTTCATGCTTTACCTTTCCTTTTTCCCCTCGACATGAAATCGTGCGTACGCCCTCCAGCCGACGCAAAGGGGCCAAGAACAGGGAGCGCATACGCTGCCTAAGGCACCGCGTCCCCCCTTAGGCGGACCTTGAAAGCAACAATTAATGAGCTTTCCTTGATATGTGTACGAACACAAAACATCGTAAAAAACATTCTGGGAATGCATCGCAACAGCACCAACCTTCAGAATGCCTCGTTTAGGCTGCTCTGTCGCGCACTGATTATCCGAAAGCGTCACCCGTCAGTTGACCGTACAGTATACGGAAGTGTTGCGGAGGTTGTATATGTGGAAAGCTACATGGAGGTGCTGCGGCCGCAACTAGGATAACTAGACCCCCACCTGCAATGCAGAAGGCCAGTGGCGGCCCGAACCAATGGCAAATCGTTCCTCTCGAGCGCTGCACGGCCGGGCCGAACCGTCGGCGCAGGCGCGTTCTGCCAACCACCGTCGCACTTCGCGTACGCCAGCAGGCGGCACCCGTCGCGCACGTGCACTTGGTGACGTCATGGTGTTTACATACAGGGAGAGGTCCATTCTGCAGCAAGGAATGGCCTTCCCAGCGAGACCTACACCAAGAGGTGAAGCCATTCTATCAATTTCGCCTTCAACTAAATGTTGAAAATGACCTCCTCTTGCGCGGAACAAGAGTAGTAGCCCCAGTCGCCTGCCAGCCTCTCATTTTGTGGAATATCAAAAACCCTTCGCAATATCAAAAACCCTTGCAAAGGCCAATGACACGGTTTGGTGGACGGGCATATCAAGAAACATCGAACAAACTGTCCGTACTTGTCCGAAATGCGTGGAGACAAAAACAAACCGGAAAATGCCGCTTCAACCTACACCTTTCCCGGAGGAGGAGGAATAAACGTGTATCTGAAGCTGTCAGCCCTGGGGAAGAGTCCTCATTCCAGGACCCCTTGAGTCCGTCCGGCTTCTTGGGCTTGCTGCACCAGCCAAAGCTGGTCGTCAGGGTCCGAGCTGGACAGTGCTCTCTCCCAGTGCTCAGGGGAGGGGAAAGGCAGGGGGGGTAGGCGGGGGTTCTTATCACAGCCCCACATGATATGGTAGAGGGTGCCCGGAGCCTCGCAGAAGCGTCATTGCGAGGAGTACAGGGTGGGGGCCAGAATGTGGGCTCTAGTGGGGTGGGGAAATGTGTTTGTCTGAATGCCTCGGAGGTGGCGCTCTTGTTCTTTGGTGAGGCGTTTGTGCGCAGGAGGATATATCATTCGTTCCTTTCCCGGAAAGGCCCTGGCAGCGGGTGGCTATGGACCTGTTCTACCAAAGCAAAATGGTTGATAATCGTCGACAACTACTCCAGGTACCCCGAAATCGCGCTGCTTAACAAGCTTATTGCAGCGGAAGTGATGAACCATTGCAAGTCAGTCTTTGCATGCCATGGGATTCCTGAGGTAGTTGTTTCAGACAACGGCCCGCACTTTTCCCACGTAAGAGGATCCGAGTTCGCAGACTTTGCGCGAGACTATGGTTTTCAACACATAACCTCCAGTCCCCACTACCCACAGAGCAATGGATTGGATTAATTAATGTCTGAAGTGGGGCCAGTTGGAGTAATGGATTGGCGGAAGCTGCCAACAAGATCCCATCCCAAGGACATCTATGTCCCAAGACGCAGGACCCCGTATATTACCTTGCTGGCCTACAGGACTACACCAGTAAAGAACAGATACAGCCCTTCCTCCCAGCTCCGCATGTAACTTAGTAGGCTGTAGGATTGGGCGAGTTGTAATCCATGCTGTACTTCAGTTGCGGAAAAAACTAACGAAGACAGGAGAGAGACGACACGAGACAGAGCGCACTTTCAACAAACTTTATTAAGAAGAATCACAGATTTTATACTGCCCACACTCTCTCCTACACACTCATCCAAAAACCAATGAACCAACACCTCCTCCCCTCTGTGCATTATCACACTCTTAGGGCACGTGCCGCTGCTATTGCGGTTTCACGATGAACTGTTGTCTTGCCCAAGGAAGTGCATCTCTTTTTCCACAAGTGCGAGGAAGGAGTGCTTACACGGCAGTTCCCAGCACGTGCTATTTCATTGGCCTCAATGAAATAGCTGTGTAAGCACTCCCTCCCTCGCACTTATGGAAAAAGAGATGCACTTCCTTGGGCAAGACACGATTTATCGTGAAACCGCAATAGCAGCGGCACGTGCCCTAAGAGTGTGATAATGCACAGAGGGGAGGAGGTGTTTGTTCATTGGTTTTTTGGATGAGTGTGTAGGAGAGAGTGTGGGCAGTATAAATCTGTGATTTCTTCTTAATAAAGTTTGTTGAAAGTGCGCTCTGTCTCGTGTCGTCTCTCTCCTGTCTTCGTTAGTTTTTTCCGCAACTGAAGTACAGCAGCTTCCTCATGGGTCGCCGCTTGCGCACCTAAGTTATCTCAGGCAACCAGAGCATTACTTCCTGCAACGCCCGACACCCTCGCAGTCCGGAAGTTCGAAACAGCAAGCCGGGAGAACCAACGCGAATATTACAACAGTCGTCACGGTGTCCGGGATCCAGTTGATGTTCTGAACGGCGAAGAAGTTTGGGTGAGCGACATGCAGAAGGTAGTGGACGCCGCCTCTGAACCGATTGGGTCTTACATCGTGGACACTGGGGATGCGTTGTGCGTCGCAACCGCACTCACTTGGTACCCTTGCCACGAGTGCAAGAGTTATGCACCACCTGCAGAGCAAGCTACAAGGAGAAGCCGGTTGCAGTGACGCAGTGCCAAGACATATCGCATGTAGGCTTGTGCGAATATTCGGTTTTTTCAAATATTCGGATCGAATAATAGGATATTCGAAATTCGCTTCGATTCGAATATCAGTATTACAAAAATTCGAAGTATTCGGTAAACGCGAATAACGTCGCTGGAGGTAAGTTTATTTTGTTTTTTTACGCCTGTGGGGGCACAACCCCCGTAAAAACAAGCGCCATTTTCTCTATGTTGGTGCAGCAGGCACACTGAAGCGCAAGGGCGCACGTTACACAAACGTGTGGGAGCTGCACCCAACGTTTTTGCCTGCACCGTATCGTTAGTGTTGGTGCTCGTCCTACTATTTTATGACAAGCGCTGCAAAGATCGGAAATCCCCTATGGAAGCACTTCTTGAAAACTACCCCCTGGCAACGAGGCTTGTTGTTGAAATGCAAAGCTGTGCTACGAAACTGACAGGCACGACGACGACCCTGGCCTCGCACCTGAAGCGGCATCCGGACATCTACCAGATTTATCAAGATGAGCTTCAAGCAGCCAAAAGATCAGCGCAAGTCAAGGCCGTGAACCAAGCAAGACCGAGCGTGCAACCGTCGGTGGCCGAATGCTTTAGGCCTAGGATGCACGCGAGTGCACCCAAAGCTAAGGGCGATGACGAAACTGGTCGCCCAGTCATCACCCGAGCATGCATCCGTACCAGCATTGTCGAGGAGCCTGGTTTTCTGAACATGATGAATTTCGCCATGCTTGACTATACAGTGCCATCACGCACGACATTCTCAAGAGTGATTGTCCCGGAGCTGTACAGAGAAAGGAAGGCGGAGGTGAAAAGCAACCTTGCCAAGGTTCTCAAACGCGGAGTCGAGGCCATATCACTCACGACTGATAGTTGGACCTCGCATGCGAATGACAGTTACGTGTGTCACTTGCCACGTCATGGACAAGGAATTTGTGCAGCACATGCACGCGCTGGCATGTGCCGAAATGGCGGTATGCCACACCGCTGAAAACTTGCAACGTTTCATTGAAAGCGTCCTTGTGGAATAAGAGATTCCAGCGGAAGGCCAAGTTCCAATTTACGTGGTCCAGGACAATGGCAGGAACTTTGTATCGGCAGTGGCACGGTCGACCTGGCAAGGCGTTCTACGCTTCGGACACACGCTCCAGTTGTGCATAACTGACCTGAAGCGAAATGCGCAAGGACTCTCACAGCTATGTGCCTACTGCAGGACCGGTACAAGAGGAGCGCAACTGCCCGAGCACGCCTTCTAGAAATCCAGAGGGAAATGCAACTGGATCCCCTTGAAGTGGTGCAGGATGTACCAACACGCTGGAATAGTGAGCACGCTATGATGGCCAGACTGCTGAGGCTTCGGGGGCCTATTACTCTTGAGCTGTCAGAGTCCGACGCTGTGGAGAACCTGACCACATACGAGTGAAAGCTCCTAGCTGCAGCAGTGAAAGTTCTGCACTGTCAGGTGATGGCTACCCGACTCTGTCTCAGGTCATCCCTCTCCTAGAATGCACAAAAGTTGCACTTTCTCAGCGTTCACACGAACCTGATGAGGCTGCAGTTGCTTTGGGCCTCTTGAAAAGCATCAAAACAAGGTTTCCTGACATCAAAATGTCTAGGCTTCCAGCCTTGGAAATGCTGATCGACCCGAGGTACAAAGATGCCTGCTACATGGAGAAATCTGAAAAACAGTGGGCATCAGAACTTCTCACAACTGCTGCCGAAGAGATTGAAGAATACCACCAGCCTCCTGACGGTACAAGCGGAAGTGGTGCGCGTCTGCCCGAGACGCCAGAACACTCAGTGTGGCATGCATTCCAGAGCTTCCGTTCGGAAACAGATCGAGTCAGGCTGTTCTGTTGCGGATGTCGTAGCCAACTATTTGAAAGCCCCACTTCTTCCCCGATCTTCAGACCCTCTGGCCTGGTGGAGCGAAGAAGGAAGCCAGCTGTACCCAGAACTGGTTGGAGCTGCCCGCAGGTACCTGTCAATTCCTGCGACCCAGACCACAAGCGAACGAGTTTTCTCTGCAGCTGGAACAATTGTCAGTTGCAGGAGGGAGCACATGCTCACTAAGAATGTTGAACAGCTAGTGTTTTTGCACGAGAGCTCGTAAACACTCGAAACAAACAGTTTGAAGTTTGCACAAGAACTTGTAAAGACTTGAAATAAACAGTTTGAAGAAATTGTTTGCCTCAAAAATTATTAACATGTGTTTTAGCACTTTAATTATTCGAACTATTCGCTTCGAAATTATTTGGTACTATTCACTATTCGCTTCGTATTCGCTTCGAACCAAAAATCCACTATTCGCACAAGCCTAATCGCATGGCCACACCCGAAGCGGTCGCTGCAGCATCCTGCCAAAAACCTACATAGCCTCGCTTCTTTCGGAAGATGTTGTACAGCTGACCGCCTGGAGAAACAAGAAGAAGAAAACACTGAAGGGTAATAAACCGTGTTCGCTGTAGCTGGAGTTACCCGTCTGTTCACCTCTGCGTACACCAGTCAAAGTCGAATCAAACAGCCCCCCCCCCAACCCCCCTTCGTGCGAAACTCGCCTGTGGACGAAGCCCATGGCGTGGACGGTGTCAACGGCCAGCACGACCTGCGCGCAGTAGAAGCGCGCCCAGTGCTCGGCACATCGTAGTTGCTCATGAGGTTGACCAGGTCCCCCCCGGGCATGTAGTCCATGACCATGTAGAGGCGGCGGTCGTCCTGGAAGGCCTGGTGCAGCTGCACGATCCAGTGGGAGCGCGCGTGCGCCATGATGTGCCGCTCCTCCCAGAAGAAGGCCGAGTCGGAGCGCTTGGTCATCTCAAACTTGCTCAGCAGCTTCATGGCGTACACCCGCTGGGTCCACTTGTGCCGCACCAGCTGCACCTCTCCGAAGGCCCCCCGGCCAATGGTCTTGATGACCTTGAAGTCGTCCGGCTTCATGCGGCACGAGGAGATGCTGGACACCGCCTTCTCGTCTGCAGTAACCAGGGGAAGAAGGTCAGTGCCACCCACTTCCCTCGACACTGTCGCGTAGGTCCCTGCACACATCCCCAGAAATGCTTCCCACAAATGCAAGCGTGTTGAAACAGTAACCAAGAGTTAATGCTGCCAAGCCTCTTTCTAGCGACCAGCGCAGTGGAGTACGCTTCACAGCCATGACTGTTTTCCCCAATCAAACACATCACGAATACACAAAACACACACAATGGTTTCCAGCAACATCACCAGCCTAAACTCGATTTTCCAACCCACTGGAGGGGCAAACTGACCCTCTGCTCTTCTCTGCAAACAATGGGAACACAGTAAAGCATGTTGTCGGGCTAGTGGACGGGACAATGAAAAGAAGAGACAGGGCGGGCACAGACTCACAACTAGTTTATTCGATCATTTTTTCAATAAACTAGTTGCGAGACTGCGCCCGTCCTGTCTCTTCTTTTCCTTGTCCCGTCTGTATGCGCAGTTTCAAGTATGGATCTGGGAACACACTTCTGCTGCACAAAGCTGGCCGGTTCCTGGGGAATAGCGGTGACCCATAAAACTGCCCATAGGCTGGCAGAACAGCAACAGCACTCGCGCCCTGCCTCCTCTCCTACTTGGAGCGCACGCTAGCGGCTACGGCCAAGCCGGCTGACGCTGCCGGCGCATGGAGGCAACCACCTCGCAGCAATGCGCTGCGCTGCCTGGCGTCAACCACCCTGGTAACAACCAGTTTCGGGTCTCGCTTCCCGTTTCTCCAGCGACGCCTCGGAGGGCACGCTCGTAGCTCCGAGAGGAGGGTGGGGAAAACCGATCCTCGGCAAGCGAAGCGGGGTGGAGCCCTCCTTGGACCGGACGACCTCTTGGGGCAAGGACTTCCCCTTCCACCCGCACCTGCAGCCTCCACTCGGAAACCCTTTGTCTTCCCTTGCGAGAACGCTGCAGCAGGACCGCACTACCCATCCTGCTGTGGCCGCTGTCTGTTTGCACGCGCAACGATATTCGCGAGTCTATGGTGTCCATTTCCGCCCGAATCCTGAGCCACATGCCACTTGGCGCACGGCGGGTGCGGAGTTGCGCGAGAGCCGCCAAGTTTCACGGCGGGACGATTGCGTAAACGCTACCAGATGCAGTTCTTTCCCAGACTAGGCTTACGTAGGTGACCCCCCAAACTCAATCACAATTTTTTTACTTTACGCTGTATTCACTCAAACTCAGACTCAAAAAGCTTGTCTGTACTCAAAATCACTCGTACTCCCTCACCACATACTCATTTGTGAATCGGCCCTCATGAGTACTAGTGCTGATTGTGCACTCACTTGTCCGCATACTCAACCTGTGCTCAAGCTCACTAATTCTCACGAGTACTTGTACAACAACTCATCTGTACTCACTTGTACATATACTCAATCTGTACTCAATCTTCACTCACATTTATTTGTATTCAAAAGTGTTTCTACTAATTAGTTCTCGCAATCAAGCGCTATGCTAGGTCGACTGACCTATGTAATTCGAACGGAGTAGGGAGAGCGAAGCCACCCGGCCTGCCCTTGCTTTTGCTACAGCAGCCCCAAGCCGCGGAACAGGGAATGGCAAGGACGGCAGTTTTCCCCCTCATCACCTCATTTTACCTGCCTTACGAGAGCTGCTGCGGTACCCCAAAATGCGCGAGACTCGTGCACGCCTGTTGTGATTCAAATGCATGATCAGACTCGCAAGTTTGCACTCATGAGTACTGCACTCATGACTCATGGGTACTGTACTTGTGAATACTACTCACGAGTACATGTACTCACGTGTCTACTTAGTTGTCATCGTACTCACATTTTTCGTCTCGGCCTGTACTCACTCATCATTGTACTCATTTTTTTGTCTGGGTGTGTACTCACTCATCATCATACTCACTTGTGAGTTTGAGTACAAATGAGTGTACTCACGAGTAAGTACGCCGACCTACGGTAGGAGGGAAAACATGGCTGGTGCAAATGCTTTGTGCCATTTCAGGGTTCCACCAGCGAGTAATGCTCCCATGGTTCCTTGAGCGGAGCCCCAGAGCACCGAGTGCGCATTACTTATCACGAAGAGTGCTCGCAATCCCGTCTACATGTTGTCTCCAACTGAGCGAGGACACTGAATGGGTGGCTCTGGCAGCGACCGGGGCCGTGCTGTGGACAGTGCAGTGGCCCCACTCACATCGGCTGAGGAAGCTGTCGATGTTCTTCATCCGCCGCAGGGCCGGACTGTTGCAGTCCATGACCAGGGCCTGGATGGCATCCTGGGAAGGAGAGGGAAACAGGCCTCACTCCCCGTGCCCACAGCTACACAGTGCCCACCACTCAGCGGGGAAGACAGTGTGCAGGACAGCTTCACTGAGCCTGTTTCTGCACCCTGCCAGCCAAAGCGGACCAGGCCCAGCACAATGCCCTAGGACATGCCTGCCCAAAGACACGTCCAGGGTAGCTTTCCTCTACCACAAGTCTGATGCAAACACTAAAAACTGACTGCGAATAATTTTTTTTTTCGAATACGAGCATCTTTGTTTTGGTGTGTGTATAGATTCTAAAACATGGCAACAACAACAAACCTAACTTAAGCAAACAGCACCTAACACACGCACCAGTCCCCGATAAACAAATGGTACAACAAAATTAAAAATGACGATTAAGACAGGATGGCAAAGCATTGGAACAAGAATTTGGCATGCATTGACATGAAGAAATGCGGGTTCTTCAACCCACTACCAATGCAAGGAGTATACTTGACTCTCTCCACCAGCTGGTATGACCAGTACTGCAAGCATTGCCAGAGAGTAACAACCCTCAATTCCTAACCCATGCCATTAAATTGACGAGAAACTTCTTTTCAGGTTATAAATGTTTAACAAGTGACGTCCGTCTCTAGTTATATACGACAGAGTTAGCACGCACTTGTTTCGCGTGAGGATTGCATGCGTCAGGCTTTTTGCGCAGCGTCAGTGTCGTGCGAAAATGTTGCCCCAAAGAGGCATGCCACACACTGACGCTTGCAAGTTTGCTTGTCGTGAAATTTCGCAGTGAAAAGTCTGGAATAATGGCTTTTAACAAAATATGTGGGAGTGTGGACGAATGAAGACAAAAGCTACTCAAAAACTCGTGCACGACAACTTAAAATTACGAGAAAACGATGTGCTCAAACTCCGTTTGTGTGCATAACAAAGTGCAGCAGACAGTTTGGAAAGGCAGAATGGTTCTAGGCGCTACATTTGCAAACAGCTTAAAATCAGATGTGCTATCACGCCTTGAAGTAAACGAGAGAACGGTGCGCATAGTAAAACAACTAACAAGGCAGGGAATTCACCTAACAGAGAGACCAAGCTACAGAATAGAACTTCAACTCAGTTTATGCCACAGAAACACAAAAAGCGCCAAATCATACAAACGTAATGAAAAACAAACAAAACACTACCGCAAATATCCCACTTGCTCGTACCCCGCAAGCTCAGCACAGTGCCGGCCCATATCACAGGACGTGCGCTACGGCAGTGCAGGAAGATTAAGGCAGGGTGCAGTCTGAAATTTGAGGAGCTCAGAGTGAAATACGCTTTGAAGAGAGGTTCAGAGCAACAGATCCACGCAAAGTGTTTCATTTCTACATGAAAGACACAAAAATGCAGGGGCTAAAAAGGACTAGAAGGCCAATGATGAGATGCGGAAAGGTCAGTGGAGAAGCAAAGACAGCCACAATAACCACGAAACAAGCAAAGCAGGCACACGAAGGGCACAGGTGGAATCGAAATGACATCAGAAGGGAAAACCTTTATTGGAATTCCAAGGGCTTTCCGAGGCTAGAGCAGGTTGTTTGAGGAGGACGGAGAGTTGAATATGTCGGTGGAGAAAGATGCCCACCGGAGGATCGCGACCGCCTGGTGCAGTCCGAAGCCACCAAGTGGCTCAACGCATACTCAGACGAACCCTCGTCTGTGGCCTAGAGGACCGTGGGTAGGAGAGGCAATGTTGGGCCTCCCCCATGGTCCACTCACCAGGAGTCCATCAACGTGGATCTCGGAGGCCTGGTCCAGGAGCTTGCGCTCCAGCTCCTGGAGCCTCCGCAGCCGCTCCGGGTCGCTCTCCATCTGCAGGCACGCCACGGGAGGAGATCAGGCAGGACAGGTTACAAGCTTAACCTTCCACAATGGCCAAGCACACACACCTCCTCTAGAAGGAAAACTGGCACTCGTGGAGAAACAGTGCTTCCTCTGGTCTTGCCAAGTTTCGCTAGGTTTTGCTAGGTTAGGCTATGTGCTGAGGGGTGAGACCAAGTTTAGCCAGATTTTACAAGGCTGTTCAGGCCGGTACCCCACACTTGGCCCAAGAAAGAGCAGTACCTTTAAAATGGCACAGTGAAGGGTGCATACATGCATATGCCCTTGTGAAGAAAGCCAGCTTCAGTGTCACGTGGCAACAGGGTGAAGATGAGGCGAACATTGGACGATGGAGCAGCGATGTATTTGCACGATGAACTATGGTCAGGCGGCCATGACAGCGCAAGCTGAGCCCGTGCCGATCCCTGGAGCTATGGGCCACTGTCCTTTTTCTGCTTCCCGTAACAACGCCCTCTATGCAGTGGTGCACCCTTTGCAGGCGACGCAGATTTTTTTTCTTTGCATTTTTTTTTTCACTAATGCCACCGGAGCAAGCTAAAGCTTAAACAACTACACTGCTAAAATTTGTGTCCTCACAGGAGACAGAAGTCCTTAGTTGCACCAGTCCTGTGAGGTTTTGGGTTTTAAGTTAGTGCTACACATTTTACACAGTTGTTGCAATTTGAACTACTGTTGTTGGGGGTTTCAACAGAATTATGCTGTCAACTTGCAGGGCTGGCAGCTTGGGTAACAACACCACCACACTGCGGTTAGAAACAGGCACCCAGGGAGGGCGCCCCCGTAGCAGGGAAAGCCAGTCAGATGTGTGACGAGCCTGCAACTAACCGAGAGTTGGGAAGTGACTTTTGAACATCCGCCCGTCCCATAGTTTGAAGCACAATCTCAAGCACTAGTTTCAGAGGAGAGAATGAGGCCTGCAGTAAATGCAAGTAAACTACAGTGCTTGCCCCGCTGGGAAAACGTCCCATTCTGAACTCCAGGCTTTTGCAGCATGAAAAAGCACAACCGATGCCAGCCCGACCAGTGCATTTCCACGATCAAGGGGCTTCACTTGTTTAGCAATACGTACTGCTAGCCCAAGCATGCAGACACGGCCAACATAAGCCACAAGAATCTCCCATACCCTACCATCACATCTCTTGCCCCATCCCTCGCCTCCTGGGAGCTCTGGCTGTCTCCCCCGCTGACAGGCCAGGCTGATTCTGCAGCACTACGTGGAACTGGTGAATCGAAGACGACTGCATCATAGGGTCCTGCTCCCTCCCCCCCTCACTCTCTCCCTCACATACAACTGCCGCCATTTTGACATGACGCTTGTTTTTTGAGCAAGGAAAATATGGCTGGCGTGAGAAAAGACTCTCCAATGGGTCAGTCGTTTCAACAAGCTGTGATGCATCAAATTGCACCTACTTGAAAATAGAACATTCCCCCCTAAAACACACAAAACACATCCTTGGCAACAAGTCAGAACTAGTTGGGAACTGGACGTCTCCTGCACACATGCACGGTGGGCTGTCCCACACTGGCACTGCACCGAGAGGAAGATGCTTTTGGCCAGCACCTTGGCATTACACATACTTTTGGCTCTGGTGCTTCTCTTTTCGCATCGTGATAACCTGGCCACGTTCAAGTTACCACAGTCAAACACTCTCAAGGTAACAAAGCCCACCCACAAGTGCCTGGTCATGGTGCCCGGTTTTCAGCGCAAGTGATGTACAAAGCTGGTCTCACTCTAAAATCTGTAATGTTCCGTTTATTCTTATACGGACGATACGAAAAAGGGCAAGCTCATTCAGCTTCATGCTCCAAGACACCGAGCTTTGTTGAGAAAAACGCGCTGACACTGGTCTGTGGACCCCGTTGTTATCAGGAACTTTGGCTAATCTTGGCCCCAGCCCTTTCCACCCATCTATATCAGGTGTGAAATGCCCCTCGCTGAACCATTCCCAGTTCTTTCTAAAAATAAAATTCATGCGTTGTTCGAATTGGGGAGGAACTGGCGAGAAGAAAGATTGAACCAGGCATGCTAATGAGGGACGATATACGATGCTAATTTTGATGCCTTGCGGTGCCACAGACAGACTTCCCTTGATAAAATGTCAACATGCATGAAACTGCCCTTTACACTTTTTTGGGAAAAATGTGTTCACTCATCTTGCCACAATATACCGTAATTACCCGATTCTAACGTGCCCCCCGATTCTAACCGAACCGATTTCCAGACAAAAAACCGAAAAAACTTGCAACTCCATTTGTAACGCGCAAGGAACTTTGTGAGCAAGAAAAACGAATGCGAGAGAAACGGGCGATTTATTCCCCGAAGTAATCTCACTCATCTCACTCCTCGTCGCTCTCCGAGAGCTCCTTGTCGCCTTCCGCTGACCGCAACATCTCGTCATTGGTGCCGTCAAGCGCGTTCACGATGCCACACTTCTGAACGAACGTTCAACCATGTTCGATGGGATCGTGGCCCACGCCTCGCATGCCCATCCCGCGAGCTTCTCCATAGGCATACGCTTCAGCCAACCACTCGTTGTGAACGCGCGGGAGCCGCTCGTAAGCCGTGAAAGCGGCGCACCTTCGTTGCCGCTGCTGCCATTGCTGATATCAAGCATGCAAGTGGAATAATTTGACGATTTGTGTGAACGCCGAAAGAAAAGCCTAGGCGCCTAGATACAAAAAATTGTTGCTAAAAGCTGCTTGGCGCCATCTTGAGATGGCGATGGCGATGGGTGGAACGAAATTTAAGCTGTTTAGGCAGTTTCGGTTTCGTATCCGATTCTAACGCGCATGCGATTTTTCGGCCTATTTTTGCGGAAAAAAGGTGCGCGTTAGAATCGGGTAAGTACGGTACGACTCGTTGATGACACCACATAAGGCAAAAGTTGTCCCCACATAACATATAATGTCAAGAAAGCTAAAAGCAGCAAAAAAGCTTGTTTATGTGTGTCTTATGCAATGATAGTTTGCAAGCCCTTTAAAATGATACTTCTATTTTTCTACGGGTTAGTTACTGAAGCATGCTTGAAAAATTGTAAATTTCAGTTTTTTTATTAGAAATCGCTCAATCTTACTTAAATCCCAACTATTCGTACAGAATCATTATTTGCCTGGTATTCGCTTCGAAACCAAAAATCACTATCCCCACATCACTTCGCACTTTGATTTGTTGCAGTCGCCATTGAAATCTGTAGGTGCTTGCATGCTCACAGGACTGCCAAAGCAAAGATAACATGCATTTGTTGTGCCAACACGTCATTTCCAAATGATGGCCGTTGTTTTGGAGAATAAGACCCATGGTCCGACACTTGAGCACATCGCCAGGCGTTTTGGGACTGTTCACCTTCAAGAGGCTGCACAAGGCCTCCATACATTTTTAGCAGCGTCAGTCTGGCTTCATGAGATGCAACAAAATTGGAGTGAACGGCTGCAACGTTATGGCTTGGAAGCACAATTGTGTGCGCACACAGTCAAGCGCACGCCGTCCCCCAAACATTTAGCCTTCGAACTGCCCGGGAGAGGAAGGAGGAACCGCCCCTTTCGATTGTGCCTCTCCTCAAATCGTTCAAGAGCCCTCCTGGACACTGCGAACACATCACTCGGCCTCCTTTTATGTAAACATCCAAACAGCTGCAACATAAAAAACAATGAATGGTCGAGGAGAAAGCACAATTACTCACTGTCCTTGCTTTCTTCTCGACTGTCCTCTGCTTTTCATGTGGAAGCGGCAATTTCCTGTGACCATTAATAAACTTGCCCTATCCCAAACAATTCAAACCCAAAAGACTGGACAGTGAAAGCTCCTTCACAGAAACAACAGAGTTTGCCCGGTCGCTGTTGGCCCTGCCCATCACCAGCACCACAGTGGAGCCCGTGTTCTGCCACACGCAGTCGCGCTACCGAAACAGACCAAACAATCTTATGTTGAGCGGCATCTTGCACGCCGTGTCACCAAGTTTCGAGGTGTCTGCTGCCGGCACTGTCAACCGACTGCAAGGAAGCGACTTGGAACACATTAACAGGGCATCTGCAGGGGCTACTTGGTGCTGTATCGCTGGAGTGGAAAGCGCTCACACTCCGAATGTTAACAACGAGGACAAGAAAGACAACAACACCAGACGAAGCACAGTTGTTGCTGTCTGTCTTGTCCTAGCTGTTAATATTCAAAGCATAAGCGCTTTCCACTCCAGCTCGAAAACATGTACGGTTCAGCAGAAGTGCAAGTTCAGCATCTTCCAGGTGATCTGAACATGTGCGACAATCACTGTGCATAGTTGAAGTGCCAAACATTCAAAAAGCAAATGTGCACAGCAGGGTGGAGCATATGTTAAAAGGTGAACAAGTGCCTTTATCTATTGGCGGTGAGCGCGAACACAGGCGGCGCTGCGAAGCGCGCCTCCGTGACGTCAGCTTAGGGATTCTCGCATTTGTCGTCTGCTTCACTCAGGATCGCTCTCCCTGCTGTTTCTTTGCGCTCGGTCCAACGTCTGATGCTTGTCCGCACCAGAATTGGCGTGTTGGGTAATTTTCATCATAATAATAGGCTTAAAATCGCAAACACTAGCTCATGGTGTCAAGTATATTTTTGGATACCGCTACGTGAGAAACATTGCCGGCGCCACCCCATTCCTTGCGAAGCCGGTCCTGTGCGGAGCGCGAAGAGTCGGAGCTAGGCGTCAGCTTCTCATGTAAGCATTCGAACAAAAGGAACAGTCAGCTGCTAATAACCGACAACAGCGAAAATGGAAGACCAAAACAAATTCTAGGCCTTCAGGGCTGTCGGCTTTGGCAGAAGGCATCACGATTCCCGGTAATCATATGTAAGGTAAAACAGTTTTTGCAACCTTGCCGAACGCTCGAACGCGTTTTGTCACATCACTTTACGTTGTCAAGGCATGAAAGTTTGCGACATGCACTATAGACTGCAAAAACTGTAGGTTGAGTTCCAAATAACCCAGTGTGTATATACGCGCGTGCTGATTCTATACCAGGCATCTAACCAGTATGGAGGTTTATTGAGCAAAAATGAGTCACGTCTTCGTTAAATTTATAGTAACACATATATGTTTGTTAAGACCTGGAGGGATATTTCGGAACATTTTGCACAGCCATATCTTCCCGATATTCGGATATGCGTTATAGGAAAACTGCACTCAAGAGGAGGAGGAGGAGGAGTAAGGGGAGGAGGGGAAAACTTTGTTTAACAATTAAATCGATCTGGTTAGTGGGCCGGGTCCTCAGTCCAGGACAAGAGAGTAAAAGTAATTTTCTTCAAATCATAGAACGCCATCCCGAGTAGAATAGGATTTGTTCTTCGCGCCTGGAAGGGTTGAAAAGCAATAAAGAGCTACTTGGAATTCTCCTTCGGTTTCGAGTCTTGTAATATATGCAGGTATACTATTTATTACGTTAGTTAGGCGAGTATATCATGCCTTCAACACCGTAATCATGTCATCATTGTTCGAGTTGAGAGTCAGTTCGTTATTATAACGATATAAGTTACGATAGAAATTCGGAGCACAAAAGCCGCCTTCGAGTACTGTGGACCACGTTGTTAGGGCGCGATCGCGGTGGCGTAGCACAAACCTTCTCATTGTATTTGCATGTGAATAAACAAAGCACGCTGCGGATATGCACCTTCTTGCACGCAGCCGTAATGAAAGCCAATTTGTGAAGAAGGGAATGTATGCCATACAAAATGAAGGAAATATCCACACGACCTTTGTCTGAGGCTCCCAAACATCCCGAAACCTCCTAATAAGAAGTTGGTGACAGGCGCAGGAAAAATTAATGCGTGGGCAGAAAAAAAAAGCAAGAAACATTAATCCGATACAAGACAACAACGAAAGAAACAGAAGAAAGCCGCTTTATTTCCTGCTGTGCAATGAGCGTGTAGAGGCCGCTGCTTGGTACGTAGTATTAGACTGTTGAGTCTTCATAGGAGCATCTGAAAATACTGCAGGAAAGCCTACGCATTTTGAATACTTATCGAGAAGCTCTGATCGCTGATCCTCGCGAATAAGCAAGAAAGGACGAGTTACACACGGTCTTCTGGCCGATACTCTGAAGAAAGTTGTTCTCTATCTCTTCGTGTGTTGCAAAACTTGTGGGGGATACAGCTTCAAAATTATTCAGATGCGTCAGAAGCTGGCAAAATAACTGAGTCGCTAGAAATACGCTTTTTAACGCACTACAGCAACGAAGCGGGCGATTTCTAGCCCAGGTACTGTTGCCCCTCACAAGCGGAGTGTAGCAGACGACAGCGGCGCGAATCCCTAAGCCGACGTCAGAGCCAGGGGGCGCCACTCAAAGATCTCACCGCCAATAGTGATAGCACAGCGCAAACTGGACAGAACAAAGACAGAACAAAGAGAACTAACAACTTTACTTGTTAGTAGGCGCTCATGTTGTTGCCTTCTCTTCGTTACGTCACTGCTCATACATCCATATGAATGTATACCAATGGGCCGATTCCCTGCCCCTGTCCATCTATAGCTGTGCATATTTTTGTACAGTTGAACACTGATATGGCGAATTATCAGCTACTGCGAACAAAATACAAACTTTGGTTGGTCACGCTTCATTTCAGGGAGACTTATACTTTTTATAATGAAACCGAAACCGCAAGAGCCGTGCGTTATAATGAAGAAATATCGGCTATAGTGAAGAAATATTTGGTTCGCGCGTGGCTTGAAACTGAAAAGCTAGCATAAAAAGCAAAACTAAAGAAAATGAAATAATAACTCAAGTAAATAAGAACGCAGGCTTGTTATGTTAAATGAACTTGGCTTTGTTGTGATTTCACGTTCTCATGTTCCGGTCCATTTAGTTTGAAACGCCACAAGGAGACAAGTAAGGATCGTGGGTTCAAAGCCTAGAATAATGTGATTCGGTGTGTAGGATCTTCTAGCGAGCCGCCACATTGCCAATTCAATAGTGCCAATTGTTACCTTTACTGTTACAACAAATGTCAGCTACTATCACCAATCCGACTTCACTATAACGGGGTTCGACTGTAACACAGAATAATTAGTGTTACCTCTTTGGTATTTGTATTCAATTGAGTTTTAACTCTATTAGTGACAAACCGTTTTCACGTATGCGAAGCTCTACTGAACTTGCTCTTGCTTCTCCACAAAATTCAGTAGCAAAAGCAGCGCAAAGGACAGGACAAAGTGCTTCGTCCTGCTTTGTCCCGTCCTTCGCACTGTTTTTGCTATTCTTGAATATGTGCCGACCAGCCCAAAATTTTTTTTTTTTGCAGTTTCTTTGGGATTATTTACTTCCTTGTTAGTTTGGCCACATTGCAGGTTAGTGCAGGAAGAAAAACCCCGGCAATATGAATGTATCAAATTTAAGAACTACCACCACAAACTTTAGGGCCAAAACAAAAAACGCAAAGAAATGTTACTTTAAATTAACAGCACCCTCATTCATTCTTGGTAACTCAAAGGTTCTGGAAGTGTTTCTGCACTCAAAAAGCAGAAGCAGTCTTGAACTATTTTTAGAACAGCTTTTTTCGTCGGTTCACATAAGATCGCGGGGAAATTCCACAGCTTATACTCCTGACAGGGCTAGAATTAACTCAGTAGATATAACTGACAAAGAAATGTTTATATGTTTTCTTGGTAAAAGAGCCCCCGGGGCATGATGATGTCCCTAATGCTTTTCTGAAGTGGTACGCAGAATGGGGCTGCTAGTGCTCTTGGTTTGGTGTTCTGCAAATCCCTTGCTGTGTCAAAGCTTCAACACGATTGGCAAAAAACTAAAATATTGCTGACAACCATGCTAACTTTCAACCAATATCATTAACCAGCCCGTTGGGAAAAATATTAAAACACAAGACACAAGACAACTGTTTTCTAACACAGGGCATTTTGTCACCTAGGCAGCACGGATTTTGTAGTAGATTATCAACAATGTTACATCTAGCAACTGCACCAAAAGACATATTTAATTCTGTATGTCACAACAAACTAAGTGCAAAGATCTGCCATATAACTGGAGATGGATAAAGAATTTTTTAATAGACCATTCACAATTTGTCATGTTTCAGCAATACACTACGATGTAAATCGGTTTTGTGCGCTTGCATAATCTAGCAGAGCACTCATACCTGACAGCACGCCAGTTACGTTTGCCAATATCATACCTCATATATTGATCACCACCATGTACAAGCCAGTGTGCCTTAATTTCGTACGGTGATGCGCCTCATGTTTTTTTTAAGGACGATAGTCTTTCTTGGGCTACTTAAACCCAGAAATTTTGGTCTGTCTGTCTGTCTGTGACTCGATTCAGCCACCCGGCCAAAGTAAAACAATGCCTGCGCAATAGTCTTATACAGTCACAGCTAAATGTGCCCGTCTAAGTCCGGTGTAATGTTGTCAATATTGCTGAAGAACAACAAGATATTACGCATATATAAGACAACAAATTAATACAGAAGTGATATTTGCAGCGTTCCTTTATAAAAAATCGTACATGTTTGATTTTGGCGAGATTAAATACTTCATCAACTGAAGAAAAAAATATCACTCCGCTGTCGCCTGCTGTCGCCCGCGCCATATAGCTTCTGGCGGCATTTGAAGAAATCAAGTGGCAAGAGTTACGAGAGGTTCCACTAGATAGGTTCCACGTTCTGCTTAGAACACACGTGGAGTAGGGAAACGCGGTTCTATAAACGTTGAAGTAGGGCGCCTCGATTCACACGCGTCTTCGCCGTACGGCAGCGTTGGCACCGAGACACCCGGTTTGGAGCAGTGGAACGCGGGAAATTTAAAATGATTTAAGCAAACCTTTGGCGTCTTCACCTTTGGAGGAGCGCGACGCAACAGGAACAACATGAGAAGTGAACGGGAAAGCGAAGGGAGGCATTTACTTTGCAAAAGTCGATAAAGACTCTCGTCTTTTAACGACATTTGCAACGAAAGGAGCAGATATGCGGCCAATTTTTTTCGAATAGGCTTTTTTTTTTTTTTGAGGAAATACAATAAGTACGTGTGGACTTCACGTCCAGATCAACAACAAAAAAAAAAAAAACTTACCAGGTCATCACTTTTTAAAAATATTCAGTTATTACTAAGCGCAAAGATCTGCCATATTACTGGAGATGGATAAAGAATTTTTTAATAGACCATTCACAATGTGTCATGTTTCAGCAAGTGCCATCAGAAATTGTGCCTCTCACATCCGGGCGGCCAGAAGGCTTTGTTCTGGGGCCCCTGTTATTTCGTTGACATCACAGACAATATTTCTTGCAACATTAAGCTTTTTACTGCTGACTACATCATTCACAAGTAAATTAACAGCCATTCAGATCACCTTGCGCCTATTGATTCACTAAATTTTCTGGCTAACTGGTGCAACGAATGGGTAATGTAGGTCCGAATGATGAGATCATATATTAAAATTAGGGAATTTAAATGCCGATTGAATGTACTTCGATACTCTTTCTTTCCCAACACTATTAACGACTGGAACACGCTAAAAATTCTCAGATTTCTCTCAGATTCCAATATTCTCAGATTCTAATAGCCCAACAGTCCATTGAAACAGCATTCTGAGTCGATGAAATAACCCACAAGTTTATCACATACAACCCACAAATGTTCACCGTGTATTCACTTTCTTTGGTTGCGCGTGTTTATTTTAGGTTACGTATTACTGCTCCTTGTAATTATGCGTTCTCTATGTTCCTCAAAATGCTGTGGTTTAAGTGTTTCGATTTTCATTGTATGCTGCTATGTATAACTGTTTGCTGTTCTATTTTTTTTCCTACTGCAAGCCCCCTAGCACAATTCCCAATTGGTGATGTAGGTACTTATAGAAAACAGTATGCATGACGATAACAAGAAAGAAACTAACAAATATGATCAGTGCACTGGTGGCATGAAACAAACAAGCAAACCTCACTAGGGACGCCCACAAAAATCACTTCAGCTGCACTGTGCAAGCTGCCTTAACATCACAGACGTCTTCGCACAGCCCCTCAATCTACCCAGCTTCCAGCCTACACTACTTATGTCATACTGCTACCGGAACACCCCAACACAATGTGGTTTCTCATGCAGTCGCTAGCCTTAAAAAGTGAGAAAATCATGGGGGAAAGCAGCAAGACTCATTTTCAACAAATATAAGTGCACATGTTCACAAGCTGTGGCCTTGTAATTTTTTTCTGTTACTTCACAACCATTACAAAACTGACACACCACCGTACTACATACACCCATCACAATCCCACGTAAACTGGCACAACCACTCACCCACACTACATGAACACTTTTACCACAACGACACGCTCTCTTTTCTCACTTGCAATCAAAGAATGGAATTGTTTAGGTGCCTCAGTCACTGATACGAACTCATTATCAGGGCTTGCCTCAATGATAGAGAATATAACCTCTTAGCACAATAACGCTCCTATCTCCAGAGGCACTATTACAGTGCAACCACTTGAGTAGCCAAGTGTTGCAGCACAGAGTAACAGAGGGTTCACAACAGCGCTGTTATTTGCCTGCGTATCACTGCGTTTCCCTGCAATTTCCTCTTATTCTTGTTACCAATTTCTATGCACTCCCTGAGATTACAAATCTGTGCTTTGTACGGCCTTTCTGTAACAACTGTGCACGTGAGACACCTCTGATCGGTAATTTTAGCTTGCTTGTTATGGTCTCCGTTCCTGCATAAAATTATAACCACAGGAATGTGCTTTACATATTCTTGCCTCCTATGCTTTGATGACTGCTGCCTTCGCATAACATTGCTCTTTTTCTTTGCCACGTGCTGCTGATGGGTTATGCGCGCTCTATGGTCTTGGAAAGAGACTGGTGGCACTGTACATAGATAAGCAAGCCTCGCCACCCTTGGGTCAGTGCATCGTTTCTGTGCACTGAAAGGCAAGCCTGCCCTGTAGGAACTGTCACTGAGTGCGGACAGGTTAAAACAGACTAACCAGAGGAGCTGCTGAAATGGAAGCACTGAATGACAGTTACACCCGCCAGCATGCCTTCAGCAATGCTCTGCTTGTGGCACAAAGCAATGATGCACGGTAGGGGGATATAGTGACCCACAATTATGTGTTTTTTTGCCTTTTTTTCCCAGCCTCATTCCTTTTTTTTCCCTCCTCTATTCCTCAGACAATGAACATGTTTAGGTGGATACTGGGCCTAAAGACGAAAAATCGCATGATGGAGTCCCAGCTTTTTTCACACATAAGCAAGTCAACACACAATGCCTACAACAGTACGAACAAAGTAAGTCACAGAAAATTGCTCAAATTGAAGACAGAAGATGTACAAGAGCAATAATCACTTTATACCTTATGACCCCAACCCAATGTACAGTATGCTTCATTAACTTAACACAGATCACAAGCACAACTGCAGAATAGGTACTCATGTGCATTCTAGGCAACGCAGTTCTGCAGATACCAAAACATTTAGAAATTGATTATATCCCATTTTTGAGTCCATAATACACACATAGTACCTTCGACAGAGAAGTTATCTAGTTAAAACGGAAATGTTTCTATTCTCTAAAAGTGTCCCGCACACCTTTTTAAAACAGGATGGGACATCATGAAAGCTGACATTTAGACCTTGCATATTTAATGCTTTAGTTGTCGAAAATAATGATTTGCTGGCCGTAGTCCTCATACGAATAGCCCTTCATTTTCGATTTTGGATACTGTATTTGCTTACACTTTCAGATGTCTGTTAATATAAGCCATCTTTGCAAATTTATCACAGAACCTTCAAGTAATAAACCTGGTCAGCCTTTCGCGTGTTTTATTTGATGAACAGTGGTCGAGTGCTTGGATTGCACCTGTAACCTTTGCAGTTTTCGCATGTTTGTAAAACTTCCTTTTGCAGAATATTTAACTTATTGTAATTATATGTTGTATAGCCCAGAATAAAACAGGAATAAAATGTCTGCTTAAGCCAGTTAGGTATTAGTGTCTGCATTTGATAAGTTTTTCAGGTAACATGTGATAGATCGGACTTAAGTCTACTGACATGCACAGCCCATGTAAAGCTTTATGCAAACCAACACCCAAGTATTTCTGTTTAACTACTTCGTCTGCTGTGATCCCACTGTAGAATTGACTGATATTGTAGTCATCTCCCTTATTTAGTGGTTTGAATATAAGGTACTTTATTTTGCTTGTGTTTAGACAATTAATTTTTACTGAGCAGGTTAGACAGCTTTAGAAAGTAGAAGTTGGCGCTTCGTTCTAAAGAATTTTGTTTTCCCAGGAAAAAATATATTTGTGCCATCAGCACACATGATCATGTCAGTTGGGAACTAAATAACATAGAATGACATTATTTTTTACAAAAACAAAAGTGGTCCCAGAACAGGGCCCTGTGGAACGCCACATGTTATTTTCATTTTAGCGGATGACACGTTTCCTATGAATATACTTCTTACAGCGAGGTAACTTTTCAATACTGTTAGTGCTACCCCATACATACCATCCCCATCAAGCTTCTTCAGCAGAATTTCATGCTGGACAGTGGTCAAAAGCTTTTGCGAGGTCTAGCAACAATCCAAGTGCTAGTACCTTTTTTTAATGTTTTCAACAATTTCCTCTTTGATATGAAGTAGTGCCATTTAGTGGATCTGCTTTTTCGAAAACTATTACAAGAATGGTTTGCAACTTGCTGTTTTATGAAAAAGTTTGTTTGAAAAAGACTGCTTTTTCAAACAAACTGAAAAGACTGTCTTCTTCAGTGTTGTCAAACTTCAAAAAGCTGAAAAGTTTTTTGAAAAAGACTGCCACTGCTGACCTGGTTCAAATATTTTAGAAAAGATAGAACTGTAATTGACTGATAGTTGTTGGTTTCAGTTTTACCACCTCGTTTGTTCCCTGAGGTGACACTAGTGACTTTCAATTCATCTGGGTACAGTGTCCGGTTTCGAACATTTTGCTAAAATTGAACTAGCATTATGTGCAACATACTTGAGGGGCAGGGCTTACTAAATCTTAAATTATCTTGAATATTTCACTTAGCGATGTTGGTTAAACATGGATTTTGGCACGCTACTCCGTCGGCTAGAAACCTCCGTGCTATTAGTTTTTTTTCTACTACTGCCAATGTTAAAGTGTCGAGACTGAGCTCGTTTGCAAGTTCCCGAAAATCAAAACTTCCTCACACTGCCCTTTGATGGTGCTCCCACGAGGCGGGTGTCCGCACAGCGACCTTGGACACAGGCCCCCCCGCTAGCTCCGGCGCCTACCCCACTGGAGCGCAGTTTGCCAGAGTGGTGGTGGAGCACTCCCGCAATGATGCAGGGGCACGCATGCCGACTGGCCCAGCACAGTAGCGCTGCGCGACGCCTCATGCTGGCATCGTCGGCTAGCCGCGCTCCACTGAGCTGCTGGGCTAATTGGTGAGCAGTTCCCATGGTGTGAAGCACAACACTGAGCTATGGACGCCTGTCCTGCCTACTTTGTACTTTATGTGGCGCTTCCAGCCACGGGAACTTGTCCTGGCAGCAAACCCCTTGTTGCGATCACAGGGTTCTCTGCGATTAAGTGTTGAAAAATAGATCTCCGTTTCAGGACAGTAATGTGGTCGTGTTTTGCAGAAATGAGCGCCACTTGGCAGTGTGAGGCCATGATCATGCACCAACTTGCCCAAGCGCAGCAGTGAAGCACCTGAACAGGAGAGGGGTGAGCCGGGCTAGTTGGCACGGGGTCATCTCAACAACACCGTGGGGAGATCGACATCACGGTTAAGATAACATCCCTTGAGTGAGCAACAATCATCATTCCTGCAATGGCCACTCAAAAACACAACCACACGAGAATTCCTGTCAGGTAGAACTTCAATATCTATTGTAGCGAGCAAGAATAAGGAGGCAGCAGTCAGGCTTCATACCTCACCAGGGCTGCTCCCTTTTTTCCTACTAGACCTTTTCGTTACTGTCTGATGTCTGCTATTTTCAAAGACAACACAAAGAAAGCTGTTGCCAGTAATCTGAGAGAGGATCGATTGATGCTGCAGAGATTAAGCTACAAGCACCGCGCAAGGTGATGCAGGCAGCAGCACTCGCAACGTCCCCCGCAGCCCTTCTGCACTTGATTCCAACTTGAGACGCTGCACAGCCCCAAGCAGAGGCCCCATAAACAACACGCGGACATCGCCTGGAACAGCAGCCACACAAAGGAGGCAGTTCAACCGCGGAGGCTGTAAAATAGCGACAGAAGGCAGCAGGGCCCACACACACCTGCTGCCCGCACTGATGTGTCAAGCACGGCTGCTGCTGGCCTTCCGTGAGCTAGGGCCCTGCGCATGGCCCCGATGCTGAGCTCTCTTAGAGTCACCATTTCTCGGATGTCCCGAAGACGCGTGGCACTGGCCAACAGACACGGACTCTGCTCGGTGCCACCAGGCACGCAGGCAGTTGCCAGAGTGACACGCATACAGTTGCTGTGTAGTACAAAGGCACGGCAACTGGACTCCCCCTCCCCGGTACGACAGGTCGTGCACTGAAGCACTCAACCTTCCCTGGCATTGCACGCTTTCTCAAGGGCCTCGTAAGCTGTAAAGTACATGCAAACCCAAGATACATTCATGGAACTTTGAATGAGTTCTACGACTGAAGGCAGTTGTGCGCCCATGCCGCTCCACCGAAATTTATTCCTAGGCCAACAGCATATATCTTTGGCATGTTGTGGCTTGCTGTGCTTTTTGCGGGTAGAGACATCCCTGCAGAGTTGCGAGAATTTATCCCAGTGCTTAGGTCTCATACAAACGGACAGTAGACATCACACGTAATGATGTTTCTTTTCTATTTCAATGCACTTTACACATGTGTTGTAACATTTTACACTGGCAATGTGGCTTCTTGTGGTTTAACAGCCCTGTTTCTTTCATTTGTCATTAACATCGCCATAAATGCTGTTTCACTGCAGGTGGGCAGAGATTCGCTCATCCTGTGCACACAAGGACCCGGGTTAAACCTGCCTCGTGCAAACACCGCATGAAGTTGGAAGCAATTCATGCTGTGTTTTCAGGTCGACTGATTTTGCGATCCTACAAAATGGAAAGTACAAGCAGTGTGCTTTAGTTGCACCGCATGAGGTCAGTTTCCTTTCTTCTGCACAATGTCCCGAGCATGTTGTTTCGTGGCTCCACCCTGGTCAGGGAGGGAGAGGGAAGTGCCTCACATTGGCACAAAACGACGCCTGCTCATCCAAAAGTAGCTGAAAAGGCGTCCTGTTTTGCATAATGACTGCGCTTGCAAAGATCTTTTACACTGGTCGAGCAAGCACGGCACTCAACCATTTCCTCAACTGGCGTTCATGGCGCAAGCAGAACTTGCAACCCTCCCCCCCAAAGGACTGAGCAGTATTGTCTTTTGCAAGAGTAGAGTTTCTGGTCTTTTGTTCTTACTCCATCATATTTAATTGACCATTATTCAATACCACAATTACATTCCCTCCTTTTCAATTACACCTTGTAGCAACATGCCCCCTCTGAAAAAAAAACAAAAAGCACATGCCTGCCCCTTTTCAGCATCGTTACGTGCAAAACATGCTGCTGTTTATACACAACAAACTTTCAGTCAGTGATGGTGTTCCCTTTCTCTTGTCCCAGGTGTTCGCGTCTTTTTTCTGCCCAGCTGTGCCAGCCCACCCAATCCTCCACGTTAGCCATTTTCGGGGATCCTGAATAGCTAGCCTGAAATGCTGACTGATCTGAACATGGGCTGAATTTTCTCAGCTGTGTCTGTCTCAGTCGTGACGGAGACGGACTTCCAGTTGCAGGGCCCCTGACACATGCAGAAACCTTGCTCCTTTCACGTCCCATCCTGGCGTCTGCCTTCAGCCAATCAGGGTTCGCTCGGAAAGGAACAAAACTCGGAGTTCGCCCCTGTTGTGTGTGTGCCCAGCTCCGTCCCAGGCACTGCACAAGCAGGCAAGACGGGCCTCGCGGCTACGAGGCATGCAAAGACCAGCGATTCCCGACACTACCAGCGGTCAGGTGTCTGGATGCTCGCTCCCCGCCAATTCGAAGCTGCCGCTCAGGGAACAGTGTACTGCACATAACCCAACACAGAGCGAGTGCGAGACAAGCAGGAAAGGTTGGCTCAACTGTCCCATATATGGGCTATTTGTTCCAGGGCGGTCTTTGTGCGCACACGCATGCACATCTCGCCACTGTCACCAGAGCTGAGCCAGTTGCACCTTTGCCACGGGAGCCTCGTCTAATCCGCCACCACCGCGTTTCTTTTCGGCGCTCAACACCACTGCAGCGTGCAGGCAAGCCACGGGGGAAGCCAGTCCTCGCGGGCTCGTTTCGAGAACAGCGGAGGGGGAAGACGCGCTCCGTGAATCACTGGACGAGAACGCGTGCAAGCCGCAGGTGATCGGATGCGCGGTGTTTATTCGGCGTGCCCATGCGGCGGCCGATGACGAGTGGGCGACAGCTGCCCGCTCGTTAGCGGCACCGGGCGGGCTCCTTGGAGCGAAACAGCGCGCGGATGTCCCGTTAAGCGAAGCGTGCCCGTCCGATGCTCCCTCGCAGCGGAAGGAAACCTGCGCTGCTGTCCAGCCCCGCGCCGCCGCCGCCGACTACACGGACGACGCGGCACTGCACCCGAGATCTTGGGACGGGCAACACGCGGGCCGAGGGGCCGACGACGGCCGCGATTACGAGCGCGATGACGACGAGCGCACAGCAGGCCGAACGAGGTTTCACTTTTGTCACCGCGCACGGGGGGGCTTACCTCCGTGGTCGTTGGGTGCGGGCCTTCGGTCAGCGCTGCTTGCTATGCGCCGTGTAAACACGGGGAGCGCGCTGTGGCCGCCGAGTAGCCCCGAGGAGAGGCCTCATAGCCGTCCGGCACCACCGCTGTCCGATGAACACCGCCGGCGGGAGGCATATCCTCTCACAGGGCTCGCATGGCCCGCCTTTGTCGCCGGGCTCCAGCTCCCACTTGTTCGCTGGCCACTCGCGGTTGCACGCACGTCTGGGCTGCTCGACGCCGAAGTTCACCTTTCTTCGCGATGCTTTTTTCCCCCGACGCAGCGATGGGAATACCACCCACACCGAACCGCTGGGCAAACGACTGACGCCAACTCCAGAGAGGCAGCGAGCGATGCTGCTTCGGCTTGCTGCTGCTTTTCGCTTCCAGTCTGCTGAGAAGTGCTTCAACCGCGGTTTCGTATTAGCTCGCATGCATTAGCACGGTGCTCTTTACTTTGAGGACGTTGAGGACTATAAGTAGCAATGCAAACAATTCATTCTTTTTTGGCGGGACGGAGGACTAATTTACTCTTAAAAATTTAGGAGTTTAAAATTAAAAAGGAACCTGCACCACTAGGCTCGCCCAAGAACTGCCAAGAAACACAGCGCTTATTAAGTCCTTGCAGTACGCTGAATCCTCAATTTTAATTCACCAGGAGAATTTTCGAAGGCAGCGTCTTCTGCCACGCGCGTGGCACCAGCCACGCCCCCCTGGCAACGGCTGCTGCCACGCGTGACGTCATAATGACGTCATAACATTAATAATTGTCATTATTTTGTGTAGTGTAGTCCGAAATACACATTTTTTTTATTTGCAGTACAAAATAACGCACCATTGAACTGCTAAAACTTTTCTAAACAAACAATTTTTGTTCTTGCGGGAGCAGCCGGCGATGCTGCTGCTGCTGCCAGCTGCCGTATCGCGTACATGGAGTCGCGTATCCGAAAGCGTGACGAAGCTCCGATTTTCTCGGGCCGACAACGTAGATAAACCGGAGTTCATATTGTTAGAAGCACTATCTGAAAACGTGAGAAAGTTGCTTGTGATTATGTATTGCGTGGGGACCCAGCCAGCCTTTCCAGACCGCAGCAAAATAGCCGCTCTCGAGTAATGTTGACCTGTGACCGCTTGGTTATGCTTGGTGTACGCCGATGGTACCTGCGTACAGTTTCAGCGTACGTGAGACGACATCGCACAGCCGACTGGCCCCGTTCGAACAAGCTACGTTCCACACAAGAAAAGACACCGTCCGAGCGTAATTCTGTGAACCTTCCGACGCATGTCGGCGCGGCGGCATCTGCTATCAACAGTTTGCACCACGGCAAGTCCAGAATGCTTAAATGGGCGACCTGAAATCGCGGTGTGTGTTCTCGAAATGAAGACAACTTAGCAGCGCCAAAAGATAATCAGAATGTACAGTGCCGAGGACGAAGGGTAGTGGCGGCAACCGTTTTTTACTAGGCACATGTGCGCATTACAATTACAGACAATTGCGCCAAGAATAGGAAAGGTAATCTTTGGTGTCCCCACACATGTACCACGTACGTACCACTACAGTAGATCTCCTCTTCTGAAATATTAGCAAGGAAAACTTCCGAAAATCGGGAAGTTCTTATTTTCTAGTGGGCGAAATTGTAGCTTAAAATTTGTTTTACACCCACGATACGTTTTATGAGCAGAAAAGTCTTGTGAGCATGCGCCACAAGGATCATAATTGCGTGATATTCAGCGCTTAAAAAGATTTCCTAGTAGAAACCAAAGATTTCGTAGTAGAATACATGATTCTACGACAGTTTAGGACCTGCGACCTTCAAAAGGTAGACTAGCTAGACGCTTCATCTCATAGCCACTGCACTGGTATAACTTTCACGTCTCACTGTACCGTGGTGTACGCTATGTTGGCCAGACTTGACTGAGTCCCTCATGCAAAGGAAGTTAATTCAGGACACACACCCAGACGATAGGGTCAGAGAAGAGGCTGTACAGACGGTAATAGGAAGGGTGTACGCTTGGCCGGCCATCATGTCTAATACACCTACATGCACTCCAGCATATGAAAACCTATGGGTTCTGCACAGGCTCAATAAGCAACGTCAAAGAGAATCTTAAGATGTGCCTGGAACGTGAAAGCATCTACGGATTGTTTGTGTAAACAGGTATAAGCAGCGAGCATGCTGCAAATGTAATTGATAGGCAAACGTCAAGGCTGTCATGGGGCGAATTTAACAAAAAGAAATGGTGAAAAAGATCCCAATTTCAAACTACATTGATGTTATATGTGCATGCACTATAAACACAGTCATCAGTATGTTAACTGTACGTAAACACTCAAGTGATATGATCAAACGGAACTAGAGGCCCCACTACAATCGCCCAGTTATGTTTCTTTGCAGTGGAATAGGTCGGTATCTGTTAGTCGCACAAACAAGATTCTCTGATGGCATGGAGAAATAGCTGGAAAGTGGCTATGGAGCTCCAGCTGCTTTACACATTTTCTGTAATACCAGTTATTTGTTTGAAGTTTGCAATAAAATTGATGTCATTTGTTAGTCTTTTTAATTAATGAACGAAACTTTTCGTGGCCACAAAACAGTGGTCGATAAACAAATGCTCACTTTCTTTGGTGGCTTGTAACGATTCACTAGAATTTCACATGGCCAACCCAAGGAATCCATGGCTCGTACACTGCAGGGTAGTGCTAGTCTCCAAAAACATTTGACAGGACGACTGGAAACTAGCGCGGCCCACACGCTCCATAGGTGGAAACCAGTAGCCCACCCACAGTGCCATAAAACAGCTAATGAATGGAGTGAGTCTCTGCTAAATATTAAGCAGGTTCAAAGGGTAGGTTCGCATTGATAGATTTTATGCCATCGTTCACTGTGCGTAGATTAACTATTTAATGGGCACAATAGTCATTTTTGTTATTTCGGACAGTTCTTGAAGGGTTGCCTAAATGTTCTTTAACAAAACAAAAAGTGAAAGCTCTCAGTTAGGGATTTTAAAAACATTGTTTAGCCTCTCCAGCAATTGTCCCAGCCTGAAGGAACTCGGCTGATAGTTGGTGCCGACTGTCGTCCTCGCTTGCTAGCTCCCTGACCAAGCACATGAATGCAGTGACTAAGAAAGATGGTGACCAAAGTGAGAAGAGAAGGTGGATCCCGTACAACAGCCCTTGATCATCTAAACACCAGAAAAAAGCGCCGATGACTCACAGGCCACGACTAGGGCGTTAAAATACCTTTTGACATACATTTACAGGGCATTTACAACCTTTTATAAAAAAAAATCTTATGATTACACACAGTCCCTCCATAGAAGGGGTTTGTTTCAGACAAGGTCGTTGAAATTTGTTATTAGTAACAACATAAACTCATCATTGGTCCCTTTCATTCAGCACACTTACGGGCTTCGTTTTAAAAACCCTGCTGTTTCTATTTCACGTATAAATGAACTGCTTATGCAATATTCTCTTATTTACCTATGTTCGAAGTAAACTGTGTTATACCGTAAAATGTGATGTGCCGAGTGCATGCAGGTGTAACATTCTTCAATGGGACATGCAGAACATGAAGCTCAGTGCTGATAAACTTAAATCAGGGAAAATAAAGCTTCCCATGTTGCTTCTTTATTTTTGTAACTATTCTCTCTACCAAATACCTTGGTGGTAACTCAACTAAGCTCACCTTTACCCTAGGCCTTTATAATTATTTTGCTCTGCAATTATACATTCTCAGCTGGAGCATGCCTGCTGAATTCAGGCCCCAACCACGCTTTGCTATTTCACATTTGCAGCTGTATGAAATGTTGTTCTTTAGGTTTTGCCAATGATTTCCAACAGGCCACTTAACTAGTGTCAAAACCATTTTATACCTTTAATTGCTATTTATAGCAAACAGTATTATATCATTTTTCATAACACATTTTGTTGTAACCTCATTCAATGATTTTGTTACCCCGCCAGCCTGGTTCATAAATCTTTGCGTGAACATGCTTGTCTTGCAGCTAATCTGCAGTAACAGACACCACACATTTTGGCTTTCCAGCGTAGCTTTGGTGTCCGCAAAAAGGAATCTTTTTCTTGGCTCGTCTGCAGCGCTTTGTAGAAAAAGATCACTTGCTGGTTTGGCTTTCCCGCAGGACTCTAGTGTAGTGCAAGAGAGTATCGCTTGCTTATTCCTTTTTTGTTGAGGTTTTAATGCTGTGCATCTTCCAGAAGAACCCTGGCATTTTGTTTAGAAATGGAGCTTCACACCACAAACAGTGCACAGAAAGTAGAGCTACTCACTTTTTGCATAGACACGGAAGTTTGGCAGATCACTTGTCATTGACAAGCAAGTGTTTGATTTCTGGCTTAAGGTGCAACGCTGGGATAGTTTACTAGTTGGGGGGAAAAAACGCAGCGCTGATAAACGGTACTGAAGTACTAGGAAAGGTGCCGTGATCAACATGGTTTCCATGTGTTGGCAGCTTTTTGGTCCAGTGTTTTTCATGAATATTTGCCAGGGGGCCTTAACATGGCCTGCTTTTGTGTAACAAAAATGTCAACAGTGAAGCACTTATCAATGCTCACATGCTGCTCATTGATACCAGAGCAAAAGTACGTTCAGCAGTCATTTTATTGTTAAAGCCACCCATGATCCATACACCTTCCAGCTGTACTGCAACTTTCACAACCACCGACAGGCATTCACATCCACGCACGTGGCCTTGGCTCCAGTTCTTGCACAAGGTATTAAGAAGTACTCTCGGTAGTGGGCAATGTCACGCTCGACACCAACCATTACCCCGAAGTTGTACTTGATGAACTATTTTTTAAGCCTGTTGGCTTAAAGGATTGTTTAAGTGCCCGTTTTGTGGAAGAAAAAGAAACAGCTAATGGGCACACAACACACAACCCGTGAATGTGTTTTCTAGCAGCTGGCTTCTGACGAGACTTGCATCATTGTGAACGAAATGTGGGACATTTTATAATGCCCCTTACCACTAAGTAAATTCACTTGAGCAATTTTCCAAAACAGTTTACACAGTGCGGAGTTAAAAAGCAATAGAATGTGAAACGTCCCCTCACAATTGGAAACTCTTCCTGTTCACTACCCCAAAGGCTTTGACAGTAGACGCTTAAGCACGCTTCACCAGTTGCGAATACAAGCATTAGTGTCAAGTTGAACTCCGCAGAGTGCTTGGGATGGGCATATAGATGTCACAGCCACTTGGAATTTGTGCATAGACTGCAAGCCTCCGAGATAAGCTCTCATCATCATTAGCCCATCCTGCTGAGAGTGAATGAAAGTATTGTGGCTGGTTATGTTCAATTCCAACCAAGCCAAACACAAGAGTAAAGAAGGAACGAGCCTATCAAAATACATACTCAAAGCAGATGCAGGAGGAAGTTCTGTTGCCTAACCAGGTTAGAGGAGGCGAAAGGTACTGGAGCGAAGGAAAGGGAAATAAAAGCCAAGCAGTAATTTTAAGCCTTGCCTATCATTTCATTAAGACTTCCTAAGTTGAAAGCACAATGGTACTCTAAGCAACAAATCTGAGCATAGATGAACAATAACTGAATTGTCACTTGTTAACCTTATGCACACCAGACTTTTAAAGGACTATTAGCAGAAGTTCCAAACTTGGCTCACACGGCGATCTTATCGGCTGCACTTCTCCCATGCTTGCACAGTTGGAGCTTGAGCCTCCTTGCACAAGAAGCCAGCCAGTCAGCGAATGGTTTCAGTGGTATCTTGAATAGATATATCTTTGGACGGGCAGTTGGGCTCCACCCACGGAAGTGAAACTGCGCTCCCTGCACGGATTCTGCAGCGCCACGTGCACAGATCGTTTCTGCGGAATAGTCAGGATACATTTCTCGGCGACAGTACTACTGCCCCGGGGGAAAAATTGCAGAAGCTACATGCGAGATCGGATTGCGTTCGATGATGCCGTGCGCTACCTGACGACACTCGATTCGTGCACACGCTGACACTACGTCGCTCGCCACGGCGCGACGCGATGGAAAATACTGATCCCTACGTTTTATAATTGAGCCACCACTCCAGAATCAGAACACAAGGCTTGGCATGGAAGAAGCGAGGCACAAGTAGACAACAAATGCAGGCGCGTAAAGCCGATAGCACGCGAACTGCAAAACAACGTGAAGCTTACAAAATATTAAACGACAACAGTACAGTTCTAGGAGCATGTAAAAAGCGGGGCGAAGCAGCGTGCAGAAAACAATGCGTTAGGCTTACCAAGACGTGCAACAGCAAGTTCACAAAAAATACCCAATCTAAATAATTACAAGCACACCTCCCAACAAGAAAAAAGCGCCGCGAGGCAGCCGCTGTACAGGGAGATAAGGACGTAACGATGCGTCAGGCCTGCCATTCGAACCACGGGCGGAGAACATCGGGACACAAGACGCGAACACCCGGCTGCCGTCGTCGTTAACACAAAAAAGTGGCATGATCAAATGACGTAAATATGACGTTTGTTTTGTGACGTCACAGGAAGTCACGTGATTACTTTAGCTTGACGTCACTTCTGCGTGGCAGCAGCTGTTGCCAGGGGGGCGCAGCTCGTGCCACGCGCGTGGCAGGAGACTTAACCATTTTCGAAACGCCGCTTACCGATTATAAAGGAGGATTACCGCTAGCGCCGATTTTTTGCTTTTGGTTTTGCAGTGTTCAGAAATACTGTTTGGGTGAGCCACCATAGTTTGGGTAGCACCAATCCTCCCTGTTCTGTGGTAGCACCAGTGCACAAACTACTGCACCGAAACTACGCCAGTGGCGCTTTGTTGGCTTTGCCGCTTTTGCCGTGACATTTGCCTATGTAGAAAAGAATGCGTTTACTGTTGACATAGCCGTTGCACCTGGGCGGGCGATGCGGAGGCAGGCAATGGTCCAATTAATGCTTCATTAGGTCCGATTGTGTTCCGTGTTCGTCGAGTTTGCTTGAGTGGTGTGCGAGCTGGTACTACCGGTACTACTGCTTAGAGCGATGCCAGCAGTGGTGCGGACAACTTTATTCTAAAATACTTCGGGGAGCTGTGTGGCGGCTTCCACGGGCATCCAGCACAAACCGTGCAAGCGTGCTCGCCAGATTGTTTGCGAGATCTGGAACGGCGCCGGCGACAGTAGTCATGGATGCCCAAGAGCGCAGCCTGTACATGACCACTTTCGGCGTCGTGGCCGCCGGCCTGATGCTGCTGCGCCTTCGACGCAAGCGCCAGGAACGTCGCATGCGCGCGCTCCAGCAGCGGAACCGTCGCCTGCTGGCGCTCTTGGCCTCGCGCAGGTCTCCGTCCCCGCAGCCCAAGCTGCCTCGCCGAGTGGGCGCGGGCCGCGGGGCCCCGGGAGTCGGCCGGCGCCGTCGCATCTGGGCCCGCGTGCGCAGCGACAACTTCTGGCACCACGTCATGTCGGCCGAGTTCGACGCGCAGGACTGGCTCCACAACTTCCACCTGAGCCGCGCCACGTTCGAGCAGGCGTGCGAGCTGCTGCGCGACCACATCGCGACGCACGACACGGCGTGGCGGCCCGCGACGCCCGTGGAGAAGAAGGTGGCCGTCTTCCTGTGGCGGCTGGCCAACAACTGCCACTACAAGGTGCTCAGCCAGCTGTTCGGCGTGGGCCGCTCCTCGGCCTGCCTGGTCATCAAGGAGGCCATCCAGGCGCTCGTGCTGCACCTCGCGCCGCGCCTCATCCGGCACTGCGACAGCACGCCGGCCTTCTTCGCCGAGGTGTACGGCCTGCCGGGCTGCCACGGCGTCGTGTGCTCCACCTACGTGCCGGTGAGCCCGCCGCTGTACGTCAAGGCCGAGTACGCGGTGCCCGGCCACGAGGACCTGCACGCCTGCCTGCTCCAGGTGGTGGTCGGCCGCGACGGCCAGATCACGGCTGCGCGGGCCGGCCAGACGCCCGGCCGGCCCGGCAGGCTCGAGGACTGGGCGCTGCCGCCCGAGGTGGCGCAGCAGGACGACGCGTACCTCGTGGCCGACGCCTCGTTCCCGCTGCGGCCCGAGCTGCTCACGCCGTACGACTTCGCGGCCACCAAGCCGCAGCGGACGTACAACAGCGCCCTGAACGGCGCCATCGGCTACGCGGCGCAGACGGTGCTCAAGCTCAAGGCGCGCTGGAAGTGCCTGGCGGCCAAGTACGAGGGCGACCTGAGCAGCGTGGGCGACCTGGTGGTGGCCTGCTGCGTGCTGCACAACGTGTGCGAGGCCCAGGGCGACCGCTTCGAGCCCCGCTGGGCCGAGGGGCTGACGGCCACGCACCCGGCCTCGCGGGACATGCCCAGGGCCTCGGACGAGCAGCTGGCCCGGGCCAGGGTCAGGAGGGACGCGCTGGCCGTCAAGCTGGCCACCAGGGACGCCTGAGGCCGCACAAGGCCATTGTCGAGACCACGAGAGGGTCTGCGCCGCTTGTTGCCCCCGTTCCTGCTACGTGTTCTTGGAGGGGCAGCTCAGCCCAGTAGGTCATGGCAGACTTTGGCAGTCAGCTAATCACGAGCTGCCGTCCAACCTTGGCTGCGGCATTCCACCTAGGACAGCTTCGGCTGAGCAGTCCTGCAGCTGCATTGCCCACTTCGCAACAGCTCCGCTTTAGTGAGCTGTATTACATGTGCACATTGTGTTGGGCTGTCGTGCTGTGGAAATATTTAGCGAGCAATAAAGGCTTCCAGGAATGGTGCACCTGTAACATGCCTCCTCTGTTACAATAACCATGGAGGCAAGAGAAACTACGGGGCACTAAGCTCCGTCCTGTGATGTGGGAATGCACGGCACCACTTCATGCCGAGTGATGTCTGAAAACAATTGAGACAACAGATTGGCCGTGTTTACACTTGTTCACGAATTTCCGCGTCATTTTTTCTTAACAAGTAGTGTCCCAGCAAAAGCTTCGTGCTTCATTTTGCGAGGCCACTAATTTTCCGAACGGTGACACCACTATCTTGGAGGACAGTGCTTTCCCCGTCTACTGGATGATGTGAATGCAAACAAAGGTGTAGACCCTTCCTTCATTGCTGCATTTCTATTACCATGGGTACAGATTGCACTCCTTAGGTGAGCTTGCGCCATCTGGTGAAGAGCCAGTGCCGCAGTGTACAGTAGAGATGGGCAAAACGGCTCACTTCAGTGAGCGGCTCAGTCCACTGGAGTGGTTGGTTGGAGCCGTAACAAGAATAGCACGTACCCACTCAGGAGGATAGGCAAAGTCTGATTGTGGTTTCATTGTTGAAGAGAGAGAGAGAGAGAGAGAACAATCTTTAATGAAAACTGGCGATGTCAGCCCAGCTAGGATGCCTGGCTTGCTACGCCAGACGAATGCGATGACGATGATGATTATAATGATGAAGAGGAATACATATGATTTTAACTAATTACAAAGTCTGATCAAGACTTGTGTCTTTTAGGTATGCCAATAAGGCTTTCGTTGCACGAGCGACACGTTTGGAAGCGTTCCAAGGACCTAATACGTCCCTCAGTTCTAGTTTTGCAGACAGCGGCCGGCCCAGGGACACTGCGAGAGACACTCTTTGTGTAGTAAAGCGCACACGGTCACATATTAGGTGTTGGAGGTCTTCACGCACACCACACTGTGGGCACAGAGGCGAGGAGGACTGCTTATGAATTCAAACTAAGGGTACGCCAGTTCGTTCGAGCGGCTCAGTGTTCATTTATGTCTGTAACCTGGTTATTGCTTATTTTAATGGTGGGAACTTTTCCTTGTCATGGAGATCTTTCTTTTCTGATATTGGGGCTAAAATGTATAATAGTGTAACAGACAGCATGGGATGTATTTGTGAAGAAAAGACTTTATGGGACATGGGTTGGTTGGTTGGACCCTTCTCACATCGGGGATTGGCCAAGAAGCTGCCTGTAATGAGCAGGCTGTGACCTGGTTTATGTTAGAGAGAAATAGATTGAGAAAAGAAAAAGAAATCTTTTGATATACAATAGTCAAGGAAAAAAATCACGAATGAAGGTAGCTGTCTAGCAGGGCATCCGGCGCCCTGCTAGAAAGACGATCACACATCTCTGTGGCAAATTCCTAGGACGGAAGCACCCAGAGAAAGAACAACGGTGGAAGATAACGGGAGATTAAGCCGATTAAACGTGTATTCAAGGTGTGTGCGTCGCATCGAGGAAAAGCTGTGGCAATTCACAAGAAAGTGTTTTATAGTTTCGGGCCGGGCCTTGCAGAAAGGACATTGAGGGGAGAAAGTCTGACCAGCTTTGTGTAGTTAAAAATTTAAAGGGACCCTGCAACACTTAACGACTACTCGGAATGTCTTTTCGGAGTAAAGATTGTCCCAGCAATCTTCTCCCACTATCACCGAAACTACGCGCAATGAGAAATCGCGCATACCGTAATTGTTCCCTCTCAACTCGACCGCAGGCAACGCCACGAAAGCTGCGCGCTCCCTCCCGGAGAGGGGGGCGTTCAGTTCAGTAAAACTTTATTGAGGTTGGGGAAAGGATTCAAGGGAGAAATTTGGGTGGAGTCCTCTTTCCAGGGCCCCAGAAGCTTGTGCCCTGGCCCAGGCCCTGTCGATCAGCTGGCACTGGTCTTCCAAGGCTCGCTGGCCAGCGTCGCCTCCCACGTTTCTAGTGAATGAAGTGTATTCTTCTCGGTTTGCCATATAACTGGGCAGTTCCATATGGTGGCTTTTTCGTTACATTGACTACAGTGCTCACTAAATCTGTCTGGGAACATAAGCGCCAGCCTTGATTTGTGTGGGAATGTGTTGGTTTGTATTCTCTGTGTTTGTGCATCGTGGGTGTTTAGTGCCATGTGAGGAGCGGGCAGCTTTTAAGCTGTTCTCCATAGGATTCGTATCGTGGAAGGGCGTAGGAGTGGTCCTCGTCGCTGCGCTTCGTAAGACTTCTCGCAAGCGAGTCGGCGCTCGCGTTTCCTTCCAAGGCTTCGTTCGCAGGGCACCATGTAATGTTGTGTACACGGTTCGGCACCCTGGGGATGATGTGTTTGCAGCCAATGGGCAGTGATGTTTTTGGTGGCTCTTGTCGAGCCCGTGATGATGCTTAAGCTCCTGCTATTTGCTTCTCCCCATCTGATAGCCATCAGAACAGCACTGGTTTCGGCTTAGTCAGTGTCCTGTTTCCTAAGGGTGGCGTAGTCTGTGGGGGAGCCTTTGAAGTCCACAACTGCTGCAACAGAAGAGCCTTACTTGCGTCAGTGTAGACAGTGGTCACATGATTTCCCAACTTTCTTCTTGGAATATTTGTTCTTGCTATTCTTCTTTCCGTGTCTATTTCCAGTCTGGCGCCACAAAAAGCAGGCCTGCTCGCAAGCGCGCACTCAGGCTGGTAGGGCGTTTGTTGTCGAGCGGTCTCATTGAAAGGGGAGTGTCACTCAAACTCCACGCGCACTCGAAACACCAAAACTATGCGCACAGGTTCGAGCATAGAAGAGGGCACACAGCACCGACGACGGCGGATAGTCACAGAAAAAGCGAGAAATAAGTCGCGAAGTTGACCAGCAACAGCCAATAGGACAGCCATGGCCCAAATGACGTTGTTTAGGCCATGCCAGGGGTGCATAATGAGAATTTGAAAGAGCGCGGTTGGTTTTTCGGCGTCTTTCGCAGCACGCTTACCGCTTCACGTGCACGTGTAATATTTGGCTCAGGTATTCCTGGCAGTGTAATCTAAATGTCGCGCAGGTTTACTTGCACTTCTCAAGGAGTGTTGCAGGGTCCCTTTAAAGGGGAATTCTGCATCGGAATTTTGCGATTGCCACCTCACATTTACGAGATCCGCAGAATTTAGGCTTCCATAAGTGAGAGAGGTGAATGCAGTCGGAGTAAACGAAGGGCATCCTGCCGATTCATTTGTAAAACTGGATGGTGCCTGAACCTGGGATGTATATGTATCCCAGGTTCAGGTGCCTCCAAGTTGGGATGGAATGTATTTGTAAAGACATCATCATTACAAGAGTTTTTATGTGGTAATCAACAAAAAAAAAATTTCCTTCAGTTTTTATGCATCCTTGTGATCATTTTCGTCATTATGCGTCCTTGTGATCGTCAAGACCATTTTCGGTCTAAATAATAACAAAAATGTAAGTGTTCTGTAACAAACTTTATTAGCTCAAAAATGCTCACTACTTGGGAGTTGTGACATGAGAAAAAATGGTTCTGGGAAACACGATACAAAATCTAATTTTGCAACATAAAGTATGATTGTGGTTTATGAACAACGCTTTGCTCAGTTTATCTTAAGTGAGATGGCTCCGCTTTCTCGCACCGACAGGAGACGACGTCAAACTTGTGCACAAAAACCGGCCGCCAATCGGGCTCTACCTGAATGTGCCGATACGGTTGTCTGAATGAGCGAGAAGTGGCTCTCCCAAAGAACTGCCGCTCGCGACGCTCCTTGAAAAGAGCAGCTCATAAGGTCTGGTTCGCACCCAAGGGCACTGCACCGTCGGGGGGGCTCGTGATGCCGAATTGCACCCACAGCTTCCAGCCACGCGCTTGAGCAGACCTTGCCAACTGAACCAAGTGATGTGTGGACTTCTAACAAGTTAATGTCCAATTGCCAAACAAATATTGACTTGCTATACTGCCCGTCTCGTACGAGACCTAGAATATTATGAACACTGACTACGTTCCCACAGGTGGCACGTAAGACAGAACCTCTTTTAAGCATACACCAACACCGCTAATTACACGCAAACAGGAGGGCATTGACATCTATCTGTCCACCCCAAGAAACGTACATGTCGAAACTGCAAACCATATTGTTGCTGTATGAAAACTGTGCTGGGCAGGGATACTTCAAAATGTATTCCGGAACACAAATATCACCATGCATGCGTTGGGCGCCTACAGGGGCCATGCAGGCAGAATACAAGTTGGCTTACCGTGTTTACCCGATTCTAACGCGCACCCGATTTTCCTGGCAAAAAAAACCGAAAAAGCCTGCACCTCCGATTGCAACGCGCACGGGACTTTGTGACCCAGAAAGACGAATGAGAGAGAAACAGGCGATTTATTTCCCGAAGTAATCACGCTAATCTCACTCCTCGTCGCTCTCCGCTGACCACAACATCTTGTCCTCGGTGCCTTCAAGCGCGTTCGCGATGCCACACTTCTGAATGAACGTTCAACCATGGTCGATGAGATCGTGGCCCACGCCTCGCACGCCCATCTCGAGAGCTTTCTCCAGAGGTGCAAGCTTCAGCCGACCGCTCGTTTTGAACGCGTGGGAGCCGCTGCTGCCATTGCTGTTATCAAGCGCGCAAGTGAAACGATTTGACAATTTGTGTGAACGCCGATAGAAAAGCCTAGGCGCCTAGGCTTGCTGTGTCCGAAAAATTGTTGCTAAAAAAAATCTTTGGCGCCATCTTGAGATGGCGATGGCGATGGGTGGGACGAAATGTCCGCTGTTTCGGCAGTTTCGGTTTTGTATCCCATTCTAACGCGCATGCAATTTTTCGGCCTATTTTTTCGGGGGAAAAAAGTGCGCGTTAGAATCGCGTAAATACGTAATTCAAAAGATTTCGTGTTCCCGCAGCGCTTGTCCGGCAGCAAATGGTGCCGCAATCACTGAGAAATTAATATGGGTTAACATTTTGATTCTCCCGCCAAATCATGGGTTTTCGTGATGTCTGCAATGAAGTTATAACGGTGCGTATTAAAACGAATTCCCACTGCGTCATTTGGCTCTGCAGCCTTGCTTGCCGTCAGTCCTCCCAGATGGCGCTACCATGCTCAGCCACGGACCATTGGCCTCCGTGGCTTTGTTTTTGACGGCAATTATACCTGGCATGTTTTTTTCACGGCAGAAAGTAATAGTTTTGTTAAGCATGGGGTATGCTCGACAAACAGGGTCACGTAAGACAACGTCGCTTGCACCAATCGGCCAGTGTCGTGTAACACAACTCCAAAGTGATGGACTGCTGTGCAACTAAAACAAGAACAGCGTGCCCAGTACCAACAGCAATGCGCATCGGTACTTCTATGTTTACGTGTATTTTCGTAACTTTCATTGTTTACCGCACCATTCTTACTGCTGTAAAGTGAACATGAATTACATTCAGGTGCTTGTTTGGCAAGCTTATAAGCCCTGCCTAATTTGCATTTGTTTTTGCCATCTGGGCAGGTTCTCTTGGGGGAAATGAGGTAGGGGGTCGCGTGGCCATTCCCTTTTTTCGTAATTACGTATATAGCTTATTTGAGCGAAGTGTGCATTAAAAGTGGTGTGAGTATGATTCCAACAAGGCAATCTTTCGAATGAACCAAACTTGTGTTTTTGTCTGCATGGCCCCTTTAAGTTTGACGTAACGGATATTTCAGAGATACTTTTGCAGGCGCAGAAAAAAAGCATTCCGTAATACAGATAAACGATACAGATACTGAAATACTTCTTTAAAAGACAATAGTCTTTCTTGGGCTACTTAAACCCAGAAATATTGGTCTGCCTGTCTGTCTGTCCGTGACTCGATTCAGCCACCCGGCCAAAGTAAAATAGACATTGCGCAATAGTCTTATATACCACAGCCAAACGTAAATGTTTAAGCCCGGTTTATATGTTCATACTTGTCAACTTTGTTGAACAAGAACAAGACATTACGCAAATATAAGACAGGAAATTTGTACACAAGGGATATTTAGTGTTCCTTTATTAAAAAACTTACGGACGCTTGGTTTTTCGATAATAAAGATATTCTAAATCTACTGCAGAAAACCGCCGCCTCCTGGCGGCATATGAAAAATCACGCGGAAACAGCAATGAAAGGTTCGACTAGCTAGGTTGCACGTTCTGCTTGGAATGCACGTGGAGCATGGCAACGCGGTTCTATAAACCTTGTAGTCGGCCGCCTCGAATCACGCACGCCTCCGCCGTACTGCAGCGCTGGCATCGAGGAACCCGGCCTGTGGCAGTGGAACGCGGTAAATCCAAATCGCCTTGCGCAAACCTTTAGTGTGTTTACCTTGGGATGAGCGCAACGGTACAGGAAGAGCATGAGAGGTGAGCGGGAAAGCAAAGGGGGGCATTTCCTTGACAAATTTCCACAGAGACTATCGTCTTTTGACGACATTTGCAACGAAAGGAGCAGATACGCGGCCAATTTTTATTTCGCTGACTTCATGTTCTAAAATGCAATTCAATGAAGCATTATGTATTTCAAAATCAATACATGTTAGTCACAAATGCAATTGAATCTTGAAGAGAATTGCATAACTTCAATCGCCACACGAGAAAACATTAGTTGTACTCAAGCAAAAGCAGCTTCTCAAACAATGTGCCTTCCAGACAATGCCGATTTGGTCTGGGCACAAGGCTCGCAAACAATTGATTGATTATGGGGTTTAACGTGCCGAAACTACGCAGGTTACGAGGTGTGCCGTAGTGGAGGGCTCCGGATTAATTTTGGCCACCTGGGGATCTATAACATGCACCGAAATCTTGAACAAATGGGCGTTTTTGCTTTTCGCCTCCATCAGAAAAGCGGCCACCGTGGCCGGGAATCAAACCCACATCCTTGGGCTCAGCAAGCACAATGCCCTAGCCACTGACCCACCGCGGCAGAAGGCTCGCAATTGAGCAAAGTCTCTCTGCCACTGCAGAAGAGCCCAGGTTGGTGTTATAACAAAGTCCTCCAGCTTGGCGAAATCCTCCCTTGGGTCGTCCAGGTATCCAAGAACTTCAGCTCGAACTTGCATTTGCTCTGACTGCCCTGATGTTGGGAAGTCTTCATCTTCAAAGTTGTAGAAGGCCGTGGTCCCTCGTAGCTAATGACACCTCGTCGCATGAGTCTTTGTGGTGCAGTCCATAGGTTTGCGCAGCCCGCAAGAGCAACCTTTCGAAATCTGAAGCTCTCATAACTTCGTTTGAGGCCCACGAGATGTTGAAGTATGGGTTCTGCCTCTTCATTTTCCATCCGTAAGAGCCCCCCAAAAATGCGTGCCATCTCCACTAACCTAAAACCGGGGTGTTGTATAATGCAGTTTTGATGCCGAGCGCTCAGCGTCAATTAGGCCTTGGTGCCTTGACGTTTTAAAAGTGAAGTCTCGTGTCTTTGAAGCACAAAGCGTAGTAGTGCGAGGCATTGGAAAACGAGCGCCCCAGTGTGGTCTTTTAGTACGTGCTTTTGCCCGTGGAGATGAAACGTTCTAGCTCAGAACGATGGGTTATTGAGCAGCACACATAAACCAACTGTTATTTAAAGGAACGACGCATAGAGTTGATCTCATAGACGTTTCCACAGAAAAAAATTGCAAAATATTCTCACAGCCGATAAGGCTCGAACCCAGGCCATTGGCGTCAAAACCAGCAACTCTCCTTCAAGGCCACAGAGGCAGGACCGCAACTGCTGCCCTTAACAGTCGCTCGAGAGAGCGGTAGCGTTTAAAACGAACCAGAAGGTTGCACAGGAAGTGCTTAGCCTGTACCCACACGGGAACAAAATGTGGTCATAGAGAAATAAAAAAATTAGTATTTCTTTCTCTATGATGTGGTGCTGAGATCGTGACCAGTCGTAATCATCATCATCAAGCTTCTTTTCTTTGCGGCTTTTAAGTGCGAATGCACTTCTTAAGCAAGCCTGAAGCGTCCGCCACCGTCCGCATAGCAACAGCTGCGGGTGCGCGCGCTCCTCGTCTTCCTTGGCAACGGGGGGAGATGGGCGCGCGCTGCCTGGCCGCTGACATGGCACATACCCACGTGGGGGATTGGCCAGGAATTGGGCGTGAGAAGGGCTAATGCACCCGCTTAAAGGAGTACTGACACGAAATTTCAAAGCTGAGATCCGCTCTAGCAATCAAGTACAACGACAACACAAATAGGTGTCTGTGAATAAATGCATCTTTCTTTCTTTGTAGTTGTGTGTGTGTGTGTGTGATCTCTCTTTCGCGAACATTACCGAACCGCGCAAATTCAACTCGTGCATTCGCACTTTCACATTCTTCCCCTCGGGGAAATGCGGGGAATTTTTTGTTGTCTCCATTACTATTACTAAGAGCCTTGGCCATGTTAGCCCTATATTTAGGCTTAACATTAGGAAGTGCTAATGTTAAATTTAACAATCAGTCAAGCTACATTGAGCTCTTGTGCCAATAAGAGACTTCAAATGATGTTTGGCTGGCGCATATTTGCATTCGCTTTTCTGCTGCGGCACTAGCAGTTTGGCAGGCTACATCATCGTACACGCCAAACAAAGTCGAGCTGTGGGCACCATTTGACAATGTTGAACCGCGAAACATAATGCTACGTCTAACGTCAGGATGGCACACACCCACATATCCCCCCTCTCGACGAAGCAAAAAAAGCGACAATAAAATTGGAGAATGGCGTCTTCCTGCTTTTCACTTGCTTGCTCAGCCAACAGAGGTTCTCTTATAATTTTTCTTGTGTTCGCCATGATTCAATGCTGAATACTGGCAATAAAGAAAGGTTCCTGATTTTGTCGCCTTTCGGCAGCGGCCGCCCATAAGCAAGAAAGCACACAGACAAACGCACATGCGCAAACATGGCACGATGGAATGCCCTGCGCTTCAAAGGCTCCCGGATAAAGTTGGCTTTGCCACGAGGCATTGTTTGAGGATGCAGAACAATGCACAGCACCCCACCCACAAAGAGCTTTGCTACGAAAAAAAATTCCCCGCATTTCCCCGAGGGGAAGAATGTGAAAGTGCGAATGCACGAGTTGAATTTGCGCGGTTCGGTAATGTTCGCGAAAGAGAGATCACACACACACACACAACTACAAAGAAAGAAAGATGCATTTATTCACAGACACCTATTTGTGTTGTCGTTGTACTTGATTGCTAGAGCGGATCTCAGCTTTGAAATTTCGTGTCAGTTACTCCTTTAAGCGGGTGCATTAGCCTTCTCACGCCCGATTCCTGGCCAATCCCCCACGTGGGTATTGCCATGTCAGCGGCCAGGCAGCGCGCGCCCATCTCCCCCCGTTGCCAAGGAAGCTGTTGCTATGCGGACGGCGGCGGACGCTTCAGGCTCGCTTAAGAAGTGCATTCGCACTTAAAAGAGATGGCTTGGCTGCACCACCAATGGATTATGGTGCAGCAGCGGCATACGTTCCTGGCAATAGGAAGCAAGGGCATGTGCTACCAAGGGGGTATGCACCCACTGGCTGGGCTCCAGAGCGCGCACACGGGTTTCTGGCAGTCAGTCCTCTCAGTGCATGCACCGTCGCTAAGAAGCAGTCCTTGACTGAGAGAGGGAGAAGAAACTTACCACGAACACCAAAGTGTGGCGTGGGGTGCACTGGACGCTGAGTGCTTACGTTGTTTAGGCTTTATTTGACACATAGCCTTGCTAGAGCTAAGCATGTTACAACAAAAACTGGGATTCTGTCACAATTAGTTTTGGAGTTACAGCGTCTTTTCCAACCCTTGACCTTAGTCGCTAAACCAGCACCAAATTGCTTCGGTTCCAGGAAACACTAACATTTCTTTTAGAAAGATTTTTATTTTGCCAACAAGGACCAAGCCATAGTTTTGGTGAATTTAAGGGCTTTAGGTGTCATCTTTCCTACTGTTTGTGCAGCTTGAAACCTTCATTTACATATTCCTCAAAACATTTTGCTCTATGTCATATCATACTAGCTTTGATACCGTTTTTATGGGAAAATAGTTCGGAATGAATGTTTGCACACTCATTTGTCATACGGCAGATGTGTGCAAAGAACTAGGACAAAAAACGTCAATAAAATATTTTCAATGTTGCAGCTCATTTTGCAAGCACCGTGTGGCCAGTGTTTTAAAGTGGAGCTTTATACAGCCAAGTGGAGGGGAAATCTGGTGGTCCTGTGTAGGGAAAGTACTCCTGCACCACTCCCCATGCGCATGCGTGAAAAAAACAGGTTGCAGTGGCTCTTGCAGCAGAACGCCCGTGCAGCGAGATGCTGTGTGAAGCACAGAGAAAGCGACAATGGCGGGCAAAGGCCTGTGCAGCCGCAGCAGTGTCAGCGTGCCAGTGGCAAAACACTGGCCCCACGTTAGTTCAAAATGTCTGGTGACAGAGGCAGCCCACTTTGCATTTCTTACTTTTCTTCTTCCAACATGACCTCCAGGTGCTAGTTCATTGCAAAGCATAAACATTTATTTGCTGGATAAATGCCAAAGCTCTCCTCTTTCACAGAAGGCAGTTCTGGCAAGTTTTTTCACAAAAAATTGCCTACCAGAATTAAATAACATTGCCTTTCATTTTCTTCACCTAGTTAACAAGTTCAACAAACACGGCTAATCCGAAAAAAAAAAAAAAAAACACACACACACACTCATATTTCTGGCTTCTATTGTAGAAATAAAATTTAACGACTTCTCACCTACCTTAATTGACCCTGCCAAGCAGCCCTGAAGTCAAAACTCATAAATTGAGCTGTGGGTGCCACTTGGCAGCGTTTCACGCTGGGCCCAACACAAGACGCATTCCCAGCTACGCTGCAGGCAGTTTGGCTGCCTCATCGCTGCTTCATCTTATATCCACAAAATACAGGAGGGCAAGGCCGAAAAGCTTTCGCGCCAAAACTTTCCAAATTTTGTGACATCAGCAGTGACACAATAGGGCGAATACTAGAGACAAAAACTTTACCATCCTTCATTAGATAACGTTGAGAGAAGCACGAAAGGCTTCTCGCATGAAAGCTGCGTAAAGAGTGCGCGTCAGGACTCTTGCTCAAAGTGCGTCCAACCTTCGCCTCCAAGGTGCCAAATCAAGCGACGATTTCCGGCGCACTGAGTAAATGCCTTGATCTGAATGCACATCGATGCACGGTTTACGAGATACTCCTCCTTCTTCATGATCGATGCGTGTGCTGCCGTATCGAGAGCCGTTCCTTCCCCACAGTTTTCAGGCAACCGCTTTGCCACGACGGAATGCCGGTTCCACACATGTGCCCAGGGATCTCATCAGAGCTTTTCGGTCGACCAACCGGTCTACGGGGAAATGCGTTATTCTTCTGACAGAATGCCATCGACCCCACCAAGAAAGATTTCGCTTCAATGCTTATGAACTCAACGTTAGCACTCAAGCGGCACGGTCAGTTGGCCCCGCTTCCGCTGCACAGTCATGTTTATGTCCCGTCTGTGGCTTTGGCTGCCAGTGGTTACTGTACAGCGATGTTGTTTGGCCCCAGGGAGCACGTAGCTGGTGCACTGCTCCATCTGCTTCCCTTGATGTGCACCTAGACTATTCGTTTCCATTACTGCCTTTGTTGGGCCAAGGCCACCTTTTCAATGACCCCTTTGCAGGAGCACACGGCCCGCTTCCACGCTGTACATTACTGTAGTGGAGACTCTGCAGAAGGCACGCCCAGGGCCAGGGCAGCGGTTGCAACACCTGCACTGCTCACCTCCAGCAAGGGCCCACACCTTGGGGCACTGTGCCCTCAGGGCTGCACAAGACTGTGATGTGGCGACGTTGCTGCCCCTGCCCGCTTCCCTCGCCTCGCGCAATGGGCACGACGACCGCACCAACAATGCACTGTTTCCTCTGGAGCAGTGCATGTGGTCACTGCTCGAGCCCAATGGAAAATGGCAATCTGCGGCACCGCGAGTGGGCTCTTTGGGCGGAGGTAGCTTGCACTCGGGACCGATCAATTCAGGCGCGTCTGAAACGTGCAGACTGGCATCGGATGCTGAAGGCAAGGGTGCCTGCTGCAGAGTGAGCAAGCATACCGGGTTAACACTTCGGCTCCTTGGTCACAATGCTCCACACCTGAGCAGCCCTTACCGAGCCGTTCGGCGATGGAGTACAGCTTAGCCTTACACTCGTCACTAGTAGCACATTGCCTCTAACATTCGAATGACAGAGCCTCGTTGGCATACCTACTGCCGAGAAACTTTATATATTGTTTTGGAAGCTGTTTAGCAAATCATAACTTTTCGTGCCCACCGTTAAAAATACCAAGAAAATGCCGAGCGCTCGTGTGTGTGTGCCTCACGGTGACTGCCCGACTGCCCAGCGTACCCGGCACTTGTTTGCCAAGCCAAGCATACTTACTTTGCGGCTATTTGGCCAAGATGGGCCAAAATAAGGGGCCACTTGCTCGGAATGAGAAAGACTGGTCATGGTGTACGCCCCTCCAAGGTGATGTCCAATGATCATCGCTTCCAAAAAAATGAAAGAAGCTCACACTTATAGCAACAAAGATGGAGTAAAGGTCGTTGTGGCAGCTGTGGGCTTCGGTGGGCCTAAGCGGGCCGATGTGGGCTACAGGGTGTTTCCCCACGCCCATCCAAAATGCCCCAGAGGGGTTCGCAGAGTCCACGAGAGAGACGCCGCGACGAGTTCGACTCACTGACCAAGGCGACGACAGGCTCCAAAGGGCCAGGACGAACCAGGAGGTCTATTGGCCGAGTGGTACGGCGCACACTGAACGCCAAGACAGGGTTAAGAACTACACTGTACCGACGCGCGCCTCAAGGCTGCCGAGGTTGCATGTGAGCTGCTCGCAAGGTAGGAACAGGCCTACCTTGCGTGTTCAAGCAGGGCCCACAGCAGGCCGGGGCGGAGGGCGTCCCGGTTCTCCGGCTCCCCTTGCCAAGAGCATGAGAGGTGCGTGAGAGGAGGCAGGTTCCCGTGTGAGGAGGAGCGGGGCAGTTGGTGCCCCACCCAGGGGAGAGGAAGCAAACTGGCTGCCATCGTGGGGCTCCCACCTTGTCCGTGTTGCCATTCGGGGCAGTGGGGGTGTTTGTTGCGCTCTTCACTCTCTCACTGCTGAGTCAGGGCAGCTGCCTTGTTAGTCAATCGCATCCAGCAATTTCTTAGTCGTTGCTCAAAATACCTGTTGTTAAAGCAGTATCGATTTCTTTTTTGTTTTTTAGGTTCTATTTTCCCTTAGTTTGAATTTGTGAGCTCCTTCAACAATGAAACCACAACCAGCTAGACTTTGCCAATCCCCCAGAGTGGGTACGTGCCACTCCCGTTATGGCTGCAACCAACCAACCAAACCATCGTGATGGTCATAAAGGTTGCACACAGCTTCACTACGCTCAAGTCGGACGTCTTACTGTGAGCTTCGTGCATTCTTTTTTGTATCTCAAACTTACCTCAAACTCAAAGAGCATTAAACATTTCTCACAAGACATTGACAAATGTGCCATTTTTTATCAGCCACGTGCATCTGCACCAGTACCGAAATAACGACCAGAGGTGTACCAAAATATGTGCCCCTTTATTGCAAGCAGGCAGTGCCACACAGTATGCGGCACCTGTCAGCTGCACATCACACACACGTTCTCTGGGACATCAAGAAAGAACGCTGCACTGGCAATAATCAAGCACAGAGCTGCATCGCCACGGCACTGATGAACACCCAGTCCTTGGCTACGGTGGGGGAAAACAAAACTCGGCCCTGTGCGCACCAACTTCTGCCACACAGCACGTCAACGCAAACTGGGTAAGCTGCCTCCACCTGGTGCCCATACAACACGCTTTGTACATCTCGCGGGATAGTAGCTCCGCAAATGCGCCCTTCCCCATTCAAAAATTAGTAGTGGCTTAGCTCTGCTATGCCAGGATATGCGTAGCGTGAGCTAAGGTTCAGGAATCCAGTCCAATCCAGTCCTGTCCAGTCACTGCTCCTCGCACATGCTCAGCACGGCTCTTCACGAGCCAAGCGGCTCCAGTGCAGCGTCAGACTTGGCTACTGCGCAATTGAGGCGCACACCTGGGAGCGCGCCGGCGCCAGTGTGTCTGCTGCGGCTATGACTGCAGCACAATCCACTTTAATCCAATCCTGTCCAAATAAAATTCGATCCAATCCAAGCCAATCCAATGCCCCTCGCGCTTGGCGCAGGATGGCCCTTCACGGCACACGCGAAACTGCTTAACCATGGCCAGTGTAGCTTATGCTACAAAATGGCCACCTGCCTTAGCACACACTACCCACACCATGGCCCGGCAAGCACACAACTTGAGATAAACGGCACATTCCAACAGGGACGGAATAAAGTTTCTGACCATCGCCACAACACCAAGTGCAATGAAGCCCTGGCCGTTTATGGGCAGGCATTGCTGATATGTGCAATGAATACCACTATAAGCCAGCGTAGGCATGAATGTAACAGGACTCACGGCACAGAACAACTACACGTACAACACTGACATTCACTGGAGTGTTCAGAGTCATTAAAAAAAGCAGTACGAAAATTCCCTGGGTTGACAATATGAGGATGTCTGGAATGTCCGCGAATTTTTTAACCAGCACTAAGGTCACTTCATAAGCTACTGGCTTGAAAAAAGAGTTGCCTTAACTATTTGTGACACCTTGGAATGGGATGTTAACATTGTGCACGTAGCAAGGGGAGAGTTCCCCACAAGCTTTTGAAGACATTTCCCTGGAGGTGCGTAGAAGGCACCTGCTACGGATCGGCAGTGCAGCCTCACAGGTTGCTCTGTTGCATGGTCAACCTGCAAAGCAACACCACTGCTGCTTTCAGGGGAGACTCGATCGATCTGTGTCCGGGGAGACCAACAAAACGCCCAGGCCACAGCGGAGCCCACCGCATAAGCAAACCGCTGCCTGTTTCAGTTTGGGATGAACGGAAGGTCCACAAGGTCACGTACAACACACGCAAGACAAAGATGTGTCCATTCAAGGTGCGGGGCTCAAATGCACACCACAGTTGGGCAGTCAAAGAAAAACAGAGGCACATTAATCATGGCAGTGCTGACGTCCACAAGGGGCCTCAGTTCCACTGGGCTCTGTGCTGTCCTTCCTTCACGTCTTGACCAGCCAGAGTGCTCCCTCTGGGGCAATGCGCCGGCTATTCGGGCCACTTTTGCTTTGTGGTCCTTACTGAGCCTCACATTTTTTCTTTCCAGAATTCGAGTCAACAACAGCTCACTGGCTAATCCCGGCAGTCTGGCTTCCAGTGTTCCAGAGCAATTCATAGTGAACTAGTACTTTTTTTCATTTAAACAAAGAGTGCGTACTCGGAGTGCAGTTCCTATGCAAGGCAAGTTCCTGTTTTAGTGTGTGTGTGGATGCCCAAAGCGAGCTTAACAGAGGCAATAAGGCAACCCTGTTCGAGGCACAAGCCTTCCACCCTGGCAGAAAGGCTGCACGCTGACAGCACCTCTCCCGTGGCTTACCGTACTTGTTTGATTATAAAGGCGGTCATGACTATAAGGTGAGGGTGCAGGTTGGAGAGTCAGAAAAATCGCCACATATATATATATACTGAGTTTCGAATATAAAGCGGGGTATGACTTTGAGACTATAAATTTTTGAAAAAAAAAAAAAAAAAAATTGTCGCCTTACATTCGAATAAGTACGATACGTTGTGGATGACAGTCGTAATGACAGTGAGGCTGCGGGTGCGGGGCACTGGAACCCAATTGGAAGCCGGTGCAGTTGCCCCGTTGCCGGAGTCTTGCGGAGTGCTGTGCACATGCTGCAGAGTGACAGAGATGAGCTTCGTTAGAGCACGAGATTCAAGAGGAGGAGGTGGCGATGGTGGAGGCCCATCTGGCCTTGGAGATTTTGGAGCCGAGGGTCCGCTGGGTCAGGGCAGAGGCACGGAACCTTCTCCTCTGCCATTCGGGTAAGTGTTCAGAGGTTCACCTGCACACTCGCTTATCCCCATCAAGAGCAGCACGAGATTCACAGGGTCCACGAGATGCCCCACAAATCGGAGAACGCCGACGGACACTGTTCGTGGTCATCCGACAGCAGGGTACGGCACAATGACGGAAAGCTGGCACGAGATTCACCGGAGCACGGGGGACAAAAAGAAAACACGACAACCGGGTCCACATCTCTGCAGGCAGAGGCAGGGGGTTGAGCCAGGGTGGCCCACAGCATAGCCAGCCAGTGTGGCCCTCGTAGCACAGCACTGGCGCTTCCCGAACCCTCTCCCTCCTGCAGGTGCAGCGGTGAAGCCTTCCCGGAGGCCCGTGGGAGCACACTGGGGGCATCTGCAAGGAGGGCAGCACGAACGAAGCCGCAGCATCAGGCCAGCCCCCTTTGGGCCACTGCAAGGTTGCACACACATCGCAACTTGTGCATTCGGCTGGCAGTTTTCCGGTGTCCACCCTAGGTGGCAAGACCACTGGTTCAGGTCCCCAAGGAAGCCACCGCCTTGCCCCCAAATTCGTGGCAACGGTGAACAGGAAACACGCATTGCCACAGAAAAGCACTGCACACAGGGATGTTGTACAGCCAGCACATGCCACCGAGTCGAAACACTGCCTGCAGCACCCTAGAGGCGTGCTGGCGAGCATCACAAACAGCTTTGGGGGCACTGCTGCCTGCAGTGCATTGTGGGAAAGCTCACTGATTGTCCCAAGAGTAAGCGCTGAATGGGGCTCCAGTATGTCCACTGCATGCCCATCTGAGCGCAAATCACAAAAAGACACCTGTGTTTGACATGGCCATGAACTATGCCGTGGGATTCCTTCTGTTGTTGCTAGCACGCGGGCCACGTCCAGTTGTCTTATCTTGCGCTTCGTGTGTTGCCCCCATTTCCTCCTTCCAGTAACATGCCATGCCGGCAATCTTGTTCAGCAGTGAGAAGGGACGCTTTTGTCTCAAAGCTAGACTGGCTTTGTTTTATCACCAATGTTCTCGGTCCAATAAACCTTATAACACTTGCTCCTTGCTACATGACAACGTAACCAATTTCAGCCACATGTCTTCACTCATTTTCAGTATCGTAGTATCTGGGATTTCGGTTTCTATGTCGGTGGTTCTGCCACCAGGGGGCTCACCTGTGACGTCAGCCTGCATGAATCCCCTTTTGGCTCGGCTCACCAACGCTGTTCCTCCGAGCCCTTCGGGGCTGTCGCCAACGCAACATTACAAGTATCAACCCTGGATATCGTCTCGCTTGTTTCACAATTCAGCAGTGCAGCATAGAAACGAGTTGCGCAGCCTGACAGGTCATACGTGTAACATTATAAGATGACAGGTGTAACGTTGAGGGACAAGGAGAGAGCAGAGTGGGTCAGGCAACAAACGCGTGTTTAGGACATATTGGTAGAAATTAAGAAGAAGAAAGGCGCGTGGGCAGGGCACGTAATGCGAAGGCAAGATAACCGCTGGTCATTAAGGGTAACAGAGTGCATCCCCAGAGAAGGCAAGCGGGGCAGGGGGCGGCAGAAAGCTAGGTGGGCGGATGTGATGAAGGAGTTTGCGGGGATGAAGTGGTCGCAGTTAGTGCAGAACTGGATAAAAGGTCTTTGCCCTGCTGTGGGCGCACACAGCCTGATGATGATGATGCAAAGGTGCTGCCAGTCCCTATTAGCATCTTGCTGGCACCGCCCTCCTCCTGGGAGACTGCCTCCGCACCAAAGTGATGAGCACTGTGGACAGCATCCGTGGAGACTGCCCTATCCAGCTAGTTTGGACGCGCAAGGAACTGTGGTTACTCGACCACAAGAGGACGGATGTGGCCATAAACGGATTGCCTTCCTCCCAAAACTGCGACAGCCACCCCGGCATATATGCTACACATTCTGACTGAGCATCGAAGCATAGTTTGAATTGAATACCTCCCCTCCAAGTGGCAACTTTTCAGTGGCGAACCCCCACCCGTGTTTCCGTGATGCGGCGAAGAGAACTGTGGCTGTGGTTCTTGTGTTCTGGCTTCCAAGCCGCGTAAACGGCCTGCTTATGGCCACGCACACCACCATGAGGGAGGTACAGTTAAACCTCGATGTAACGAACTTCAATGTAACGAAACCCTCGATGTAACGAACCACGGACTTTTTCATAACTGCAAGTGTATGCACACCATGTATTTTCACCCTCTGTGTAACGAAGTCCCGTTTGCCAAAGTTGCAGAGGTATATTTTGGGAGACGCAAGCGCCGAAATGGGGTCCCAATAAAACGCGAACAGCAACACGAGCAGCCCAATGCCGCGGATGCAGCGAACCACGGAGTCTGTGAGCGAGCCCCTTGCCTACAAACTGCGTGGCGTGCATACACGGCTGGCGCACTATTTGTTTTTTTTGGAGCTTAATCGTCTACGCAGGCACCAGCGTGAACTGCATGGAGCGTTTTCTCCTCGCAAAAATGCAAAATGTGCCCCGCAAGCCACAGGCGCGCTTACGCAGCCGCGGAGACCACCCGCACGATGTGGGTAGCTCCAGCGACCGCCTCTAACCGCTCGCTGAAACGCAACTTGAGGGGCACGCGAGAAAAAAAGGGATAAAGTGGGCGAAATTTTCACAGTAGAACGTCATACGTGCCGCTTACGAAAGCGCCCATCAAATATCCTCCGCGGTGGTAAGCCTAATCGCCTCTGGTGGGGCCGCCGCCGCCGCCGCCACAAGCCACCGCTTTGCCCTTCGTTCGAGTTCGCTCATGCTTGTTGGGTTTCATCCTTCCAGCAAGCATTTGTGAATCTTTATAAGCCTTGCGCGTGCGTTTTTTTCACACCCGCAACCGAGATTGCGTGCCGGCGGCGGCTTCTGCCTCAGCCAGGAAGTGACTCGCGCTGCACACAGCAGTGGGAGGAGCCTGACCAGTTTCAAGCTTCACCAATGGGGAGGCGCGCACCCTATGGCAGGAGCTTCGAAGTGCTCGGGGATGCCGGCTGGCCAGACGATTAGGCTTACCGCCGCGGAGAATATTTGATGGGCGCTTTCGTATGCGGTGCGTATGACGTTTTAAAGTGAAAATTTCACTCACGTTATCCGCTTCTTTTCCCGCATGCCCCTCTCGTTTGCCCCTCGGGCTGCGTTTCAGCGAGCAGTTACAAGCGGTCACTGGAGCTACCCACATCGCGTGGGTGGTCTCCGCGGCTGCGTCAGCGCCGTGGCTTGCGGGTACGTTTTTGCGGGGAGAAATTCGCTCCATGCGGTTCACGCTGATGGATGACCGCGTAGACGATTAAGCTCTGATAGAAACAGAAACAGTGCGCCAGCCGTGTATGTGCGCCACAGTTTTCTTTTGCAAGAAACGCTTCACGGGACGAACACTTCATTATAACTGCGAATTTCAATGTAACGATGTAAATTACGAATTTTACCGACTGGTTACATCGAGGTTTAACTGTAATCGTATTGCACCCTTTCTAAAAAAAGAACCCACCCTCAACGGTGTAAAACAACACAGCACATCCACTGCAAACTCCTCGTCCTCCTAGTGAGGTTACAGCGAGAGTGATGAGTGAAGCAAGACCTCCTCAAAGCCCCTGTTGGCCAGCGTGCACAGTGCTCATGCTCAGCAGCTCGTTTCTGGCCGATGCTGCACCAGAGCAAGCAGGGGGAGCAGCACTCACCAGCAGGGCAATTGGGCGGCCAGGTACGCCAGGCACAGCAGCAGCAGCAGGCCCCCGCTCGTGGTCTGGGCGGCCCCTGCCCGGTACGCAGACGCCGTCCCTTCGCCTGCACGTCCAGGGGAGCCGCGTCAGGGGGGAACCCCACAAGCTCGGAGACTTTGGTGCCGCCACAGAGCAGCCACGAGACGGTGCCACTCACGCGGGCAGAAGAAGGGCGTGGCCTCATTCGTGTGCTGTCCACGACCGTATGCAGCAGCCACTGAAGAATGCCTCGCCCACCCCACACCAACTACTACCAGCCACAGCCCTCTTAGGCCCCACCAGTCAGCTAGGCACTGAGGGCGCCCTCAGCGAGGCTCCTCTTGTTCAGGCCACTGGAGACAGTTCTAGTTTCACGTGCACACACGTGAGGAGCCATTGGCATGCAGCTTGAAACCCTCATGGTTACACGTACATGATGCACGCCGTGCAAAGGGTGCCCAGCCGCGCGTCATTCCTAGCGCCATCTGCTAAGCGACACACACACTGCTGTAGCCACTCGTCATCTCACGAGACCACTGCTATGATGACGACAAACGCTACTTCGTCAGGCTCAACAGCTGAAAAATCGCTCTTCTATCCGAGCAGCAAAAGGTATATGTCACTTGAAATTTTATGTGGGGGTAAGAATGGGCACACTGAAGGCAAAATCAGCAACACGATATCGTATTGAGGGATTGGCGATGAAGCTGTTATCTCTGCGAAATTTTGGTCAACTCTATGTACGGAAGCAATGTAAAGACCGCAACGTAAAAATTGGAATCTCTCATATGTCCGTGAGACTCACGCAGACCCTTAGCATTCGGCGCATGCGCACTGGTCACACATGAAGCTCCTACTTGCGCGAAACCAACGCTGCCTCGCGAGGCGCAGCACCACGCACCGACGCGGAACTCCCAGGGGGGCGAGGACATCTTCCCGTCGCCGCCAAAGCTCCAGGCGAGCACGCGCAGCTTGTAGACCTTGCCCGGCACGAGGCCCGAGACGACGGCCTCGAGGTCCTCGCCGTCGAGCTGCTTGTAGACCTCCTTGGCCGAGGGCAGGTCCTGGTCGGCCTCCCAGTAGCGCACCTTGTAGCCCTGGATGGACTCCTCCTCGATGGAGGGCAGCACCCCGCGCCACGTCACCCGCACGCTCGTGGGTGACACCGCGTGCACCCGCACGCTCGTGGGCGGCCGCAGGGGCGCCGCCTTGAACGTCTTGGCCACCGCGTACTCGCTCTCGGGGCCCGAGCCGGCCTCGTTGTAGGCCATCACCACCGTCCAGTACTCCGTGTTGGGCTGCAGCCCCACGATGAGCCCCCAGTTCTGCGAGCCCCGCTTGAGCAGGATCAGCGAGTCCAGCTCCCGGTCCAGGTCGCTGCGCCAGTACTTGATCTGCACCACGCGGGAAGGGGAAGGGACCCCCGGTTGTTTCGTAGAGACAGACACTGAGAACGGGCTCCGGAATCGAGCCCACAGCACGAGCAGCTCACCCGGTGGCCGATGAGGCGCCCCCGGATCTTCTCGCGGGTGACGTCCAGCGGGTTCCAGGTGACGTTGAGGGCGGTGGAGTTGTAGGGCACGGCGTAGACGCCCGAGGGCTGCACCTGGGGCATGCCCTCGGCCGAGTAGACCTCCTCGGGCTCGGACACGGGGCCCTCGCCCACCACGTTCACCGCCTGCACCTGCACCTCGTAGGGCGAGTAGTAGTTCTCCTCGCCCACGGGCACCACGTACAGGCCCACGTTGCCCAGCTTGCGCAGGTCCTTCTTGCGCGGCTCGCTCCGCTCACCCGCCCGCCGGTAGTACACCCGGTACCAGATCTCGGGCGAGTTCCACTCCTCGGGGGACAGCGGCTGCAGCACAAAGCCAATTCGTAGGCTGGCACACACAGGACTTTCTCTCTCTTTGCGGAGCAGATGCAGAACGGACTGCGGTTTTGCTCAAGTAGTCTCAAATCGGGGCGAATATTTTGCGATTTCTAGGATACAAAAACTAAATTTTGCAATCTCTTGCTTAAACTTCAGTGATGAGCTCAGTGAGGGAAACAACACTATGGCACTCAAGGCCGGGGACACTTGGCTGCGACCCAGTCACGGGGTGCCCGAGGGTGGGGGAGGTGGTGCTCTGAAAGCCCCTTGCCCTCCCACCCCACGCCATGGCTGCACTTACGCTAAGTGCACTCGGGCTTTCACAATGACACTTTGGCTGCGCGCTGCTAAACGAGGAATCAAAATGCCCTTGGCCATGACGTCAGTGACGATAGAAGGCGTAAATGTTGCGCAAAATGTCTCGAAATTTTCTCTATTTATGACGTGAGCAACAATGTAAACATTACTTTGTGTTCACATTGCTCAAAATCGCAATTGGCGCCTCGCACAAGTCCACAAAAAAATGCAGCCATTATAATTTGGGGAAAATTATCTGAAAGTGCGGAATATAACAGAGAAGGCTGAAACGGGAACACAACCGCAGGGCCACAAGAAGCCACCTACGAAAACGCTGCAGAGAACGGCCGCCATGGAGCAAAAACCCCATCAGGCGGCACTGGCACGTCGTTGAGAGCGACGTTATTTTCTTATTTTCTTGTTTTTCGTCGGCGCTTCTCTTTTTGTAAAAATAATTGAACAACATACCTATAATTAACTTGCAATATACCTTATTATCGTCTAAACGTTCGCTGCTTTATTTTATTCTTCCCGATTTTTGACCCCTGCGGCCGAGACAACCCACTCGGCGAGTGTGTTTCGGAAACACACTCAGCTTAAAGTGCGTTCGGAGGTAAGCATCCTTCAGGTTTGCCGTTTACCTGTGCCTGAAGAACATTTAGCCGAGTGCACTCTGTGGAAGTGCACGTTTTGACGGGTATAAGCCAGTCGCTGCTGCTGGAGTAAGCGGGGGAAGTTTAACGGCAGTTGCAAGTGCTCAAAGTTCAACACACATTTGCTGCCCGACTCCTCTTAAATCGTTTTAAACGCCTCTCCCCTGCAGCCACAATACCCGTTGCCTTCCGACACTGTTGGACCCGCTTGGCCCCTGTCTGCACATGTTCGCCGGTCGTGGCCAGCGGCAAGGTCACATGTGTGCTGGCTTCCTCGCTGGCCGGGCGTGGCATGCCGTGCCCACGATGTCACACTGGAAAACATCCAGGTCACAGTTGATTTCGTTGATTGATTTGATTGATTGTAGGGTTTAACGCGCCAACGCAACGCAGGCGATGAGGCGCGCCGTAGTGGAGGGCTCCGGATTAATTTTGACCACCTGGGGATCTTTAACGTGCGCCGAAATCTCGTACACATGGGCGTTTTTGCTTTTCGCCTCCATCAGAAAAGCGGCCGCCGCGGCCGGGAAACGAACCCGCGACCTCGTGCTCAGCAGCACAACGCCTTAGCCACTGAGCCACCGCGGCGGGTCACAGTTGATTTCGAATGCTGGGAATTCCAAGTAGGGCCGAAAGTTGTTCACAGCCCATACAACCGCCAAACACTCTTGCCCTCGGCACCTGACAGCCCTCTGCTGATAAATGAAACTGGCCTGAGAATGCCATCCTGCTGCTGCAGCAGCACTGCTGGCACCCCTCTCAACAACAAACGGGGCATCCAGGTCGGGCAGACGGAGGACTGCACCTGTTGCCAACACTGCTCGGAGCGCTGTTCACTGCTGTTCCCTTTTTTAGCAGGTCGGTCAATGGTCTGGCGAGGACTGAGAATTGTGAAATGAAGTGCCTGCAGTAGCCAGCGAGGCCCAGGAGTGCTTGTAGCTGCTTGGTGTTAGAAGGTTGTGGGTAGTCACTGGTCAGCGACTGCGCGTACCTGGTCGGCACTCGCCAGGGCCCCCAGAACGTGTGGGACTGTGCGCAGAGTGGCACCTTGTCGGGGTTGGTTGTGAGCCCTGCCTGCTTGATACGCTCCAGCACCTCACGGCCACGCACCAAACGGTCCTCCAGCGTTGGAGAGTGCACCAGCACATGGTCGAGGAAGGCCATGGCCCACTGGTGGTTGATGCCGCCGAGGCCCTCCTGCCACACCAAACGGCATCCTTGGGAACTCGAAGGTACCCCTGTGGCATATGAATGCAATCTTCTCGATGTCTTGTTCCCTTAGAACCCTTGGGAGAGGTCGAAGCTTGTGAACCATCTGGCATTACCCAGCTGAGCCAAGCAACCAATCGCTGCGTGGCATCGGGTACACTAAGGCCTTGGTTCGGGAGTTCAGGGATCGGTAATCTATGGCCATGCGGCCCCCGACCTCTTGCCCACCAGGACCAGTGCACTTGTCCAGCGGCTGTTGCTGCGTCCGATCAGGCCTGCACCCAGCATTTGATCCAAGCAGGAGTCCATGATGCCTTTTTTTCTTGGGGTTGACTGCAGCTTGGTGCGCACGGGGGCACTGTCACCTGTGTCAATGGAGTGCTCGACCAGGCTGGTGCAACCCGGAAGCCCTTGGTAAGTAGCACCCCATAATCTGCCTTCGACATCCGACTGCTGTTCCGAGTGCACTGCTGTGCTGCAGGTCATCACAGTGCCCGTGGGGTGCTCGAACAGCCATTCGTGGCAGCAGGCGCCCTCCAATGGTTCAGGGGTGACCCTTTTGTCAGCCTTCACAAACGGTACTACCAGCTGTGGCTCCATGCCCACGGTCTACCCTCGGAGGCCAATGTGCAAGGATATGCCCGTGGCCGTCAAGATGTCCCGGCCCAGCACAACATCCTGGCACAAATCAGGCAGGCACAAAACCGCCGTCCACTTCATTTGGCATCTCCCTCCTTCTGGCCGTAGACACTCACCGGGCACTGTGCCTGGAAGTGCCCTGGCTGGCGGTATAGGAAGCAAATGCCACAGTCCTGTCAGCGTCCTGTGGCACAGCTGCGTGCGATGTGGCCGACCCCACCGCGCCACCGGCAAGCAATTTGCTGTCGTCCCGCTGATGGTTGTTGTGGCAGTGCGTCGCTGGGTGGAACTGGCTGGTCACCTATTGTGGTGGTACGAAGGCTGCACGGCAGCGGGGTGGAGTGGCCACGCACACGATGGCGCCCCTGCTCCTACAAAGGAGACGGCGTAATGGGGACGCCAGGGGCTGTATAGGCCAGGTCGCGCGCGACCTGGGTGGTCTTGGGCAGAGGGGCCGATATTGCAGCCGGCGCAGCGCACGTTCCATCAGGCCGTCAGCCGCGGCCGCTAGCGCCTTCAAGTCTGGGAAGGTCGATCCAGCTGCCAAATCTTGCAGCTCGGGGTGCATTTGGTGCAGAACTCAGTCGACCCTCTCCGACTCGGGCACGTTTTCGCCGATCCTATTGTAACAGGCAGCGACGACGTTGTGGGAATCACGGAGGTCTGCCATCTTCCCCATCTCCTGCTGCGGAGGCAAAAGGGAGGAGGTCCCTCTCTCTCCCTGCGGTCCCTGCCGCGAGAGGACGACGACGGGGGGCGCTGCCAACTCCCTGACGGGACCGGCTTGTCCAGGAGCTCCGGGCGGCCTGGTCTGGGGCTGGCGATGGAGGAGGGCCCTCTTTGGATACCAGCCATCATCGGGAGCGACCTTCTTGGCCTGCCTTTGTCCGCCACCACGCCTGTTTCTCCCATCCTGACCAAAGTGGTCTTGGCGGTGGCAGAGCGATGCGCCCGACGTTCCTCATTGCAGTGCAATAAACTAGGCTTGTGCGAATATTCGGGGGCTTCGAATATTCGAACGAATATTACAGTATTCGAATTCGCTTTGACTCGAATTTAAAATTTCCGATATTTTGAAGTATTCGGGGTGAACGAATATCGAAACTTGGTTCAAGTTTCGGTTTCGTTAGGCAAGCTGAAGTGCCATTGACATCAGTCCTACATCTTGACTACATGTGGAGCCAAGACAAGCTAAGCCACATTCAGAGCGTTGTCGTCAGGGTAGTCGAGGCTCCTGTTTCATTGTTTCAAACAATGAAGCGGTAACGAAACAATTTGTTTGGTTAACGTGTGACACACGTGCAGTGAGCAGGTGCTGATTGCACTCCGCTCTTGAATTTCAGTGGCCATCAGTTGCTTCAATCAGTTAAGTGACATGACAAATGCGTCTACGGGTGCGAACCCAATACATATAGCGGAATCTCGATGATACGATTCTGGGAGATATGAATTTCGGGATGATACGAATTTCTGAGAAATCCCGGCAAAATTGCATTGTTTATAATGGGAAAAATTTTAGTTCTCATGAACGGGCCTGCGCTGGCCCGGCGGATGATACGAACGAGCCGTCGAGGCGCCCGACTGCCGAACGAGCAAGCGACGGCGACGTGCGGGCTCCTTCTCCCACTTTCTCCTATCTTTGTCGCTCTTTCTCCAGGAATGGCCGGGCTGGTTTTTTCTGCTCACGAAAACGTGCCGCACACTCCACAGGCACGCTGATGCTGCCGCGAAACCAGACCGCACGCTGCGCGGTGGCGCGGCCGGCCGGGGCAACCAGGCGGCAGCTTTGGTCGCGAAGTGGTGCGGGTGCGGCGAAGTGGTGCGGGGCACTCGAGCCACCGCTTCTAACTGCTATTTAAAATGCCACTCAAAGCACACACGAAGTTTCTTGTGCGGTAAATGAGCTAATAATGGGGCGAAAACGGTGCTATAAAACGTGGAGTGGAGTGGAGTTTTATGGCACATAAGCAACTAAGGCTATCATGCGCCAAACAGGTGGTAGTGCTTTTACTTTTGTGTGTTTGCTTATTTTTAGAACATTTAGAGCTTGTTTAAGAGTTTCGCATCTTTTAGAAAACTAACAAGGGAGGAAATTTCAACAAAGGCATAGTCTCCTATGAGTAAGCTAGGATGAAAAGGGATGTGTTGTTTGTAAAACTGCGGAAAATGGTTTTTCCTGATGGCCTCAAATTTCGCACATGAGAGTAGGATGTGATTTACTATTAGATCTTGGTCACATTCTTCGCATCTCGGTTTATCTTGTTTCATCAGGAGAAAGTTATGTGTCAGATGAGTGTGTCCTATGCGAAGGCGGCATAGAATGACTTCTGTGAGGCGATCTTCATGTCTGCTCGTTTGCCAATCTGCTATAGTGGGTTTAACCGTGTGCAGTTTGTTGTTAGTTTCAATATCCCATAAGGCCTGCCATTTGGCTGCAAGTTTACGTCGTATAAAGTTCATGCAGTCGCGGTGAGGAATGTTTACTTTAGTTATGGTTCCCATTACTGGCATGTGCGGCACATCTGTCGGCTCTCTCATTTCCATTAATTCCCATATGGCTAGGAACCCAGCAGAATATACTTTTGTCCTAGAGCTTCGGCTGTTACTACATCGTGTATTATGCCTCCTACTACAGGCTGGGCCGCATTTCTGTAATTCAGTGCTGTGATGGAGCTAGCGAGTCTGTGTTGAAATACTGTTTAATTTTTTCTTTTAATATTCTTTTTACAGCAATATTCTAGCAATATTTACAGCAATATTCTTTTTACAATGGCGTAGCATTCCGCTGTGAAAATCGAGGCACATTGAGGTAGCCTGACCACCTTTTCCCATTTCCCTTGCACTACTGCAGCCCAACGTAGCCTGATGTTTTTGAACCGTCAGTGTAAAAAGCTTGTGTGGTCTTTATATTTTCGGTGAGTGCTAAAAACTCCTGCATGATATGTTCAAGTGTTGTTTTGGTTTTTTGAAACCGTGTTAGTGTAAAGTCACATACAGTAGGAAAAGTATACCAAGGTGGTAGTTGGTCATGTCTCTGGACAATTTCAGGTAATGCATCTAACATACTCAGCTCTTGGCATTTTTCTTCGAACTGAAGAAGTAATGGTTTAATTGCTTGGGGTTTGTTAATAAACAGTGTCCTTGACAAAGATTTTGTGACTATGGGGTAACACAGATGTTTTGGTAGAGAACAGATCTTTAGGATGTATGAGCATGTCAGCATTGTTCTTCTGTCTGTGAGTGGCGGTTCATTTGTTTCGACGTAAAGACTGTTGATGGGTGATGTCCTATAAGCCCCAGATGAGAGACGTAGACCTAAATTGTGGACTGGGTCTAATCGTTTCAAATATGATTTTCTGGCTGAGCCATATACAATGCAGCCATAATCCAAGCAGGAGCGTACAACCGAGCGGTAAATTTGTAAAAGGCAGGCCCTGTCTGAACCCCAGTGTTTTCGGGAAAGGACTTTAAGTATGTTTACAGCTCTGGATGCTTTCTTTTTCAACATATTGATGTGAGGCAGGAAAGTGAGTTTTCTGTCAAACATTACACCAAGAAATTTGTGTTCGTTTTGTATGGGTAAGTCGATTTCCTTGAGGTGTAGATTGGGATTGGTCTGTAAGCTTCGTTTGAGTGAAAAAAGAACAGCTACTGTTTTGTTGTGGTGAGAACTGAAAACCATTTCTGTCTGCCCATTGTTGTAGTCTATTTATAGTTAGCTGCACTTGTCTTCTCGCATGTTACTACATTGGAGGATGTGCAAGCTATTTGGAGATCATCAACATAGAGAGAATACATAATCGACTTCGGAATTATTTTGGATATAGAGTTCATTTTTACAACAAACAGTGTTGTGCTTAGAATACACCCCTGAGGGACTCCGTTTTCCTGTACATAGTTCTTTGACAGGGTTGAACCAGGCGCACTTGAAATGAACGGTTTGCCATAAAGTCGTTCAGGCATTCTCAGCATTCTTCCACGGATGCCTAATTCTACTAATCGCGCATGATTCCAAATCTCCACGTGGTATCGTATCTCAAGGTCGAAAAAAACAGCAAGGCAATGTTGTTTGTGTATAAATGCTTCTCGTATAGTATTTTCGAGGCGGACAAGATGGTCAGTTGTCGAGCATGCTTTTTGAAACCCGCATTGGTGAACATCGAGAAGTTTGTTTGATCTTAGAAAAAAGCTTAATCTGGTATTTATGATATGTTCGAACGTTTTGGCAAGACAGCTGGTAAGGGCGATAGGTCTGTAACTACTGGGAGAGGTTGGTGGCTTCCCAGGTTTTAAGAGTGCTACAATGAATGCTTTTTTCCAACCTTGTGGCATTCTTCCAGATACCCAAATTTTGTTAAAAAACTTCAAGAGTGTTTCAACCGATGGACCCGAGAGATGTGCAAGCATTTCGTAATGTATTTCATCTGGTCCAGGGGTGGTCTTCTTTCCAGCCAACAGAGGCTCTTTTTAGTTCTTGAAGTGTAGTTAAACTGTTGTATGGTACCAGGGTTCGTACAGGCTTCAAAAGCAAAAATTCAAGGGTTTTCAAGGACTTTCAAGGACCAGAAAACACATTTTCAAGGTCCCCATGTAATATTTTATCTGGGATTATTTAAACTTTTCCAACACAATGCAAAAGTTTTTTTATTGCACAATACCTAAGCACATTAGTTCACATCTAGATAGGTGCTAACTGGTTCGTAAATGCTCCCTCAGCTTTATTTTTTTATTTCATGGCTGGTATTTACAGGTTTTTCTTTGTGTTTTTCTGAGGATGTTTGATTTCAAAACTTAGTTAATGTTGCCTGCATCTCCTGCTTTGTCAGCAAGAGTATCAGCTGAAATTAGCTCAGCAAGTGTTCCTTCAAGGCAGGATGAACTATGTACACGTCCACCATTTGCACGTAAAAGCAAACGTAGATGGAGCGTGTGAGGCACAGTAAAGATGCAATGAGCAAGCGCCCACAGATTAGATGCAAGATAGAGAACAGAAGCTGGCTTTTACTAGAGTGTATCGTGATACAGATTGGATTGACAAGCGCCAGCTCCCAATGTTGCCTTCTAATAATGAAAATCCATCAAACTTGTAATTTCACGCAATACACTGAAACTTGATTGTTACAAAGTTTCTTTACATTTGTTAACACCTAAAATCCATGACAAGCACTTTAAATTCTTGTGAAAAGACGGGGCCATTGAATCTCTCCAGAAAAATCAAGGGTTTTCAAGGACCATGCAAAAATTCCAGGATCTTCCAGGCCTTGAAATTGACACTTCTAAATTCAAAGGTTTTCAAGGTTTTCAAGGAACCTGTGCAAACCCTGGGTACGTTTGTTCCACCATATGTTGGAAGTCTTTGTTTTTCTGCTGTGTTTTTGTACTTTAAGAATTCTTCAGTGTAATGTGCAGAACTTGAAACTCTGGAAAAGTGTTCCCCCAGTATATCTGCCTGCTCTGTTATGCTTGTTTGTACACCTGGTGCAGTTAACAGGGGGAGTGTGTAGGGAGAGTAGGTCCCATTTAGCCTATGAACCTGCTCCCATACCTTCTTTGATGTAACAGAGCTATTTATGGAAGAGACATAATTTTGCCACGAGGATTTCTCGGCATTGCGGCGGATGTACCTTGCTTTAGCTCTTTTCTTTTTAAAATTTATCAGGTTTTCCTACGTTGGGTATCTTCGAAATACACCCCATGCTTTATTTTGCTCCTTTTTCGCCTGTTTGCACTCTGGGGTCCACCACACCTTGCGGTTTTGCCTCACCACTCCCGTGGACTGTGGAATAGCTACGCCTGCAGCATTAACGATGCAGGATGTAAATACTTCATTCAGTTCGTCAATGCTAAGACTACCCGAGAAAACTTTGTCTAAATTTGCGTGGGAAGTAAACAGTTCCCAGTTGGCAAACTCAAGTTTCCACCGGCGTGGTTTCGTTGTGATAATGGTTGGTGAAGGTATAACGCTGATGATCACGGTTAGATGATTGCTCCCATATGGATTGTCTATGATGTCCCATTAAAATCACTAAAAACACTTGGCGAACTACAAGACAAATCTATGCAGCTCATTTTTCCTGAGCTTGGAGAGCAGTATGTAAGTTTGCCAGTGTTTAAAAGACAGACATTATTGGATAGAATAAAATCCTCTAAAATCTGACCCCTTGCATCAGTTTTTTCGCTCCCCAAAAGGAAGAGTGGGCATTAAAATCGCCAACTATTAAAAACGGCTCCGGTAGTTGGTTCACCAAGTCTTCAAAATCTTGCAGTGTTACTGTGAGGTGTGGTTCAATGTACACACAGCACACTGTGATTGTTTTAAATGCAAGCAGGGTGATAGCCTAGTTTTAAGTTTGTCTTCTCGAGCTGCTACGCCATTTTGGACAATTATTGCCACTCCGCCCGAGAGCCTACTCGCCTGCTCTCGGTCGCAGCGGAAGACCTGGTAACCTCTCAGTATACTCTTGTGTTTAGGACCTAAGTTTGTTTCCTGAACACAAATGGCGACAGGTGAGTGTGTGGCGAAAATGTCTTTAATGTCATTTAAATTCTTTAAAAGTCCTCTACAATTCCAGTGGACAGTGAATGCCATGTTGGTTATTTGATGGACTGAAAACTAGGTTTTCGGTCCAGTGATTCGGGGCTTGTATCTCTTTGTGTTGTCTAGGGAGTTCCGCCGCCCATCCGACGTAGAGGGCGCAGAACCTTCTTCAGTTGTGTCCATCGTCTCTTCAGAGACGCTGGAGGTTCGTGCAGAACGCACGTGTGTTGAAGTGTTTGACCTCACCGTGTGGGGTGAGGCCTTGGAGACTGCCGAACCAGGAGTCCGTGCAGCCCGCTTTGGAGGTGGTGGCGCAGTGTTAGCTGCTTCCACCAGGGGCGCGGGGGGCCTTGCTTCAGCCTCACTCTGTGTGGCTTCAGCAGGCGCCGAAGACCGCTGTGATGCTGCGCCCTGTTGCACCACAACGGAGTAGGATCGGGTATGTGCCGGTGAGAGTCGCCTCCTTGCCTCGTGAAATGTTAGTTTCTCTGTCACTTTGAGTGTAATTATCTTTTTCTTTTTTCCATGCGGGGCAAGCACGAGAGTATGCTGCGTGGTTGCCCTTGCAGTTCACACAGAGCTGTTGTTCAGATTTGCAGTTCTCGGCAAGGTGTTCGTTGGAGGCACATCAGGCAGCTCAGCGAGCCGTGACCGTAGCATTGGCACTTGTAGCATCGGCGTGGATTTGGTATGTAGGGTCTGAGTTTCATCTTTGTGTACCCCACCTCTACAGATTCTGGGAGGATGCTTGATGCGAAGGTCAGTACGATGTGCTTAGTCTCAGTTTCCTTGTTTTCACGTTTGATTTTGATTCTGTAGACATTTGTGACATTTTGCTCTTTTAGGCCTTCCAGAAGTTCCTCCTCAGACAAGTACTTTAGGTCGTCATCTGAGATGACTCCACGGACTGTATTGAGTGACCTGTGTTCACTGACGGTTACAGGGATGTCTCCAAAAGACGTTAGTTGCGGCAGCTTCTCACATTGATGTCTGTAGAGCAGTTCGAGGAGGAGGTCTCCGTTTGCCAGCTTCTTGATGTTGTAGCCTTCCCCAAAGGTGGCTGTTAACGTCTTTGCAACGACAAAAGGCGAGACGAGTCGTGCGGTTTTTTTCTGAGTCATTACTGTGCACCACGTGGAAGCGTGGGAAGTTGTTCACATTTTTCATAAAGAACTTGGCGGTTGCGTCGGTGCCCCCTCTTTTTCGAGAGGGATCAGTTGAACGGAAAAAGGAAGCCATGAAATAAAAAATCTGTTCGGCCATGGTGCTAGCCACCCACCAAGGAGCCCAACGAGGGGACGGGACAGGAACTCACGGGCAAGTCCTGCCCACGCCAGCCATACACCACGACTATAACCAAGTATAGCTGAACAAAGGGTCATTCGCCACACAAGGTTAACCCTAGCCGCCAGGAAATCGGGAAACTGAAGGAGGAACGAGACGACAGGAAAGTTGTTAGAAAGAAGATAGGAAAGTGAAAGATGAAGGGGAAGACAGGAAGAGGCGACTGCCGATTCCCCCCGGGCGGGTCAGGCCGGAGGTGCCGTCTACGAGAAGCGGAGGCCAAAGTGGTGTGTTGCCTTCGCCAAGGGGCCTTAAAGGTCCAAGCACTCGGCCTCGGCTCAACCACCGGGACCCTCTTTTCCCCGGTCACGGCGCTGCCACGCACGGCTAAGCGTGGGTGCTCGGGGTCCGTGGTGTCGCACAGTACACGCAAACATCTGCTTTAGCAGAACATCATCCGCACCGCTAGTGAAAGCGCCCATGAAATATCTGCCGGGGTGCTAGGCCTAAGCATCTCCGGTGAACTGCGGAACTGCCGCCCTGAGGCGCAAGCCTTCCCATTGGCGCGAAAGACCCCTCTGGCCGTCTGGGTAGGTGGAGCTTGCGCCTGCAAGAATTCAACGTTACAGTAGTCTATAAATCCGCCAGAAAACACTCGCAGTGCCGACTGCCTGTCTCGTGCCCCCATCGACCCACCACTACCACATTCCGACGAAGACGGCACATTCTTCGGAGTCGTGGCGAAAAGTGTCCTAGCCGCCCAGCAGCATGCCGACCCCGACTTACGCCTCATGATTGACTACCTCGAAGGACGCAACGTCGCCGTGCCTAGGGCCTTCAAACGGAACTTGACAGCATTCAGCCTGAAAAACTTTGTCCTCATGAAGAAGAGTTTCAGTCCCGGAACGAGAACGAATTATCTTCTTGTCATTCCCGCAGACCTTCGTGACGAAATTTCGGAAGCATGCCACGACGACTTGTCTTCCGGACATCTCGGCACAGCTTGCATTGGAAAAATCAAGACGAAGTACTACTGGCCCAACGGACCAGCAGCTGGTGGATGCCGGACGCTACAACCTCCGACGCCAAGACGCCGAGTACCGCCCAGGGGATTGTGTGAAGGTTTGGACTCCCATCTGACGACGTGGACTCAGTGAGAAGCTTCTGTGACGGTATTTCAGACCCTATCGGATTGTGGAATGTGTAATGACAAACTTTTTTTTGTGATTTGTCCAGACTGTCTTTAATTTTAGCATCGGGTCGATGCCCTCTTAGAGGAGGGGTAATGCCACGCACCATGTTTTGGGCTTGTTTTTGCCGGCCGGCTGCGCCGGGCTATGTTACCCGTGTTATCCGTGGGCCAAGTGAAGCGCATGTTCTATTCTTTATGCCGATGGAGAGAGTGTCGCTAACTAATGTCACCAGCCTAGAATAATCTTCTATCATCCACAGTGTTCCGGATGCAATTCGACTGTTCAAGAAGCCCTCGCGCCACGAGATAAATGACCGCAGAGCACACGCCGCAGCATTCGATTCGCCGACACCAGTCTGCGCACGTCACTTTGCTTGACTGCTGTTTCGCCGCCTGTGTATTCTTTGAGTTGTTAGGGCAGCACAAGTTCGCTCCAATAAACCTGCCTTTCCTTAAAGACAGCTGCGTCGCCTTTGGCTCTGTGACAATATTCGACTGCTGAATCAAACAATACGTGGAGGTACTACTTGGTTCGTATTCAAATATTAGAGTATGTGCAGCCACCCCTACCAAATGACACAATGGCTCAACTCAGGCCCGTCTGCTGCAACCCCCGGGCACTGGAGGACACCCACCGTCCACGTGATGGTGAGGGATCCGGCCTTGCCGCCGCCACCGCCGACGTTCCGGGGTGCCATGTACGGCCGGTCGACGGCCGTGTTGTACTGAGGGCTCGGGTCCGAGGGGGGCCCCACGCCCAGCACGTTGGCCGCCAGCACGCGGAACTCGTACTTGCTCCACGGGGACAGCACGTTGCCCAGCTGCACCTCCCGACGCCCCGACGTGGACAGCGACGACTGGCCCCCGCGGCTCACCGGGGACGCATACGTCACGTCTGCACAAGGGTGGGAGGCCACACGCCAGCTGCTTCCACGCAACGCACCATTGCATTCATTGCACTCGTTAATTCAAACTCCTCGGGGACCATGAAATTGTTCGAATTAGCGGAGTTCGAATTAGGGGTGGGCACTAGAATGAATGGACACCAAAGCTCCAGCATCCATGGTAAAGTAGTTTTCATGAGCCATTTGACTGACACACTGAAACATGACAGATTTCAGATGTAGGACATGAAGGACAAAGAAACGTGCCAAGCCCTTCACGTGCTACTCCTAAAAATTTTTGAAGGATAAGGATAGGTGGCAAGATCCTTTACATCCTACCGCTGAAATTTTTGAAGGACAATGGGTGCTAAGGTCGTTCACGTCCGACAGCTGTAACTTTTGAAGGACAGAGAAAGGTGCTAAGGTCCTTCACGCCCTACGACTGAAATCTTTGAGGGAGAGAGACACGTGCTAAAGTTCTTCACGCCCTACATCTCAAACTTTTGAAGGACAGGAACACATCTTTCACATCATACGTCTGTAATTTTTTAAGGACAATGACAGGTGTCAAAGCCCTTCACGTCCTATATCTCAAATTTTCGAAGGACAAGGACAGGCTCTGAAATCTCCATGTCGTATGCCTCAAATTTTTATGCTTAAATGGTGTTGATTGTGGCGCGAGTACCAACTAGCTCAAACGCACATGTTGCTGAGCCATTTGACCGACCATAAATAAACTGTTCTGTAATGAGCATAAAAAAATTTCATATGTTGCAGAATTGCTCCGCGCTCCTCTTCTGTGCCGTTTTCCCCAATCCACGAGTGTGAGCGTGTATTACCGAGCGGCTGAAATGCAGCCACTGGGACTCACTGATGAGCTCCCTCCAGGTGGCATTGTGGTTGGTGCGGCCCTCGATGGCGTAGCTGGTGATCTGGCTGCCGTGGCTCGTCCCGTCGGCCCACTCCACAAAGCCCGACGTGGCGTTGAACTGGGAGCCCAGCACCGCCCCGGGGGGCCCGGGGGGACCCAGCACGAGCAGGTCGGTGTGGGCGAACACCTTGCCCACCGAGGTCTTGGCGACGCAGGTGTAGCGGCCCGCCTCGGCGAAGCTGACGTTGTAGATGACCAGGTAGCCCGGCCGGTAGCCCGTGCCGTACTGGGGCCACTGGTCCTGGCGGATGCGCAGGTCGTTGTGCAGCCACATGTAGGACAGGTCGAGCAGGTGCGGGGCCAGCGCGTGGCAGCGCAGCTCCTCCAGGGAGCCCACCGTGGCCACCACCTTGGGCGGGGGCGCCTCCACGCTGCGCGGCAGGGGCAGCACCACCAGGGCGCCCTCGCTGCTGGCCGCCCCGTACTGGTTCCGGGCCGTGCACGTGTAGTTGCCCTCGTCCTCCCGCCGCACCGGGTGGATGCGCAGGAACCCGTTGCTCAGCACCTGCACCGTCCAGGACGAGAGGCCACAGCACCGCTGCCCACCTGTCGTCCCGTCTCAAGCGCTGCCGAGTTAATGACGTACAAAGCTCAGCTGCCGGTTCTATAGGGCAAAATTAATCTGGAGCCCTCATAGGCACGTACACAGTTCCCGGCCACTTCTCGCACCCGCGCAAGCATTCAGACAGCCTCTCCCGTACGCAAGAGACCACACACACAGTGACACCATCAAATGTGTCACCACACGAAAAGAGCGCAGCACTCCTCCTTTTTCACGCCCCCCTTACTTCACCCGCAAAATATCCCCAAACTGGATATTTGGCTAAGCGGGAGAAAAAATTTCCGAAAATGGCGATTTCGAAAAATCGATTTTTTGCCCAAATTTCTGGATTCTAAGACCCGCATCTCCCTTTATTAAGAAGACATCAAGCAAGCTGGAAAGCATGAAGCGTTTTCTGCGAGCGGAATCGCTCCGCACAGTCGCCGGTCGTGCATGCCCGTACGGCCCACGAGGCGGGTCGAACCACGCATGCCGCGGCAGCAACCGCTCTTCGCTGCCGTCCAGAATTAAGGCCGTCGCGAAAAGCAAGGTAAACGTGCAAGAGAGTGGATGACAGTGTGGCGAAAAATTGTGCTAGGGATTGTCGTCCGAGGCGGTTTCGAGAGAGGTGATCGAATTTGTATCGCAATGCAGAGCGCTGACCGGTAGCAGAGGCTCGTCAACGGCAGCAAACGAACCTGCCCGAGCACGAGATGCAGTGAGAGGCCGATGGATGGCGTTACCTGCGCGCAAGAATGACCACAGCACTGATTGCCGGAATGACTATCGGCGTAAAGGGTGTAGAAGGAAGGCAGGAAAGTTAACCTGGCTAGAGCCTAGTTTGCTATCCTGCACGTGGGAAAGGGAAAATAGGCAAAAAAGAGAAAAGAAAGAATGAAGAGAAGTTGGAGTAGACACGTATGCCTAGCACTGAAGCACTGACACTGGAGGCATTCAGTCTATAGTCTGGTGTTTAAGTTCGTCGGCCGTAGAAAGCGTAAAAGTTCCTTAGTCGCCTTCTGAGCGAATGACGGAGAGGGCCAGTAGCGCAGAATCTTCTCCTCCGAAAATGGCCGCCGAGAGTCCAGGTTTCTCAGTGCTGACGACAGCTTTTTTATTTCAGGCAAGTAGCGTGGGCACTCCCATAAAACGTGCCGGATCGTCTCCAGCGTGCCACACGTTTCGCACTCCTCACTTGCTGCCATTCTTATTGTGTATGAATAAGCATTTGTGAAAGCCACCACCAGCTAGAGACGGCAAAGAAGAGTTGCGTCAGACCGTGGGAGGCTTAGTGGAAGGGGACGCTGCAGGTGCGGGTCAAGGGCAGCAATGCGTGCACATGTGAATTCTTCTGGATGCCACTGGGAGATTGCTGTTTCCTGGGCAAGTATGCGGAGGGCCCTAGCTGCGTCCGTCCTAGACACTGGAATGAGCACAGTTGCCGCTGTTTGATGCGCCAGCCGGGCAGCAGCATCTGCACTTTCATTGCCGACAATGCCGCAGTGGCTGGGAAGCCACTGCTGGGTGACATCGTGACCCGCCTGGGTAGTACGGTCGTACACCATTCTTATTTCTGTCAGGAGCTGTTCGTGAGGTCACCGGCACAGGGCTGACTAGTGCAGCCTTCAAATCACAAAAGATAGCCCATCTGCGGCACGAACTTTGCTCGATGGTGCGAAGAGCGCAACGGATGACCGTAATTTCTGTAGCAGTGTAGGTTGTAGGATTGGCTATCTTGAACTGGCTGGACAGTGACATCTGCGGAATAATAACAGCGCCGGCAGAACCCGACGATGTTACCGAGCCATCGGTGTATACATGGGTTCGGTCATTGTATGTCTCGTGCAGGTATGTCAAAGTTAGCTGTTGCAGGGCCGGAATGGGAAGATCGCGTTTTTTCTTTACTCCTGGAATATCTAGGCACACTCGGGGCTGCATCACACACCACAGCGGAAGGAGCAGTCGCATCACTGGCGTATAGTTGGACGGAATGCTGCTGTTGTGGGAAGCTACTACCCTTGCGAACGACGCCCGCGGACGGGTCGCTGGTATTCCCGCGAGGGGATGATCAGATAAATGGGCGAGGTGCCTGATATGTGTCCTGAGTGTTTCAACTTCCACAAAGGTTGCCAAAGGGTGATTCCGAGCCAGTGCAATGGTCGCTGCTGTGGACGTACATCGTGGTAGGCCAAGACAGGTTCGCAGGGCCTGAGCTTGTATACCCTGAAGTGACCCAGTAGTTGTGCCACACGCTCCAGAAAGGACAGGAGCACTGTACCATAGACAGCCCAAGAACAGTGCGTTGTATAGCTGTAACATTGACTTCATTGGTGCTCCCCACGTCTTGTCGCTGATGAGTTGTAGCACATGCACCACTGCAGAGAGCCTCTTCTTTATAAAGTTTACGTGATCGCTCCAAGAAAGGCCTCTGTCGACAGCTATGCCGAGAAACTTGTGATTTCTCACATAAGACACCCTTTCACGGCGCATTTGCTGCTGGATATTTTCAACCCTTGTCCGTGTAGGTAGGAGGTCGTCAAGTCTGTGGCATTTTGCAGTCGGGCGCGCACATGCTGACGAGTCACGCCATCTGCCCGAACACTTATATCGTCGGCGTATATCGACACGTGAACCCTCCTTGGAAGGCAAGAAGTCAGGCCAATTAGCATAAGGTTGAACAGTGTAGGGCTCAGGACGCCTCCTTGGGGAACACCACGGTGAGTATAGCGAGCTGATGTCGGCCCATCTGCAGTCATAACAAAGAATGACCTTCCTGTTAGGTAGTTCCGTATCCACTGGTAGACCCGGCCACCGAGCCCCACAGCCTGTAGTGCTCTAAGAATCACATTCTCCTCCACTTTATCATAGGCCCGTTTAACGTCGAGGAACAACGCAGCACATATGCGCTTCGCACTTTTCCGGCTGCTGCACAAAAGTCACCAAATCAATAACACAGTCAATGGATGAGCGTCCACGACGGAATCCAGACATGGCATCAGGGTAGACATTGTAATGCTCCAGGAACCACTCCAGACGTGCAAGAATGATTCGCTCCATCAGCTTTCCAACGCAACTCGCAAGTGCAATTGGTCGGTATGCCATTGGATCCAGCGTAGATTTTCCGGGCTTCAGGAACGGAACGAGGCGGCTGGACTTCCATTTTTGAGGAACGGAACCATCACACCACAGGTCATTGAAATATTCCAATAAGGCTTGTCGGGCATCCTTACCAAGGTGACGCAGAGCAGCACATGTGACTCCATCAGGCCCAGGAGACGAAGGCCGCTTGCACGCAGCCAATGCCGCCAGGAGTTCTTCCATGCAGAATGGGACGTCCATCCTTGAATCCCGCGATGCAGGGATGTCACTGGCGAGCAGAAGGGCCAGAAGGGCCTGTTCCAGAAGGGCCTGTTCCACTGGCTATCCTCACGCAGAAGTCCTCGGCCACTTCGAGCTCTCGGCGGTTCTGGCGAATAGCCAGGGCCTTAAATTGGGAGCACTGCTGTACGGGAGTCATTAGCCCTTGCACAGTTTTTCATATCCTCGATAAAGGCTTGCGAGGGTTGAGCGAGTCACAAAAATATTTCCAACGTTGTGCTTGCACTTGGGCAATGCGTCGCTGGATCTTCTTTTGCATTCGTCTACAAATGCTGAAATTTTCGAGACATTTCGTTCGCTGGTATCAGCGTTCGGCGCGGCGACGAACAGCATGAAGGCACTCCAGCTCCATGTCAAACTCGGTCACTTTTGGAGACAGCCGGACGGAACGAATAAGGTTTCACATGCGAGAAAGTGGATGATAGTGTGGTGAAAAACTGTGTTAAGGATACTTTCAATTGTAGAGATAGCAGCGACCAAATATCTGCCTCGGTGCTAAGCCTAAAGTTCCTGACATCCGAGGCGATCCGTGCAACCCTAATCGGTTGGAGCTGTTTGGGAAGGCGTTCTTCTAAAGCTCATCGGGGACCAGCGTGTTGCATTTGGGTTCCTCCACCTTTGGTGGGGCCACCAACCTTCGGTTCCCCTATTCTAAAAGTGCGTATGCTCAGCAATGCCACGTTCTGCCGACCGGCTGAGCAGCGACCCTGCACCAGCACCTCCGCGCGACGCGGCGACCGCCGGTGGCCGCATCGCTAGCTGCTGCCTATGCACATCGCAGGCCGCGGCACAGAGCTTGTTGCCGCCTGTCAAAATGTAAAAACAAAGTTTCACATTCGAGGAAGGGGATAATGGTGTGTTAAAAATTGTGCTAGGAATTGTGACTAGCACTAGTAGTGAAAGCGGCGAACCGATATCTCTGCAACTTCCCTGCACCCGAGAAACAGAAGTCGGCCATGAGCCGTTGTGGGAGAACCCCTTTCTAAAGCTCGCCACGAGTGAACTTGTTGCGTTTATGCTTCCCTCAGGCTCTCCTATTCTGATTGATTGATTGTAGGGTTTAACGCGCCGACGCAACGCAGGCGATGAGGCGCGCCGTAGTGGAGGGCTCCAGATTAATTTTGACCACCTGGGGATCTTTAACGTGCGCCGAAATCTCGTACACACGGGCGTTTTTGCTTTTCACCTCCATCAGAAAAGCGGCCGCCGCGGCCGGGAATCGAACCCGCGACCTCGTGGCTCTCCTATTCTAAGGAAAGATTGTGTGAGCCTTCCATTCACCAGAGGACCTTCTGGCCCGTATCTGAACGGGTACAGAATGAACTATTCAGGCCGACCGGTCACCGGCGCTTCCGAAAATGACATCATCTGCCACCGGCCAATCCTGAAAGGCAGCCAGGGCTCTGACCACACCCCCGGGCAGGGGTCGTTTATCTTGACAAAAAAAGATGGTTTGGGTGTATTTACGCATAACATAAACATGTTTTTGGAATTGAGCGTCAAGAAAACCGTAATGTAATGCCCCCAACAGAATTTTTTTGAAAAGCTCTTCACCAGCCCTCTGAGAATCAAAAAAGGTTGAGGCGAGGCGTGAAGCAGCGTAAAAGATGGAAAAAACGCCGACTGATCGCCGTCAGGGTTAGTCGTATAAAGCGGACCACGTGTACTTGAAGCATTGTATATTCGGGATTTTTTAATGCATTGTTTGTATGGGGAGTTTGCCGGGACGGCGGCGATCCGTTATAAGAAGTGGGTCATTCCCAGCGGGGTTTCACTGTACCTATTAAAGAAAGGGTCCGTCTGTGGCATGCCAGCAGCACGCGTGGTGCCCTCACCTGGACGCGCCCGCCCGTGGGGATGGTGTATCCGTCGCGGCGCCAGGTGAACTCGGGGAACGGGGCGGCCTCCGGCCGGCACGGGATGGTGATGTTGCCCTCCTCGGCCGCATACGTCTCTGTGTCCAGCGGGTACTTGGCAAAGTTGGGCGCCATGGCTGGTGGAGAAGGAAGGAGGAGGGGGGCACCCTGTACGCACCTGGCCGCCTTCAGTGCCCGTCCCGTTCTTTTTGCGCTGTGAAGATGAACTGGTGCCAACTAGCTCGGGTTTCTACGATACCTCTTAAGGGGGGCAGCCCATCTGGTTGGGACGCAGTGCTGGGCCACCACTTCGGCAAGAGAGACACAACGTTTGTACTGTACGCCTCTGCTTCAGAGGAGCTTTTACAAGTCGGGCTGACGTGCAATCTCCAATGCCAGTCAAAACTTTCTGCAGGCACAACTGCGGGCAAGTGCAAACAGCCATTTCCTGCCTTTTGGCAGGAAAACACAAGGCGGTCTTCTGCTGACCGCTTTGAAGCGAAACAAGCAGGCATTTCACAATCAGGATGGGAAAAGTGAACCGGCATCTGGTTATTTCATACGCTACTACCGTGCCTGCTGCCCAGGCCGTGTCCTCCAACTGGCCACAGGTTTCAAGGAGAGCAGGGTCAATGAGAAGGGTGCACTGATGCGCCCTCTGTCTTTCTGCCAGTCACAGTCTAGTCCACTTGTAACAATATCCAAGTGCCAACGTAATTCCATCGTTATAGCCGATAATCGTTACAAGCGGGTGGCGAAAAAAAAAAACACAAAGCAGACATCAAAACAGCTTATTCACATGCAAGCAAGGTCACACTACTACTTATTTGCAGAAACGATGCCATAGTCGGTGGGCTTTGATTCACACGGAGCTGGTGCACATCTTTGTCAAAATTTGAGCTGCCAGTGGCAGGTCAAATTTTCGGTGCATGCTGTAACTGGATTTAGCTGTTATATCCGATGTCGCAACACTAGGGCATGCTAAGTGGTTGATTTTACCGTAGTGCGCATACGAGAGTGGACGCTGCCGTGGTTGCTCATTGTTGCACTGCTATGAGCAGTATCGTTCTGAGTGGACTCGATCGTGGGAAAACCAGGCCGGCCCAATTGGCGCAGGACCAGGTTGTTGGCGGGCAGTGCAAGAGGGGGGGGGGCACTCACTGACGATGCGCAGCTGCGCAGTGGAGAAGCTGGTGCCCAGGGAGTTGGTGGCCGAGCACTGGTACATGCCCTCGTCGGCCCGCTGGCTCAGGTCCTCGATGACCAGGATGTTGTTGTCCACCTGGGCAGGCACAGGGGCAGTCTGAAGCTAGCCCTGGGCTCAAAACAGTGGCAACGTCACTTGAACAAAGTTCGAGGGTGTGTGGACAGCGCAAAGGGGCTGCACTCACAACCGGAGGTTGTCCAGGAAAAACAAGCACTAATGTATAAACTCTGATCTTTATCGTGAGTAGGTCCCCGCCCCAAAGAGCCTTTCTGGCAGGCTGCACGCGAACTGTGCACATTGCCAACGTTCTGCCCTGCACCCACTGGACAGCTCCCACCCACACTGTTTCCTTCATTTTTTTCCTCCATGGAATACTGTGCAGCTGGTGGCTTCTCTCTGTCCAAAAATATAAGCCTCGGGAGCACAATATACTTGGTTGTCTGCACTGGTGCTGGCTCGGCAATATTTGATGCTGCCGCGTACATATGAAAAGTGCTTGGCTTGGAGAATTCTTAAATTAGCTTTTCTACAAATCAAGCCATAGCCAGCCATGTTGACGACAAGCATGTGCATTAACATTAAAACCGGTAAAATATTTGATGATTATGAAGGCAAAGCTGAAGGGAGCACCCTCTTACTCTTGGAAGAGGGCATTTGTACACCAAGAGGATTTGTGAAGCTGGATATGCACCCGCCTTACCCCCTAATTTTGCCAAGAACTGTCAGCACCTCACAGAAGCCACTGTCATACACTGTCACAATGTTCACAGAGCAAAATGTTGACAAGAGTACTTCAGGAAGTGACATTGGTGCATTTGAAACTCGAACTAAATTTTGCCTAACACAACCTTCAATTCGCCCTCATCATCATCGCACTGTAACACACTGGGATATGTTCCGGCATAACATCAACACAACACTCACGGCACCAAGTTCGGACCCCATCACTCTCCTTATTAAAGGGACACTGAAGTGATACGTAAACATTGCGGGATTACTACGCAAATTGTAGTCCGGAGTCCCCAGGCCACGTTTCGACCACTCTAGGCGCGTTTACGCGATTTTATTTGTAGAAAAACTATTCGAAAATGCTGTCCTCCTCTCTTTACGCTCGCCCATTTTCTGTGGCGTTTCGTGTGACGTCAGGAGGGATGAGCTGGCAATTGGCTGCGCCACGGCTGCGCTACTGCACGGCTCCCCGGCCAACAGAGTCAGTCGGCCCAGCGTCTCGTCCGCCGGCCGCCGGCGGGTCGTCGCAATCAAGGAGGTTAAAAAAAAATTGCTTGGTCGCAATTCGTTCGCTTAGTTGAAACGAAGCCAGGACACGTTTGTGAATGGAAGAATGTGCCTTTCTTTACTTGGTTTGTTTGTACACTGTATCTAGCTCCAAGTCAAGGTCGCTTCACACAAGCGCGGCACAAGCGCACATGCGACGCTTCGCTGACTGGTACGCCAGTAGGAAAATATAAGGCCTCTTGAAGGCGGAGAAGAGTCAGCGAAGTCATATAGGTACTAAGGAAATAAAATCAACTGATATTTTTACCGTACAGCGTAAAACTAGGGCGCGGGAAGCACTTTTTTGCGCTGGGCGAACAAGCACAGCGGTCAGCAGCACGACTACGCATCTGCGAACGCTTTTCCGTCTACGAAATGCAATTGCTAGACGTGAGCTACTGTGGAAACTCGGGCGACGCTTACTGCACGATCGCAGTACAACAAATAGTCACCTAAGCTGCGTGAAATGCCAAAACTAAATAAAAGTGTAAACCGGTTGTACAATATATACCCTATATTAACGAGGCCTTCGCATCGCGCTCCGTGGCTCAGTTGTCTGGGGCGCTAGGTATGACACCGCAAATGTTTTGCAAGTCGCGAGTTCGAATCCCCGTGGGTACGTGCTTTTTTTTTTTTGTAAGTTAACTTTTTTGTTTTCCGACGATGTTTTCTATATTGAGTTCCCCTTTTTTGGGACCGCAACGTTCATGGCTACACGAACTAGTTCACAAAACGCGCGCAGGCTGGCACTGGCGCGCTAGAGAGTTCTCGTTGGCGTGATGTTGCCATAAGCACCGACTGCTTGCAGGCAGTGGGCACAGGCCAGAATGAACAGACCCTTGGCCTGGCGCGAACACACTTTTTACGATACAGGCATGAGGGAGGCAAGCTCCAAATATGGGGGAAAAGCGCATGACATTTGGGCGTCTGCGGGTACGCGGAGGGCGTTCATGCACTGCGTAGGTTTCGGCTAGTGAATGCTACGATTCCAAGCCGTCCTAGGAGGCTTACCTTATGCATTTTTACAGCTGACAACATCGCAGAAACGCGGTACGATGATTACTGAGTTATTGAGAATGCCCATCCAACAACGCCAACGGTTTTTTTTACAGAACCGAAACCGAAACTTGTTTGGTTGCTCACCTTGGGCATCGTCCAATCACGGTGCCGGCTCCTCCTAACGTCACAGCTTTAGTTGGTGCGGCCACCGCAAACCGCGCATGGTAGTTTTTCTTCTTTCGCGCTTTGTAAAATAATTACCGATTTGTCAATCGTAAAAACGATGAAAAGTGTGCTAATTTGAGCCAGTCTACGCAGTGCAAGCAAAAACGGGAGCTTGACAGATTCACTTCAGTGTCCCTTTAAGGAAGCCCTGCGAAGTGCCTGCGAGGACACATGGGTAGAGGAATCCCTTACAGCTATGGTCCCAGTGCAAACAAGCCTCCCGAGATCCCTCGTCTGTGGAGGCCCGAATATGCTTGCAACGTCTGACTGCGGCTGCCAGGCGTCATGAGAAGCGTCTGTCAAGGCAGCAATGATGTGAATTGCTCGGCCCATCGGCGGCTACATCATCCATCTGGCGCACCTTTCGTGCAATGGAAAGTGGAGGCCTGTTCCCTGCCTTGGACATTCTTCCAGCCAGCAACCCGTGCCCATTTCCTCTGCCGAGCCACGTCGGTTCCTCCCCTCTGCGGAATTCAATCGCCTTTCACGGTAGCCGAGTTTCTTGCTGCGATTGATCGCGCCAAACATCGAACCGCTCCAGGGTCAGATGGCCTTACGTACGAGGTTTATAAGAACCTCAACAATCCAGCCCTCAGCAATCTCCTTGACTCCATCAACGAGGTGCAACTCTCTGGTCACATACCAGAATCCTGGCCCCTCGCTGATATTGTCCCGATACCGAAGCCTGGTAAGCCACCCGATCAGCTCCCTAATTTGCGTCCGCCTTGACGTGCACCCTGTGCAACCTGTTGGAGCGCATGCAGGTGGATGGACACTTTCCGGTGGTATCACCCAGCGCAGATCGGGTTTAGGCCCCGTCTGGGTACCGAGGATGAGCTCGTACATCCCTCGTCATTGGTGCTACTTGGCGGCCGATCACACAAGGTGCGCACAGTGCTTGCCATGGACATACAAAAGGCATACGACAACGTTAGCCACAGAGCCATCTTTGAAATTCTCCAAGGCCTTCTTCTCCTGGACAAGGTTTGCTTTTTCCTCTGGAACTTCCTCACAAAAAGATCCTTTTCGGTCCGCATTGGAGGGACAAGTTACGGTCACTTTACGACTGTCCGTGGAGTGCCTCAGGGATTGGTAATCTCGCCCTTCCTTTTTAATATTATTATGTTACCGCTTGCCTAGCATCTCAGCTACGTTCCGCCTGACAAGCACTTTCTGATGTACGCGGACATCACAGTGTGGACTGCACACTCAGACCTGACTCGGGCAAACCGCGTGCCTCCAACAAGCCTTGTCTGACACGCAGAATTGGTGTGAAGATGCTAGGCTAACACTTTCCGCCGAGAAGACAGCTATTCTGCCTGTGGCCAGTGCTTAGGGCTGTCGCCGACTGGCAGCGTCTCCAATCACATTAAAACTCTGCGGCCGACCTGTACACACTGCTACCTCACTTCGCGTGCTGGGATTAGAAATTGATGTGTCTGGGTCAGCGTCTATGTGGCTACGTTCCGCCCGCCAAACAGCGGGCCAGATGCTCCACCTCATCGGACGCGTCTCACAGAATTCTGGTGGCTCCTGTTCCAAAATGTCCCGTCTATTGGCGCGGCCTGTACTCCAGCCTCGGCTTGTTTACCAGACCCAATTCCAACAGCTCAACCAGGCGGAGTGAGCTCCACTTGAGGCAATTAACCGAGTCGCAATGTGTGCCATTACCTGCCTCCCTAGGATAACAGCGATCCCTGCTCTTCAGGCTGAAGCTCAGGTTAACACTTTGGATGAGCTTGTCCACCAGCGTCGGTCCGCCCGCATGCATAAACTCACGTTTGTTGCTGAGGCAGTGGCGTTAGGAAACTACATGGGTCGTTTACTACCCACATCCTCAGCCTGCGTCGTTACCAGGTCACCTTGGCTATATCACCAGGTGACCGACAATAGGCCACTAATGCGACTGCACAATCGATTCGATGGACATTCTGACACACTTTTCGCGGTCGCACGGGAACTGGTGGCGAAGTCTCAACCCCAGGTGGTGCAGGCATTTGTGGATGCTGGGGCCAAGGACGACGTGGTGATCACAACACTACAATGTCCTTTCCACCCAGAGTCCTGTCAAACATGCTTCTACAAAACACGCCGCACCATGCCGTCTATGCTGGCTGAGCTTACAGCCATCCGGGACGGCTTACAGGCACAAGCTCCTGCTCTTCCTCAAGCCCCTGGAGGTACTACTAGGTACGACTCCACGGCGGCCATACGTGATTTACGTCGAGTAAATGGCAACTCAGCTATCTCGAGGGACATTCATGATATACTGGATACGTACCCCTGCCCTCTGCGGCTCTCGTGGGTTCGGCGAAATACTCTCCCATGGTGCCTGCCACCCTGCATTTGTTCCACGGCCATTGCCCTTACTGACAGCAGATGCCCCAGGACCGTTTCTCCACCAGAAAGAAGATCTTCGTCGCGCTGCACGAGCTCTAATTCCACCGTGTGGAACGGACCTCCCTAGCCGACTCGCTCGCTGGGAGGAGGTCTTTCTGCGAAGACTTGGTGTTGGTGTAGCCCTCTCTCCTGCTGTTACCCGGGAGTGGCCACCACGCTGCCACCCCCCGTTCGCACAGAACTGCCCCTTTTGCATGGCTCCTGCCGAAGATGCGGACACAGAACATTTGCTGCGGACATGCCCTTCGTTGGAAGCGGCCAGAACACGACACCTTCGAGGCCCAGGCCCCTGGCCGACCTCCATGGGTGGATGTGGGGACCCCACCATCGCTCCCTCCTTGCGTTTCTTCGCCAAACGGGAGTTCACCTATGCTTGTAACATAGTATTTATGCCATCGGGTATACCGTATTTATTCGAATTTAGGCCGGCCCCGATTCTAAGCCGACCCCCGAAAGTCCGAAGCCACGAAAAAAAGAAAAAAAAAAAAAAAAAAAAAAAACTTACCTCGAATGTAGGCGGAACAAAAACGCGAGGACAGCATTCACAAAAAGAAAACACGTTTACTGAACATGAAGATGCGGTGCTGAAGCTCAATCAGTTTCTTTTCAAACTCACCGGGCAACTTCTGGGCGATTAAGGTTCGACGACGGCGGCTAAAGACGAAGCGCTTCATGAATTTCTGTAGCCAGCCCCGACTGGCTTTGAAGTGTGCCCGCAATAAGCCTCGTTCCCTTGAAAGCTCCCTGGAGCACTTCCCTGGAGCTCCCCTGGAGCACTTCCCTGGAGCAGCTCCCTGGAGCACTTCCGTCGTTACTGGAAGGGCAGCTGCTCGCTGCATCCGAACGAAGTCAGCCAATGCCATCTCCATTTCGTGGTGACGGCCTTCTCGTGGTCCGGTGAATGCCATCCTCGTTGCCGTGCACGCAAATATCCTTTCCCTTTGCGTCCTCTAGCGACGGACATTTTTTTCATCCACGCCGAAGTTCCGCCCGGCTTGAACGTTCGACGACAACTCCACGGCTCAAGCAACTTTTCTTTTAAAAGTGGCACTATAATGGCACCGCTTGTTTGGTGCCATTGCGCTGTTAAAACCAAACGCCACACCGCACGCAGGCCACTATCCGCACAGTTCAAAATGGCGGCATCGCCCCCACACTATGGCCCCTTAAGTGGCTACTGGCTCGTCTAGTAATACAGTGTAGACCGCTTATAACGTATGTCGCGGGAGCCGCAAAAATCCGCACTATAAGCGGTACCGCACTATAACCAAAACGTGCGCGAATTCAACCAAATCGCCACCTACCTCTCAAGTCATCCTAAATTTTTTATCACCCAAACGCACAGCGCCTAAAAACGAAGGAAGGGTCTCTATTTCGTATTATTTTTAACATCAGCTGCTGCTGCCGGGTCTCACACATTGCAAAAGCGCGGTCTTACAAACGGCGAGTGCGGCTTTAACTTCCGTTGTGTTTGTGTTTCGAAAGACCATGGCTGCGTTTTTTGCGTCTATGAAGATGCCGCAGGACATGATAAGAAAGGCCAGCGGGATTTTTTTTTTTTTTACCCCACCTTGCGTTCACGATGCCGAAGGCGGCTGCTTATCAGCGCAACGTACTGGTGGTGGAAATCTTCGCGCGGCTCGCTTGTTCGGGAAGAGCGGTGGCTTATCTGCACAAAGTTCTAAAGCGTGAACCGCATGGAGCGATTTCTCGCGAAAACGTGCAGCGCACGCCGCAAGCGCGGCGACGCCGGCGCGTAAACTGACGTAATGTGTGCGGCGCGGTAAGAGGCGGCAACATGGCGACGGCACTGGCCGTGGAGCGGTGCAGGCAGCTCCAGCGAGCACTTCTAACCGCTCGCTGAAATGCCGCACGAGGCGCAAGCGAATATACTCATGCAAGAAAAGAGCTGATAATGTGACCGCAAAGTGGAATATAGACTGCCATCCACGCTGCTTGTGAAAGCGCCCATCAAAAAATACCGCGGCGGTAAGCCTAAACTAAAGTTTCTTCATCTGATCGAGGGACTTTAGCCTAAACACCTTCAGTGCGGCCGCCGGCTCGGAGCGCTTCGAATCTCCCGCCATTAGGTGCGCGTCTTTCCATTGGTGCAAGTCGTCAGGCTCCTCCCACTGCCACGCGAAGAAGCCACCGCGAGCGCGGAATCGTAGACGCGAGCATGAAAAAAACGCACGCGCAACGCCGATGTGCGAAAACGGGCCATGCGGTTCACGATTAATAGAAATAACTTGCCACGCGCGGGCAGGAGGCGGACTCTTAGCCTTCAACCCAGCGTCCGGGCTAATTGCGACTCATGCGGCACATTCTCCCCTGGTGAGCCTGGGGAAACATTACTGCGTTGTTGTTGCCCTAGCAACGCCACCGCCATGTTGGCCTTGAAGGCGTTATAATTGCCATGGCAACAATGCGAGGGCGCGCAGCTTGCGTGGGGGAGAGGTACCGCTCTCCCTTCTCATGCCGGTTGGATTTCTTCCCCCACCCCCGGCCCCCCCATTCCCACCCGGCAACCGCCGCCGCCACCCCGCTGCCTCCACGGGCAAGCCTCGCCGGCCTCGCTCCGCCGGCACGAAGCCACGCCGCTTGAGCAGTAACGACGCCAGCTCGAATATCACTTGAACACTTTATTCGCGTTACGTGCGCGAACGCACGTGCGGCGAGAAACACCGATGACCAATACAACACAGACAAGGTTGTCTGTTGTCTGTCTTCAAGCACAGCACACGCACAACACAAGTCCTATCCTTCAGCTCAGCTTCACGTACGGCATACGAACGACGTTCTCACCTTTTGCTAACAGCACTCGGAGTCTTCGCGTTACGATTCATCCTGGTGTTCTTGGCGTCCCTTTTGTAGCACCGTAATGTCCGAGGGAGCACATACGAGAAATAGCCCACTACATGAAACGCGCGTCGGCCTCGCCGTCGCGCAGGGAAACCGTTATCGCGCATGCGCAGCAAGACGGGGCGACGGGGCTGACGGCGCGACGCGGGGGTGAGGGAAAGCGCTCCGTGAACGAGCGAAGAAAAAAACGGGAGAGAAAGAGAGCATTTTGTTTCCCCAGCGCCACTGGCGTTTGGCGCGCAATAATAGAACCGAAACTAGAAAGAGTAGCATCGGACTGGCGCGGGCGGGGAGCCGGTCGCTATCTTCCGAGGTGCATCGAGCAAGGACAACTGTGGTTACCACGTACGCGCGAACTAAAGGGTGCCTATTTTTTGCTTCTGTGTCGAAGTTAGAGAGCAAGGGGTGCGCGCTGCGTCAGATGGCCGATTTCATCATTTCTTTTTTTCTTTTGCTACCCTAAAACGATGCCCCCTGCGCCGATCGATGAGCAGACCCGCCGAAAAACCGCACTATAAACGGTATGGTGCTTCGGCCAACCGCATCTTAAGCGGTATGCTTATGCATTGAGTTCTATGGGAGCCAAACCGGTGGTCACGAAAACCCGCGTTATATCCGGTCCCGCACTATAAGCGGTTACGTTATAAATGGTCTACACTGTACTTTTTTTTCTGGGTGGCGCTAGCTGCGCGCCACTTCCCTCAATTTCACTTGGAAATTGGCGTGTTTCAAAATCCTCGAATCCAAGCTAACCCTGGAGTTTGATATATCAGTATTTCAAAAAAAAACTATTGGCTTAGATTTGAATAAATACGCTATTTAATTGTCATTTCTTCCTTTCCTTTGGTTCTCCTGGACATCACGCTGAAGGCATCACGCTGTTTGTGGGCACTTATCCAAATAAATAAAGAAAAAAGCCGGTGCCTTCAATTGTTCCGTTAAAAGAAGTTTCCTGCTGGGTGCATAAGCGTTAGCAGCATTTCCAAAACTTGTAATCCTTAACAGAATGGAGCCGTCTTTGTTTTCCTACGCGACATCCCTCGGACGCTGTGGAATTCCGCCGATCCTGTTTGAACGGCCCCTTTCCCCGCTCCCGCTGCTGCGGTGCAACAGCTGGGCCCCCTCAAGACAAAATGCTGCCGACACCCATGCTTGGTGGCCCATTGACCAACCCAATTTCCGCTTTAGCATAGAGTCAATGCCGCGATGCCACGACACTGGTGTTACTGCCAAACATCTAAAGCAGAGGCTTGGGCGAGTTGGCTGCTAACCAGGGAAGTCATTGCACTAGCGAACATTATTGCAGGGACAGACAGAAGAGACAAAGCACAAGCTAGCGTGTGTTTCGTCTCTCTTTAAGCCTCGTCCGTGAGCAAGTGTTCACTAACACAATGACTTTCCCAGTTGCCAAACAGGGGGCCCTGCTGTAACACAATCGGGGGAGAACAACAGCGCAGTGCCCCACCTTGTAGCGCGCGCGGGCGTCCTCGGTGGCGTTGGTGTCGAGGAGGTGTCCGTTGCGGTGCCAGCGGTACTCGACCTCGGGGATGCCGAAGGCCTCGCACGTCCAGGTGAGCCGGGAGCCCTCGTCCAGCACCTGGTGCTCCAGGGGGATGGTGAACTCGGGCAGCGCTGCAGGGGGGTCCCGCGTCAGGGTTGGGCCCCTTTTGGGGACGCAGCCGATTCCGCGAGACCCCACTGGCATTGAGCCCCACCACAAGTTTTCCCCCAGCTGCACTGGTACCCAACCGAATAGGCAGCCCTCCACTGCTACTGGCCACAGCCGCACCCATGGGAAGCTTGTGCGTCCGGCCCAGCCTGTCGCAGGGGCCTCCCAATGGTGCCTCCTCTCGGCCTTGCTGCCACTGCGAGACCAGCTGGGAGACACCCGCACAGGCAGCACCGGGGGGCAAATTCCACCCAGGGACCCTGAAGTGGCTGCCGACAGAAATGGCCCTCCTGCTGGCTGCTCACAGTTCATACCACAAGCTAGGCGCAGCCCCGTGGAGGCTACATTGTTGACAACAGTGCGTGCCGTGAAGGGGCTCCTGAAAGGACATTCCCTTCTCCCCTCTCGGCAAGTGGCACCGCAAGGCCCCGGCGCCTTTTGTCGCTTCCTTCGCGGTCAGTTAGGCGCCCTGAGGGGGACAACAATGCAGCCTCCACAGTGCTGCACCTAGCCTGTGGAATGAACTATATATGAATCAGCGAAAAACTCGCAAAACCAGTACCAACGCTGTTCAGAGAGCAGCAAGAGGAACAGGAGACCTTGTATGGTGAGGGTGACGCCCTTGCGGATGCTGTCCTGGTCGGCACTGGCGCTGCACACGTACTCCCCCAGGTCCTCGACACGCACCCGCGGCAGCAGCAGCACCCGCCCGTGGGAGCTCACCTCTGCACCCGCAGGCAGTGGCGCCCCCACCCGCGTCCAGTTGTACTTGGGCACTGGACTGCACCCACACCACCATGTCAGCCAGCCATGCAGGGGAACTCTTCGCCATGCAAGCCTCAAGCGGCTCTCCCGCGAGACATCTTTCTCCCAGGAGCAATGAAACACTGAAACAGGCTTTCACAACTCGTTGACAAGAGGCTTGGTGTCAAAACACATGGGCATTCAACTCACACAACACCAAGTACGTCTACGATTTAACTTTTGGCCATTCACGTTGGAAACGGTTGATGCCTGCATTATTCTTTGCTCTCTTTTATGGGGGAAAGTTTCTCTGTAAAGGCTCTTATAGGCAAGTAAAAATGGCAGTACTCTGCTGCTCCACAAGGCAGCAATTTCCAGCCAACGTCAACGTGGCAGGGGGGGCTTCCTGTTGTGCCTCCCATCTATGGACAAACAAATGTTGTCTCACTCACTCACTCACTACCAAGAACAGTGGCCACCCCTGCAATTTCCTACATGCATTCACTTAAAGGAGCCATGAAGAGAAAGCACAAGGTTGGTTCATTCAAAAGATTGCCTCGTCGGAATCATACTGACACCACTTTTAACGTAAACTTCGCTCAAATAAGCTACATAATTAGGAAAAAAGGGAATGGCCATGCAACCCACCAGCTCATTTTGCGCAACAGAACCCATGATGTCATTCGAGCCAGCTCTGCGATTGGCGGAGGCCGGCAAAAGCAGACGCAAATTAGGCAGAGCTTAGAAGCTAGCCGAACGAGCGATTTGCGCTTAAATTAGGGCACATTCTTTACAAAGCAATAAGAATGGTGGGACCAACAGTGGAAGTTACAAAAGCACATGTAAACATAGAAGTACTGATGCGTACTGCTGTCGGTACTGCACGCACTATGCTTGGTTTAGCTGCACAGCACTGCGGGGCTTGGGGTTGTCTCAGACGACACGGGCCGATTGATGCAAGCAACGGTGTCTTACGTGACCATGTTTGTCGAGCGAGCACTGTTTCACGAACGATTATTTTCTCCCTGAACAAAAACGAGCCAGGTTTAAAACGGTCAAAAACAAACCAAAGGCTTGCCACAGTATGGTGGCACCATCTAGGTTCGGGTAACGTAAAGAAATGCGGGAACGCACCAGCACAGGGTAGAGACACCCTTTGAACGGTCCCGTGCCGCCGTGATTGGGCCAACATGCTCAACGCGTTGTTCTTTTCGTTTCCCACGAGACCTAGCAACGCGAAACAGATAATATGATTCAAACTTCGCCAGTCAATCGCGTTGCGGCGATAATTTTAGCGCGGTTTTGACACAATGACTTGCTTCGGCGGCGAGCGAGCGACCCAAAATGGCGGCGCCAGCGTATACGTGTCTCTCCCCTGTACCGCGGATGCGTGAATGAAGGTACTCTAGGCTGCAGAGCGGTCCGTTCCTGTGATGTCATTGCTGACCCTGAAAACAAACGATTTAGAGGGAAAATCGAAAATTTTAGCTTAAATTGATTAATTTCTCAGTGAATAAAGCATCGTTTGTATCCGGACAAGCGCTGGGGGCACTATAAAACACGAAATCTTTCGAATAAAACAAACTTGCATTTTCTCTTCATAGGCTCCTTGAAGCCCGTAGTTTGCTTCACTCCAATGCTGATTCCTGCGCCAGTCTCAGTGGAACATGATACTGCCACACTTCGGTCCGGACCAGCTGGTTCTGCTTAGCTTGGGCGGTTGGTGTAGACATTTCATTACTGCTGCACAGGGGCCTGATTTATTAGGTCCATACACACCACGCCATCAGCTGCCTTCAGCAAAACAAAGCAATCTGCAACGCCCGGCACCAGTTCGCTAAACATCTCTGAAGCTTGATGTAACTTCGTAAACGCGAAGATTTTGAAAACGCTTTGTGGCTAATGCCGGTATTGCGTTAATTAAGCTTGCCCTTCACATTTACCATTTCTTTAGGTGTAAGAACACCTTTACCAGTTCTGATAAAATTTTCCCCAGAACATTGTTTTGCAATGTATAACTCCCTGCAGCTGACTACTGCCAGCTCCTCTACACAAGACATGCCTGCAGAGACGTTTGTCATGGCCTCAATGCTTCTCTTCAGCTTGGACAGGTGGCAGCACCTCTCAGGAATAAGAATTAAAACACCCACTGGGAGTTAGCAAAAGAGGAGGACAAATAAATCTCACAGAAGGCAGCAATGAATGGCTTGCTCATAGCCCAGCAACCAGGCGAACACTGCCGGCAAGCCCCGAGGTGAAAAAGCATTTGCCCACTTTGCTGCAAATGTTGTCGAAAGACGACCCCGCCACATAAATGCCTCTCCTTACCGTCACCTGCTCTCCATGCACCCCGCCATCTCTTGCCCCATCCCCCGCTGACAGCGAACGTCCAGGCTGCCCAGGAAGCTCTCTGTGAACAGGATCCGCCCAAACATTCTTCAGCACTACGTGGACCCAGTGAAGCCTCGACCTGAGTCCTGCGAACAACACTATCTCTCTCTCTCCTATCCTTCCCGCACACCTCTCACGCTGCTTCCCTGCTGTTTCGCTCTTCCCACCATAAACGTGGAGGAGATTTGCTCAAGTGAATTGAATTTTGCCACGTTCCACTGCTCATGCCATCTACTGGAAACTTTTGTGATAGCTGAAATTGGAACACAGCCGCAAGGGGGCGCTGCGAGCGCTTTTTGTATTTTGAGGATGAAACATTTTTTCAAGGTGATTTTTTATTTTGAAATCAAGCAGCCATGTATTTTTAATTAAATGAACAATGTCTTCCTTTAAATATGCCTAACCCTTCCTGGATAAGCCTATTTACCCACTTGTGAAAGACAAGTGGAAGTGGACCTTGTGAAAGTCGACCTTTTACCCGCTGTGAAAGAAAGAGTGGAAGAAAAAGAAGCGTGAAATTTAACATCTAATCACCCCATTCGGGTGCACCCCGAAGCGGACCGCTATGCAAAGGTTAAATGTTTTCTTCTTGCTCAACAACACTGACAAGCATGAGCATAGCCTGGTAGTGGGGAAATGATTTGCCTACACGTTTGTGAATGCGACTCCAAGCCATAGACGACAAAGAACGGTTGCATCAGATCGCGGGAGGCCTAATGGAAGGGGGCACTGAAGATGCGGGTCCAGGGCATGAATACGAGCACTCGTGAAGACTGGATAGCCTGGCCTGCCGAGTAAGTTCGCGGAGAGTCCTAGCGGCGTCCGTCCTGGATAACAGAATGGATATGGTCTCCGTTTTTTTTGGTGTGCCAAGCGGACGGCAGTGTCCGCACTTTCGTTTCAACTGAAAGGCAATGCCATGACCCGCTGGGGTGGCACGGTCGTACAGCGGCCAGCAGCTCGGCCAGCAGCTGTTCACGAGGTCCACGGCACCGGGCTGACTGGAGAGATTGGAGCGCAGGCTGCGAGTTGCAGAAGATCGCCCATCTTTGGCATGAAGTTTGTTCAACGGTGTGAAGGGCACGACAGATGGCGGTAAGTGCTGCAGCTGTGGAAGTGGTAAGATGGGCTATTTTGAATTCTGTGGACATGGACATTCGTGGTATGGAATGGCAGCCAGTGAGGTGTGCGAAGTCTGTGACACACCAGAGACCATACGACATGTCCTATGCCAGTGTCCACAGTTTTCATCGGAACGAAGCCAACTCTCTTCGACTCTACGAAAGTTAGACTCTGGGCGCCCGTTCTCTGAGGAGACAATCCTGGGCCACTGGCCTTCTCCGTCATCTACGGACAAGGCGACAAAAGCGCTCCTGTGTTTTCTAAAAACGACGGAATTGCACAAAGACTGTAACGAAAAAGACTACCCTCCATGAGCTCACTGAACTTGTTTGTCTATAGTGCCCTACCGCTAGGCACACCACTCTACGCTATGTCTGTGCCTTTCCCCTTTTTCCTCATTGTTATCCCTTTCCCCCCACGCAGATAGGCCGTAGCCTAGTTAACATTCCTGCCTTTCCTTTACCTTTTCTCTTTTTTGCCTAAATAAATGTATCCTTTGTGAATTCTTTTAACGTTTGGCTGGGCAGCTGGATCAAGGGCCAGACAGACCAAAGTTTTCGTGTTCAAGTAGCCCAACAAAGACCGCCATCTTTAAAAAACTGAGCCACAAGCGACCATTGCAGTCTCTTGGTAACAGCACAGGACGCAAGGGTGGCCCCTGAGGAACGCCCCCAGGAGGCACAGCAAGAGGCATCCTTTGCGACCTCGTGGCCTTTCCCACCAAAGCTCCCCCACCAGGCCCCAACCAAGGGCAGCACTCACTATCCGTAGGCGATGCACTCCAGGCGGACGTCGTTGCCCACCAGGGGGGCCTCGGGGAACGACTTGGGGAAGTTGTTGGGGAACAGCAGCTTCTGACCACTCGCTGCACGCAAGGAAAGAGGTGGCGTTGACAGGCGATTTCTCAAGAAGTGGGGTGTTTTCCCCTCCCCCCTCCCCTCGAGAGGCACTCACAGGCGGGCTCGACGGCCACGTGGAAGTAGGGCCCCGTGCGCCCCGTGGAGGAGATGCGGCTCTGGACGTTGCACGAGTAGTTGGCGTCGTCATTCTTCTCCAGCGACGAGAAGTACAGGTTGCCGTCGTGCGACATGAACACCCGCGGGTCCTCCTGGACAAAGTCCGGGAACGAGTTGCGCACCCAGAAGTAGTGCACCGACGGGTTGAACTGCGGGGGGTCGCACGACACCGACTTGCCTGCAGAGAACCCCGGTTTGAATTCAGACCACAGGGGCACTCTCGCTGCAACAGAAGGGAAGGAAAGGAGGAAACGCACCCCAGAACTCTTTGCCGCTGTCACCCGCGCGGTTCTTGTTGAACTCGCCGATGAAGCCAAAGCCCAGGGACACCGAGCGCGACAGCACCCTGCCGTACCGGTTCTCCGCCACACAGTGGTACTTGCCCCGGTCCTTGGTCTGCAAGGTTTGGGGAAGAAGCGGGGCAGGGCAATCACCAACTACCACTGACCGCGGTATAACACAAACAACCCCCACCTGCCCACAAGCAGACCAAAGCGTGGCCAGGTGGGGATGCCCCTCCGCATGCCAGCTGCGAAACTATGCCACAAAATACAACGCCTGTGAATAGCTTCTAACCGCCTGTTCTCGCATATGTTTCTATCTCCACCTTACTTCAAGAATGTTTCTTGCAGCGTGGAAAGGGGCTGCTGCTGCTGCCACTGTACTCTTCTTGATTGCAAGCATCACCTAATCCCCTTGCTATGAGGTTTTTCGAATGGTTCTAGAACAGACGGCGATGATGATGACAGTGGTGGTTGTTTTTTAGTGGCACAAGGCCAACCAGGGCAAAGAGTGCCAAAAGCGCAGCTAAGAGGCAAGTACTAAAATGGGCAATCAAGTAAGAAAAGACAATGCAGGTGGCCGGTGCAGAGGGCCAGGCTATGACGATGGGCGATATGAAAGGCGGTGTGAAAATTTAACTTCTGATAAGTACTTAAAAACACGCTTAAAGGGACAACAAAGTGATTTGTAAACGTTGCGAGATTACGAGCACGGGATTACGATTGTAGTCTGGAGTCCCTAGGCCCCGTTTCGACCACTCTGACCGCGTTTACGCGAATTCATTTTGTAGAAAAACCAATTCGAAAATGCTGTCCTCCTCTCTGCACCCTCGCCCATTTTCTGTGGCGTTTTCGTGCGACGTCAGGAGGAGAGGAGCTGGCAATTGGCTGCGCTACTGTACGGCTCGCCGGCCTTCCGACAGAGTCAGTCGGCCCAGTGTTTCGTCCGCCAGCTGCCGACGGGTCGTCGCAATTCGTTCGCTCAGTTGAAACGAAGCCAGGACACGTTTGTGAATGGAAGAATGTGCCTTTCTTTACTTTGTTAGTTTGTACACTGTATCTAGCTCCAAGTCAAGGTCGCTTCACACAAGCACTGCACAAGCGCACATGCAATGCTTCGCTAACTGGTACGCCAGTAGGAAAATATCAGGCCTCCTGAAGGAGGGAGAAGAGTCAGCGAAGTCAATATATGTACTAATCAACTGAAACTTTTACCATACAGCGTAAAACCAGGGTGCGGGAAGCACTTTCTTGCACTGGGTGAACAAGCACAGCGGTCAGCAGCACGACTACGCATCTGCGAACGCTTTTCCGTCTAAGAAATGCAATTGCTAGACGCGAGATATTGTGGAACATGGGGGACGCTTACGGCACGAGCGCAATACAACAAATAGTCACCTAAGCTGCTTGAAATGCTAAAACTAAATAAAAGTGTAAAGTGGTTATACATTATATACCTTATATTTCCAAGGTCAGCAGCGCTCGCCCGTGGCCGAGTGGTCTGGAGCGCCGTGTATGTTATTGCAAGGGTTTGCAAGTCCCGAGTTCGAATCCCCGGGGGTACATTCATTCATTTTTTTTTTTTACGAGTTGACTTTTTCGTTTTTGGCCGATGTTTTCTGTACTGAGTTCACATTTTTTTTTGCCGTAACGTTCACTGCTCCACGAACTAGTTCACAGAACGTGCACAGGCTGACACTGGCGTGCTAGCAAGTTCTCGTTGGCGTGCTGTTGCCATAAGCACCGACTGCTTGCGGGCAGTGGGCACAGGCCAGAATCAACAGACCCTTGGCCTGGTGCGAACACGCTTTCTTACGATACAGGCATGAGTGAGGCAAGCTCCAAATATCGGGGGAAAAGTGCATGCTGTTTGAGCGTCTGCGGGGACGCGGAGGGCGTTTATCCACTGTGTAGGCCTCCGGAAGGGATTGCTACGATTCCAAGCCGTCCTGGGAGGCTTATCTTATGCATTTTACAGCCGACAACATGGCAAAAGCGCGGTACGACGATTACCGAGATATCGAGTATGCCCATCCAACGATGTCGTCGTATGTCAAGCATGTTGTGTTACAGAACCGAAACCAAAACTTGTTTGAATGCTAACCAATCACGGTGCGTCTCCTCCCGTCGTCACAGCCTTTAGCTGGTGCGGCCGTGGCGAACCGCGCATAGTAGTTTTCCTTCTTTCGCGCTTTGTGAAATAATTACCGACTTGTCAACCGAATAAATGATGAAAAGTGTGCTAATTTGAGCCAGTCTACGCAGTGCAAGCAAAAACAGGAGCTTGACAAATTCACTTCAGTGTCCCTTTAACGGAAAACATGGGATTGACAGCTAAAAAGTATGTTGAGTGCAGTGGGAAGGAAGGGAGGAAGGCAGCTAACTTTATTAAAGAAGGGTGGCCCGAAACCACGGGGGAACGAGGAGAGCAGGAAGGTCGCTGGCAATGTCTGGCCATGGAGGCCGCACAGACGAAGCTCCAGAGTGCTGCCAAGGCGTCCTTGACGCGCCACGAGGGCCGCATCCACTCTTCGTACGAGTGAACCCATGCTGGCCGGTGTTGGGCGCGAAGTACGGCAAGTGTTTGCATTTTGTTGCGTGGAGTGCTATCAGGGGTGGAACAGGGTCCATGGGTTTGGGAGCAGTCCTGGGAGCAGGCAAGAGTGCCTTTTGTAGCAGGTTTGGGGCAGCCAGAAATGCCATTTTGAGCAGATGCAACACCATTTGACAGCATTGCGGTGCCTCCCTAATCTCCCTACGGGCCATTGTGCAAGTCCCCTGCCAAGTACCTGTTATCTCTCTACTATCTCAGGTGTTCCACCATGCACTAGAACCTACTCTGAACCAGGAGCGCAGTTCTTGTACTATATCTGGAGGTTTGCAAAATGCGGAGTAATCTACCATTCGGCCCCACTGAGCCAGCCATGCTATTACTGTCCCAAGGTTGAATGTCACGCACAAAGTCAAAAGAGATCAGGTAACAGGCCCTGCTTTGGGTCTGGTAAACGGCAGTGTTATGTGACCCCAAGGCGGCGTTCCGTAAAACAAGGTGTTTGCTTGCACCCTTTCTATCGAACGGCGGTTTCAGTGCGTGTGAAGCTGAACGCGCATTTGTCTTCGCCCATCGCAGGGTGGCAAGAGGTGACGAACTTACTCTGGAGACTGCGTGACTAGAGCGCGTCAGAAGGACCGATTAATTTTGGACCAAGGCAAACCCCGAAGTTGAATTAAATTGAACTGAAGTTTCTTTGCTCTTTTCTGAATACAGAAAAACGAAGGGAAGGCAAAAGGCAACCAGCCTTCCCTCCATTTCAAAGGCAGTTGATTTCAAGTTTCGAGTTCATTTTCGCCTCAAGCTCACACGCGAAAATCAGTAATTACCTCCAAACAAAAGCGCGCCAAATTACCAAGTCCAAGACCCTGTTTGTTCAATATATGCAGCAATGAAACGGTGCGCGCAGCCTAGCTAGGACCGCCAGAAGCGGGCGACTAAACTGATGTTCACCTCCAATAAACTACCACATTTCATGCGGATATTATTATATCTATTTCCAATAAGACAAAAAGCATTTTACTTTTTGTCATTTTCTACTGACTGTAGCACAGTGGCCGGCACTGGCAAACACAATGTGCCAATGCAACACACACAAATTCAAACAGACGGCGCGTTGTGCCTGCAGCCTTATGGCTAAGCCGAAGCCAAGTTCCACAGTGGCTTCGAGTGGCCTCGATGAAACCGAAACCATAAACGCCTCGATGGAACCGAAAACGCTCTGTTTCAGCCAAGTTTTCGGGCGCTGGGTGTCATGGCGGTCGCATCAATTCAGGCTTGGGCACAGGGCGGCGCAGGTGAACAAGTTGGGCGCTCAGTGGAGCAAATGGCGCAGCTGTTCCCCCCCTGTGTGGATGATGGACAGGCCTGCTGCACAGGGCTGTTGCACGAGTGTAACCCGGCTGAGGCAACTTCACTGTGTCTGTGGCACAAGTGTGGGTTAACTGTGTGTAGTTTGTTGGCGTTTTGAAACAGTTGCTTGTAAACACGTGACTGATGATGATGTTTTATCTGATCATTATGATGATGATTTTTAAAGAAGTAACTACCTATAAACTATATAAGACAATGATTATATGAAACCAGGTGGAAAAACTGAATCTCCGTTAAATACTTCGAAACCTGCTTAGCTCTTCCCTTTTGGCGCCATCGGCCATCGGACACGGAGTGCCGATGACTTCAAACGTCCTGCGAAAGCTAAAAACGGCACCTGGCGTACAACTACCACCACCTGGAGCATTTATTGGCAACTCTTTTTTCAATTTCCTTTATGTTCTGTTGGCATTTCGTGTGTGGAGACGGTGTTGAGAGTGGAAGTTGAACTCGCGATAGCGGCGAGTTGTGGGAGAGTGGCGTCCACTTCACTGGGCACTCCGCAAAAGCGGACAGGTGCTGCTGCTGATTCTTTTTTACCCCAGCAGCAGTGATGACTACACCGACGATGTGGATTCGTTAGATTTTAGTTCTGATGAAGACGCTCCAATTAAAATGCCTCAGACTTCGACACGTGCTGCCAGGTAGGTTCGTTTTTGACTTTGTGCTGTACCGTATTTACACGATTGTAGGTCGACCCCTTTTTTTCAAATTTGACAATCCAATGTTGGGGGGTCGACTTAGAATCGAAGTTGAACCGTCTACCGCTATTAACGGCAAGAGAAACGAGAAATCGGGGGGTTGCTACGAGGTGGGGACAGCTTTGCACCCTCGTTCCCGTAATTATGGTCTAAACTATGAACCGCATCGGGCGTCTTCTGCTCGTGAAAATGCGCCTGCATGACGCTGCCGCGGACTACCACCTGCATGCTCGCGCTACGCGATCGGCGGCGGCAACATGGCGGCACCATTCGGGAAAAGGTGCGCGTAGCTCCAGCGACCACTTCTAACCGCTCTCTAAGATATCACTGAAGGCACAAACGAAGACGTTTGTGCAGGAAAGGAGCTGATAATGTGGTCGAAACGACACTATTAAGCATTATCCGCACCGCTAGGGAAAGCACCAATCAAATATCCGTCACCGTGGTAAGCCTAAACACCTCCGGCACCATGAAGAGCGCTCGTCGTCAGGCTCCTCCCGCTGCCGCGCTCGGCCGCGCGTTTTTTACCGAGGAATGTTAGAACTGGTAGAATTTAAAAGCAGAAGTAGAAGGTGCCGCTGCGCGGGGAATCGTCACCGGGGCGTGAAAAAAGTCGCCCGCGCAACGCCGACGCGCAACGAATCGCATGCAAAAAACGCGTCAAGAAGTGTTTTATTCAACTTTAATAAACAAAATGAGTATTAGAGAATCCCTTGATGCATGCGCGGCGCTAACGTAGCCCATATCATATCACATTGTTCAGTACACTTCTCGAACGCGTGGTGAGTTGAGAGGTTAGTCGCTCAAAAGTAAATCGCGCGCGGCCGCTTTCCGTCAGCAGACATGTGTTTTTTTGGTATCGTATCGCATGGCAGTGGCCGCTGCCGTTGCTTCGATGGTTGTCATCTCGCAGCGAATGTTTTCTTCCCACTCAACCCACAGCGAATGGTTCTTCCGGGTGCTTATACAAAAGCTTTTCTTTCTTAACATCTACCGCGCATACCGCGAGCGCAGAGCTTCTCTTTGTGCGTGGCCTCCGCAATCTGCTGCCAGCAGCGCCTGCGCGATTTGCTGCCGTGGTGCTGCCGGCGGCGCGCCGCCGGCAGCAAATTGCGGAGGCCATGCTTTGTGATACAATTTTCTAGGCGGCGCTCGCATTTTTTTTTTTTAGGGTGCATTTTTGGGGGGTCCGACCTACATTCGAGTCGACTTACGATCGTGTAAATACGGTATTTATAAACAAAACGTCCTTCCTATCTGATGACTGCGGTTTTACATTGATGTGTAGGGTCTGGACAATGTACCGCGGGGATGTTTTGCCAAACGCACTGCGCCATATCACGTTATCACCTTCAACATAGCCTGGCTCTCGTGCCAGATTAGCGCTACAGAGTGATGCACAACGCTTTTCAAGAAGGCTGGATTGTTTTTTCTTGTTTTTTACCACTGAAGTGATAAATAGTTTGTGTCAGAACACAAAAAAAGTATGCTTGGATGCATATTTTAGAGATACCGACTTCCCTCGAGTGGCTTCAAGGAGTCGCACAGCCGTCAATTCCGCTAGGTTTACAGGATCGCAAAGCTCCAGAACTTAATGTACAGCACTGACTTATATATTGAATCATAGCCAAGGAAGGCCAAGGAACAATTTGTATGTCTTTGAATTCCTAAAATAATTTTTAGGTTCAGTACAATTGCTTAGATACGTTGTGCGTATACTTTTTTTGCGAATTTTTCCCTATTATTTGAGAAATAAACTAAATAATTGCGCCTTTCACAAAACTACTGTTATGTGTTTGGAGTAGCAATTTATGAGTTACAATTTCATGCAAAGCACTACTAAATGTGTCCACTAGCTCAAGAGAAAAAAAAATAGCTTTGTGGAAGCACTCAAAATCGGTCGTTTTTCCGCCGTAACGAAGAAAGAGTTACTAATGGAACAAGTGGGATCAACAGCTAGGAAGTAAGATGCAGTGGAATATGTTGTCTGCTGAGCTCTGGGCAGTATTTGTGTCTCGTTGTGTCGAGTGCCTTACGCGTGATGAGAATGTGAGCTACGGAGAGGCCCCCTCCGCACCTGCCGCCCAGGGGTCCTGTGAGCCGGTGCGGGTGTGCGGCATGGGTGTGGCCGATCCGCAGCCTAGCTAAAGCAACTTCCATGAATCTGCTGTATCGTCCCAAGTGGGGCTTCACCGGGTGCAGTTCGTTGTCTCCCTGTTCCTTCCCGTCTGCTTGCCACATTTTACGGAGGTGTTGCTATGTCGAGTGTGTTCCGAATTGCGGCAGCCGAGGCCCGTTCACCAGTCCCCTCGTTCCCAACAATGTCGAGTCTGCCTGAGACACAGTTTGTTTACGTAATAAAGAACTCGGGCTCAGTGACGTTCGGCATTCATTATTCCCATGCATGCATGGTTCCCGTTCTGTTCGGTGAAAAAGGTAAGAAATGCCTCAAGTTGGTTCTTCCCATCCATTGTGTGCAATCTGCCGCTGGCCACGCGCAGTTCAACTGGTGTGAATTCCCATTTCACAGCTGTCCTCCGTCACACTATTCCGCATTAGCTGCTTCACTGACCAGATCAAGATCATTAAAACTGCAGAAGCTGCACTTGGGGGAACATCAGGCAGCGATCTGAATGGTTGGACGAATGGTTTCAGGTAAACCAGCCTCATCACTAAGCGACCTGGCAAAAGGACCTGGCTAGCTCTCCTGGCCGCAACTGATTTTTATAGCTGGTTAGTAATTGCTCCCAGTTGTAGCCTCGCTTTACTCGCCCAGCTTAGCGGGCGTTTCTACGCAAGTGCCGGTGCTAAGCTTCGAAAACAGCGTTAGGCGATACTTTTACCTGGCCTGAATGCTGTGCAGAGATGCTGCTGGCGTGTAGAAAGTACAAATTGTCTGCAGCATTTATATGCAGCATTGATGGCCAATGTTCCCAATTTATGCTCCCCATTCTATTCGGATACAGCGGAGATTTTTTTACGAATTAAAAGGGTCCGTTGTAACAGCCGTAGACTGTATATGACTGGCTTAGTGCAACTCGCAACAAGAAGAATGCCATACACCTCTGCAGACAAAATACCGGTGTGTACGCTGATGGTTACAGTTCGTTTACATGCATTACAGTTCGCTCCATTGGTAGCACAATACATCATAGCGGTAGTTTCTGAAGCGTCCCTGTAAAATTCTGCCCACCGGAACTTTTCCTGCAGAGACAAGAAATGCTGCAACACTGTGGTTCTTGGCACGCTGCTTTTCTGAATTTCCATAAAGGATGAATAACAAGATTTCTTGTAAAAACACTGCGCTAAAGTGAAATTACAGAGACGAAGGACGGCGGAACACACGATGCAGACTTGCGAAAGCGCAACGATCAACTGGCCTTTATTTTCCGACCCTATCGGCAAACATTGGAAACATAAACGTAGAGGCAGAAACGTTCAAAACCCCGCTCAAAACCCTACCCGTGTTAAGTTCTTGATAGTTGTTATCGTCACTTCTTTTTTGCGCGGTCTCACTCACAGCTGGCCACGTGCGCTCGTGGTTCTGTGACAGTGAGCCAGAGAGAGGGGACGACGAGCGCACGTGGCCAGCTGTGAGTGAGACCGCGCAAAAAAGAAGTGACGATAACAACTATCAAGAACTTAACACAGGTGGGGTTTTGAGCGGGGTTTTGAACGTTTCTGCCTCTACGTTTATGTTTCCAATGTTTGCCGATAGGGTCGGAAAATAAAGGCCAGTTGATCGTTGCGCTTTCGCAAGTCTGCATCGTGTGTTCCGCCGTCCTTCGTCTCTGTAATTTCACTTTAGCGCAGTGTCTTTACAAGAAATAATGTACCAACTAGGCCAGAAGCAAGCTCTCATTGAATAACAAGACACACGGCGCAGTTGCCATGGTGGTAAAATGTCAGAACAAGACAATCTGTACACGTCTAAAAAGGAAATGGTGGGACGAGAAGCATCCTCTCGCACTACGAGCGAGAAGGGCAGAGAAACGGATGGACGGTCTGAAAAGTGCTGTGGTGTGCCTGTGTCGTTCAAGGCAGGGGGATGGGCAGTCATCGAGGAAATTTCGAAAGTCTCTGCTCATGTTGTTGCAGATGACCTTTCATACGGCCACCCCAGATTTTCAACGTCACCCCACCATAGTTTCTTCAAAAGGCATACGGTAGGAGACAACCTTTGCACTTTCCCTGCAGTGTGCTATCGTAGACAGGATACTTTCATCGGCCTCGGATCCTAGACAGGATGGACCAAGCACTCTTGGTGAGAGCAAAAATAAAACCATACTCTCCAATGCTATGCACACGGTTTTACAAAGTAATTGGTCCTTTTGGAAGACTTATGTGTGCACTGACATTATTTTATTTACATCATCTGCCTTTTTCTCTGATTTTCCACAGGGATCAATTTTGGGCACCCTACAGTTTTCATTTCGATTAATGGTGTTATCCACTGTGTAAAATTTGGGGAGCTGCTACTTGCAGATGATCTAAAATTGTTATCTGTTATCAAATCTCTCTCACAGATTGTACTAGGCTAGAAGACAATATTGCCACGAACCATGCACTTGGTTTGTTTATTTATGTTTTGTTCTTGCCGACCGGCTGCGCCGGGCTGTGTAATCTGTGTTAGCCAAAAGGCCAAGTGAAGCGTGCGTTCCATTCTTTATGCCGCAAGTGTTATCTCCTTTGATAGGGAGAGTGCATCGAACTAACGTCACCAGGCTAGAATAATCTTTTTTAATCTACAGTGTTCTGGAGGCAATTCAACGGCTCGAGAAACACTCTCGTTGAGAGATAAATGCCCATAGAGCAGATGTCGTGGAATTTCTTTCGCCGACACTCGCCTGTGCATGTCACTTTGTTGACTGCTGCTTCGCCGCCTGAGTATTTTTTTAATTGTTAGGGGAGCACAAGTTCGCTCCAGTAAGCTGTTTTTCCCTCAAGCCATCTGTGTCATCTTTGGCTTTGTGACAACATACCGTATTTTCCGGTCTATAAGTCGCACTTTGTATAAGTCGCACCCCCCTCAAAATGACAGTTTTTCCGAAAAAAAAAAAAAAAACGTATATAAGTCGCACCGGTGTATAAGACGCACCGGTATATAAGACGCACTTGTTAATTAGGTAAACTCATAGTGAATCAGATCATTAGAGAGTGTGGCGAAAGTACATGGTTGCGGCGGCCACCGACTATTAACGTATCCCCCTGTAAGGAGGGCTAGACGCGGGCATATAACATCCAAAGTCTAGACAGAACTAACTTGCCAAAAATGGTTTATTGACACACACAGATGGCATGTACTTATGGACGGCATTTAGGCAAAACCATCGAAGCCTTTTTCCTCGGACTCGCTAACAAATAATTCAGTATCTTCAGCGGGAGTTCCACCGGCGCATCACTGTCCTCCGACTCTCTGATATCTTCTTCGCCAACATCGTTACCACTCGTGGACTGGATTACTCCGGCCTTTATCAACCCGGCTACAACTGTTTTTGTAGAAATGGAGTCCCATTTGGCCACCTCTCCAAACGTCGCGCGTCTCTTGCGTGCTGTCGTAAATCAGCGCAATAAAGGTGTCATGGCGGACGGAAGTGACGCGACGGGAAGCGGCCCGAAAATCGAAACTTATCCGCAAGCTGTCAGTTTAAAAATTAGCAGCACGTTGGCCTCCTTCAGAGTAACTCTCTGTAATAATTCATCACCTGCATCTTGTTTTTGCAACCCAGTTTGATGTTACTTTGAATTTATTCTGAACTGTAGTTACTGCGCATGGCGTAAAGTGGCGCGCAGTTTTCGCAGGCCTTTATCATTGTTTTTGACTAGAAAAAGCTGTAAATTCTTTGGTATAATGTCCCGAAGCGACATATGGGCTATGAGAAACGCCGTACCGGTGGGCTTGGGATTGAATTACACCACAGAGCTGTGTCTCAACGTGCGCTGGCCACGTGCGGCCAACGCAAACCGGATTTATTCCATACATAAGTCGCACCGGTGGATAAGTCGCACCAACGAGAATTTTAGAAAAAAAAGAAACGTGACTTGTACACCGGAAAATAGGGTACTGGACATTTTACTTGGTACACTACACATGTTGAGTCAATAAGTACATACTCCTAAAAGTAACGTTGTTATGTTGAATGTTTTATTTCAGACAACCGAAAAAAGTTACAGGGGAGATGTTACCGAGTAAACACCGCAATGAACACATAAAAACATCACAGAAGCGGTTGTCTTCGGGGGATGCCGAAAAGGCAAACGAATTACCCTGTTCACCAAATGTAAACAGCCAAATCACTTTTTTTCTGACAGGTTAGGAAATGTTGCGCTTTTATGAGTTGACGACGCCATCGGAGACCTTGGGGCAGCCTTTTGAGCATGCATCTTCGCTTTGTCGTGCCAGTTGTATGATGTTTGGTGATAAAATATTGCTCGACACAACACTAATCAATACCTCCTCAATTCACTGCAAGTAAGCACCCTCGGCAGAATCTTGAGTCAAGTGAAATTGAAATTAGTGGCCCAGCTGCGATCAACTGAAGCGACTAGAAAACACCCAGTTCGAATAACTGATCACAGCTCTCTTACAAAAATTAATGCAGGCAGAGGAATTGCTGTGTTCTGCACAAGCTTTCTAATGGTTTGGCTGGCTCACTACATCCTCGAGGCAGTACTGCCAGTGCCCCAGCCAGATTTGATAGATATTCATGAATGAGTGAATGTCTCGCACTCACCTGATCTGGGCTGTGGATGGTGAGCGTGCCGTCTGTCTGCGTGAAGCGCCCGTTGGACAGGGGGTCAATGTAGACGTTGACGAGCTCGTCGTTGGCATACTCCTCCTGGGAAGGGGAGACATCAGCCAGGGGCCATCAGCTGGGCCCCCCTTGCAACGTGCGAGGCCCACCTCAGGCCTTACTGCATGCCATTCGGAGCTGTAGCAATGCCGTGACCAACACTAGCGTTCAGCAAAAAACTATGCAGTATGCTTTTTGCTCTTCTTTTAGCACGCACGTGAAGCACCCTCTTGGATTCAGCATCATTTTCCACTTCTTGCACCACTCTGTGCCAGTACGGTCTGAATCGTCCTGTACCGTCACCTTCGTTTCAAATTGGTCAATATGAAACGCAATCATCAGCAAATCAATGTATGTGTGATGAAATACCCACAGCAATATCATTAATGAAAATCAAGAGGGCAGCCCACGGAAAGAGCCTTGTGACACCTGCAATGAAACATAAATAGGGTAAACATTGCCCCTTTAGCAACACGCACTGACACCAGTCAAGTAATTACTTATCCAGGTCAGCACGTTCTGATCCAAATTTCGAAACTGAAGCTTAGTGAGAATGGGAGACAGCAAAACGGTGCCGAAGGCTTTTAGATGGATAAAAAGGCATAATCTGCTTGCCTCTTATCATCAACATGGGAGACCAGCTCGTGAAAGAACCTAAGTTGAATTGTGCAAAAAAAAAAAAAAAAAGAATTACTTTGTGAAAACTGTGCAACTCATTTACTAATATGTAATCAGTAAGATTACCATCGAAATCTTCTATTAAAATACTGGACGTTATCTGTAGCAAAGCAATTTTCCCTGCCAAGCTTGTCATGAGCTGTGATGAATCTGTCGGGGGTGGTGAAGAACGGCTGTGCCGTGTGAAGCGAGATCACCTTGAACCACTGGTAGGTGGGCGGCGGCTGTCCGGCGGCCACAGCATCGCAGGGAGATGTCGTTGGTCTGGCTGCGGCCGCTCAGGTCGAAGATGACCTCCTGGGGCTCCTCGGTGAAGTAGGGTCCCCGGGGCACCTCCTCCCGGTTGGTGAGGATGTAGCCGAAGTCCAGGGGCCGTTCCTGGATGTAGATCTGGAAGAGGCGCTCCTTGGGGATCTCGCAGATGAAGGCCAGCTCGTCCCCCGGGGCCACCTTGTGCAGGCCCCAGCGGTTCAGCTCCGTCGAAAAGCTGCAGCGAGTCGGGGGCCTCCTTAGGAACCGGCCCCGCCGAGACGAGGAAGGGGCCCACTCACTTGTACGAGACGTATTTCCACAGGTGCACGTCCTGCTGGGGCAGCCACAGGTTCTCAATGTTGCTGAACTGGGCGTTGTCCCCTTCCCACGTCCACACGTTGTCGCCACTCTCAAAGCCGCTTGTGAACCACCTGCACGCAGTGGGCAGAGAGAGGGAGATCAGGCAGCAGGACAAGAGGGAGCTGCACTGCCCGAGGTGTCTTCCCTTTTTACACGGCAATTGTGCGCACTGTGCCCGAGCAAGAGGAATAATTTGTACCTGGAGACTTTTCTCAACGCTGCAAACACGTCGACAAGAATGTGGCATGTCACTTCTTTGTGCAGCAGACTGGCGACCAACGCGAGCTGCACGGGCTCAGTAACCCACGGATGCGAGTTCAGCCCCAGCTGCAGAAGCTGGCTGAGGTGAACAGTGAGCGGGGGTTTCGGCGCACCCCTAGGCAAAACTCAAAACTCGAGTGTAGGTGCGGCACATAAACCCCCAGGAGTACTATTTCCTCCGTTAGGTGATGCAGCAGATCAGAGTGGGACAACGATGCTCTTGGATCAAGCCTATCATTCTGCCAGCCCATTAGAGCGGTTCTGAAGCACCCTCCACTGACCACAAGGATCCCCGCAGTACAAGTACTCCAGCTCTCTCTGCTTTTGCATTCCTCTCCCCGAAGAATGGAGAGAGCACAAGCCACGCAACGACTGGTCACACATGCATCAATGAGTAACTTCCCGTTTACAGCCCTAACTCACTAGGGAGCATAATATCATAGTGTAGCCGAAAATGGCACAAGGTTCTTGTGGCACGGTTCTAGTTGGACTGAACCTCAACAGACTATACGCGAAGCACAAACATCAAAAAAGACAGTGAAAAACCCCGCATACACGGACTTGACGAGCGAGGTTTGAGTCGACAGACAGTGAAGCTTACCTCGACCCCTCCATCCAAACAATGAACTTCCCCCCTCCAGACTCAACCCCCCCCCTCCCCGCCTGTGGGTCAAACGGACTCGCCCCTACAGCTTTCAACTCAACCCATCCGCTCATACACCTGTTTGTCTCGACTCAACCCTCCCTCGTTGAGTCTGTGTATAAAGGGCTGAAGCCCATGTTCTAAGCACCTGACTGCTGAAATGTATAACCTCGACAGAATGGAGCTCATGATACAACAATGTTTCTTTTTGCAAGGAGCAACTAGTGTTCCAAGTCCCATAACCTGCTGACACGAGTCAACTTGGTCATTTTAAATTACTGTACAGGGACACAAAGGAGAGTTCACTGCTTTCTTTTGCTTTTCCAAAGTGAAAATTCAGTTTTTCAGCCAGAAAAGGAAAAAAGCGCGTTCGCACCTCTCCTTGCGGGCTTGCAAGTGCGCATCCAGCCAATGGCGATCCCACCAGAAAGAGCAGTCAACCTCAGCAAGGCGGGGGAGCGTGAAGCCCCCCCAGGCTTCCTCAGAGGTGAGTGGCGCTCCCAGAGCAGGCAGTGCTCACCTGCGGTGCTGTGGGTCGTGCTCGCGGAGCCAGTCGACGACAAAGCGGTGCTCCTCGAAGGTGTTGACCGAGATGAGCTCGCAGTTGTAGGCCTGGCAGGCCTCCTTGGCCCCGTCCCGGGTCCGTGGCGGGGACCGGTTGAACTTGTAGCACGAGCTCCCGTAGTCCTCCCAGCCCCGGGGGCACTCCTGCCCCCGCACGGCCGCTGCGGGCGCGGGGAGCACGCTCACTGTCCGGCCACCCTTCTAAACCGCACACTGCCTGCCCAAGGCTCCATGCTAAATGCTGCCTCATCACTGGCACAGCAGAGGACCGAACAAGACCAGTGCTGCCTGACTGTTTAGTAAAGTTCTTTGTCTCGTCCTTTGGCCTTGTTCCAAAAGTGTGTCCCAACCAACTGGCCGAGATTACCCTCTCGTTTAAAGTGGACCATATTCCTGGGTCCCCGGAGCGGGACGGGGGCAGCGGGGGTGGGGAGGGAAGGGGGTGCAAGGAAGGAAGTGGCACAATAGCTCGAAGGGAGACTAGTGCCAGAGCAATTTTCTTTTAACTGAAAGATCGTACGTTTCGTAGTTATCTCGCCTTTGTTCGAACTAGCAATGACGCGTTATTTGCTGAATAAGTAAATTGGTGCTAAAGCACGTCCACCCACCGTTCACCAATGAACGGATTGTTGGTACACTGTAACTTAAAGAAAACCGCTCAGACGTTGGGACTAAGCAAAGAACACACAACAGTTTCTGGCTTATTCCCATCGTGTGCGCTCTTTTCTTGGAGTTCCTCAAACGCTTTCTTTCAGCTCTTTCATTAGTGACACTGTGCCTGATACCCGTTTCCCATATTTCCAGCCGAAAGCGGGGCAAAACAGCGTTGAACAAGCAGGCTGCGGGACCACAGCCACAAAAGCGGGATGTGTCCCGCCCAGACCGGGACGTCTGGTCACTTTACTCTTGTTGATTCAGAAATGAGAAATTACAGGCGGCATTTCCCACATTTTTATGCATTGTGATGCGGCGTGTCCCAAGCAGAATCAAGCAACACCGATGGGGCAGGCCATGGCCAGTGTTGTGCTGACGCCACAGGGTTCAGAAAATACCCATGTGGGACCAGTGCAGCTTGTCAGGAGAAATGTACTGTGAGAAAAGGCAACCACTCAACGCACTGTGACGACCTGTTTGGCGAGGTTTTTAGAGCATTTAAAGGTCTACTTGTCTCGCATCTGAGTCTCGTGAGGAAAGCACCGGAGCAAGCTTTGCCAGTTCCTTTTCACCATTCACAGTTTATGCTGCCACAAGTTACAGTGACACAAAGAATGTCGGGGCAGATGCAGCAGATACACCTTCACTTTTGTGGCATTGTGATTTAAAGTGGCTATTGAATGCATTTACTGCTGCAGCTGAAAGAAAGCCGGCCAATAGGCGCCGTAATGACGTGGTTCGAGCACTCGAAGAAAGCCAAGACCGGAAAAGAGAGAAAATTCTTTTGAGCACGTTCCTAAGTCATCTCACGGGCACAGAGCAGTAATTTCTGGCTGAGGTACTTTGTGACCCCTTATTCTAAGCACTGAGTGTGTTAGTTGACTACATTCCGAAAGCATTTAGAATATAAAAGAAAAGTCAAAGAAGTGTTTCAGGGTCCCTTTAAACATGGCCAGGATGACGAAGAAGTGTCTCATGGCAGTGTTGAGCTCTTCCCACGCCGCCTTAACCGTTTCCCACAGTGGAACAAAGATACCTGCTGCAATGGGCTACGCTTCCACCGTCCACAGTTTCCCACCTCACAAAAGAAACTGCTGAAGCACTTTTAACTGCCTGAATACAGATGCTTGAACCAAAGATTGCAGTAGCCCAAGAGACGAGAGTGGAATGCTAGATGAGCACACCTCTTGCTTTGCACCACTTCAGGGATCCCTCATGCACGAGTGGCTGCATCAACGTCTCGTCCCCACAGAACCTCATTTCTGAATCGTAAGTTGCTTCACAGGTAAATGGCCATGTTATTTTCACTTCACTGGCAGGCAATTCTACCACAATCAACTGGTTACACCGCACTTTATATGCAAGTCTTCCTGCAACCCTTAAACGCTGCCTTTCACTGCTTAGCCACAACAAGTTGGTTTCTATTCTGAGCTGTGCTTTCTCAGTATTCGTGCCATTCACCGTAATAAACACCGGAATATCTACCGTACAGTGACCGCTGAACTATAGCTGTACGACGTATGGTGCCGCAGGCTCACCGAAAAGCCCACACATTTTACGTGCTGCTCGGATGTTTCCTAGTGTAGCATGCTAGAAATTTCCCGCAAGAATCGAAAAACGACGCTGCAAGCAAGCTGCCAATGAGCTTTCTGTAACCGTAAACACACTCATTTGGCCGTGAGCACAATATTTTTGCTAAAGTTCCTTCCTGCGTGACCAGTATGCATGCGATTGTTTGTGCCGTGCTATTGCCTTCTCTTGCCGGCTAACATGCGACACGACGCAACGAGGGAAAGCGTCCAAACAGTACGCCCCACGAGTCGCAACAGCCCGGAGTTGGAGCCACCGACCACGGGACGCTAATTTATTCACGTTCAAATAACAGCGGGGCATCCTCATTTCCCGAACAGTTGTATACATTGGCCCCGACAGCCGGTCGGCGGTACGGCAATCACACGCCGCAAGCGAACGAACAAACGTCGTTTCTTTTGGGGGAGGTGTAGTTATTCGGACAATCGGGGTGTGTGCCGAGTCAACGCTTGCCATGACGCATGTGAAGGGCGGCACGCATGCTGTACTCACCTCTTTCTAAGAGCAAGCATAGTAGACCGAGTATCGCCGCGTAGGTGGTGCACATCTGGGAAGCAGAGAAACGTGAGTGGCCATCAAACCGAACGAAGAAGCACATCGTCAAAGTACTTTCGAAAAGCACGATTATAGCATTTCCCTCGGCGTGGCGTACGCCGTACGTAGCCGCGATTCGAACGTTGTCGCACTGTCCGTAATCATCTGTGGGCCAATCCGACAAAACGTACGGAAGGGACTTACGGCCGCAGCACTTTGTTTTCCTTGATGTCAGGTCGACATAATTTCAATACACGGCGGCGGCTACGACAGCGAGCACTTCCCGCGGCCACACCTTGTCAAGCCTTCGACAACACAAGCGAAAAAATTCAAAATAACCTCTTGCGCCACCTGTCAAGGGCTCGAAAAGCAACGCTGCTATTTCGCAACGCGCGCCATCTGTTGTGTTACGCGAATCCTACCTGTCAATTGAAACTGTACACATGTGAACAGCAACGCAGCAAATACTGTTGTACGTGGTTTATTCGATCTAAATAAAATGCTCTCGTAACAAAAACAGTATGCCCTGCCCCCCCCCCCCCCCCATTTAAAAAAAAGGAAAAGAAAATGTCGTCTGCTTCGTTGTCGCGGCAACGCACGGCAACAAACACAGACGCGCCACTCGGAAAAGTTATTGCTGTGGCAGGGATAGGGCCGGTAAAAGTGAGATAGGGTGCCGAAGCTCATAAAGTTTCTCACCAGCTTAAGTAATACTGAGAAACTCTATGTCGTAGCTGGCCCATGGCATCAGTAAGGACCCTCGTGGAGGCGGTTTCGGAAACACTATTTCCGGGCTTGCACATCGTCTACGACAAATCAAGGGGAATTGCGCGGAAGCACGGTAAGCCCATTACAACCGCCACAACACGACTGCGTGCGTGATGCGAGCAAAATTCACCGTTTTAACAAGGCAATTTAGAGTTGCTCGAATGCGGTTCTGGCAAAGAATTTGCCGACCAGATCGGCCTGAACGAAATGGCCGGGGTGATGCGAAATTTTGCGAACCGGAACCAAGTCGGTTTTTGTTTCCAGAACAAGCCGAAACAACGGAACCGTTATTTTTCGTGCCCGTTGTACACCAACTGGTACTGAACCGAAAAAAAGAAATAGCGGTTACCGATCACTCCGCGCGGTCAATGTCATACGTACGGGTTTTTCTCTACGCGTCACGAACTTCCCCCTCCCTGAACATTTCAAAACGCACTTCCTTGCCGTTGATTTCGCTACAATATGCATATACGCATGGATATATGCATACGCATATGTATATATATATATATATATATATATATATAATATATATATATATATATATATATATATATATATATATATATATATATATATATATATATGCAAATGTAGCGTGACATATGTAGCATATGTAGGATGCAGCGATGGCGTAGAGGTACAACACCCGCCTCGCGTGCAGAAGGACCGTGGTTCGAATACCGGTGCCGGACAATTCCAACCGAAAAAAAAAAATCCGCGTATTTATGGAATTGCACAAAGGGGCTTGGGGTGCGGCCTGACCCCGGCGACCATTGCCGGTAATGCACTCCCTCACCAGAGCAGGATTGGCCACCCTGGTGTAGTAACGGCCACAACCTCCCATGAATACGCCAATTAACCCTCGGCCCTCAGTCCCCAGCGGCTGCGAAGCAACTGCACCACGCCGTGGCGGTCGGACCTGTGACGCAGCAGAGGGTGCTAAGAATCCCTGGATCCGGACAGGCCGTCAATGGGGCTCTTCGATTTACCGTCTCGGACTCACCGCGGATAGCCCGCGGGTGTAGAAATAGCAGGGGGGACCGACTAGTTGAGCCTGCAGAACGGAATAATAACCTACGCATAATGAATACCTTCTTCTGTAAACGGGAGAGTCGGAAGTGGACCTGGAGGAGCCCGAATGGGGAGCACAAAAATGAAATAGACTTCATATTATGCGATAACCCTGGCGTCGTGCAGGATGTGGAAGTGCTCGGAAGGGTAAGGTGTAGTGACCACCGTATGGTAAGATCTCGAATTAGGCTAGATTTGAGGAGGGACCGCAACAAGCTAGTACGAAAGAAACCGATAAATGAGCTAACAGTAAGACGTAAAGTAGAAGAATTCAGGATCGCGCTGCAGAACCGATATTCCGCCCTTAACGAGGAAACCGAGCTTACGACACAGGAAGCCAGCGACAACCTAACACGCATTCTCACGGAGTGTGCAGTAGAAGTCGGGGGCACTATGGCTAGACAGGATACTGGTAAACTTTCTCAGGAGACGAAAGATCTAATCAGGAAACGGCAAACCATGAGAATCTCTACCGCAGCTGACGAATAGAACTAGCCGAGCTCTCGAAGTTAATCAATAAGCGTAAGACAGTGACAGGAAGTATAATATGGAGAGGATCGAATACGCTGTAAAGAACGGAGGTAGCCTGAAAGCAGTGAAGAGACGTCTTGGCGTGGGGAAAAATCAGATGTATGCACTTAAGGATAAGCAAGGCAATGTCATCACAAATAGGGATAAAATAGTCACAGTGGCCGATCTGGGATCTATAGGGATCTGTACAGTAGCCGGGACATCCAGGATAATGCCGAACGAGAAAGTAGTTCAGAGGAGATAGACATCCCACCAGTAACGACCGAAGAAGTAAGGAAGGCTTTGAAAGTAATGAAAGGGGGCAAAGCACCTGGTGAGGATCAGATAACAGCGGACCTCTTGAAGGATGGCGGAGAAATTGTACTTGGAAAACTGGCAAACCTGTATACGCAATGCCTAATGACCGCAAGTGTACCGGAATCTTGGAAGAACGCGAACATCATTCTAATCCATAAGAAAGGCGACATGAAGGACTTGAAAAATTACAGGCCGATCAGCTTACTGTCAGTCGTCTACAAGGTATTTACCAAGGTAATCGCTAACCGAATCTCTGCAACCTTAGATTTCAGTCAACCTAAAGAACAAGCAGGGTTCCGTAAAGGTTATTCAACAATGGACCATATTCACACGATCAATCAGGTGATAGAGAAGTGCGCTGAGTATACTGAACCCATATATATATAGCCTTCATAGATTATGAGAAAGCATTTGACTCGGTCGAAACCGTAGCAGTCATTCAGGCATTACGGAACCAGGGGGTAGATGAGCATTATGTAAGAATACTAGAGGATATCTATAATGGGTCTACAGCTACCATCATCCTCCATAGGGAGAGCAGTAAAATACCTATAAGGAAGGGTGTCAGACAAGGAGACACAATCTCTCCAATGTTATTCACAGCATGCTTACAAGAAGTATTCAGAACGTTGGATTGGGAACAGGTGGGAGTAAGGGTTAATGGAGAATACCTCAGTAACATCAGATTTGCTGATGACGTTGCCTTGCTAAGTAACTCGGGGGACGAATTGCAAAGCATGCTTTCCGCACTGGGCAAACAGAGTAGAACCGTGGGCCTGAAAATTAATATGCAGAAAACTAAAGTAATGATCAATAACCTTGGGACAGCACAGCAGTTTGATATAGATGGCGAGTCAGTGGAAGTGGTAAGCGAATATATATTAGGCCAAGTTGTAACTCCAGATCCCAACCATGAGGCAGAGATAATTAGAAGGATCAGAATGGGGTGGGGTGCATATGGCAGACATTCTCAGATAATGAATAGCAGCCTACCATTGTCGCTGAAGAAGAAAGTGTATGACAGCTGCATCTTACCGGTACTCACCTACGGGGCAGAAACCTGGAGGCTCACTAAGAGGGTTCAACTTAAATTGAGAACGACTCAGCGGGCAATGGAGCGGAAAATGATAGGTGTAACATTAAGGGACAAGAAGAGAGCTGAGTGGGTTAGGGAGCAAACTGGTGTTAAAGACATATTAGTAGAAATTAAGAAGAAGAAATGGACGTGGGCAGGGCATGTAATGCGAAGGCAAGATAACCGCTGGTCATTAAGGGTAACAGAGTGGATCCCTAGAGAAGGCAAGCGTTGCAGGGGGCGGCAGAAAGTTAGATGGGCAGGTGAGATCAAGAAGTTTGCGGGGAATGAATGAAACAAATCTTTATTAAAACAACAGGTGCAGTTGTTAGGGCACCCGCCCGGTGGAGGGGATCCTTAGTCCGGGATCCCCTGGCTGCGGCTGGCTGCGCGGGCCCTTTGCACCAGGTCAAGCTGGAACGTAGGATCCTTGCTGGTCAACCGCGCCGTCCACTGTTGTATAGAAGGGTTGGGGATTGGGTGCAGGTCCGGTGTCTTTTGGCACTCCCACACCTGATAAATTGGTCACAGTTGGCACAGGAGCGAGGTAATTGGAGAATAATGGGAGAGGCCTTTGCCCTGCAGTGGGCGTAGATAGGCTGGTGATGATGATGATGATGCATATGTATATATGCATATACAATATACAATACGCAATTGCTGCTGGCCGCGCTAGCAGAGTGCAAGGCTGGGCAAAATAAATGTTACACTCTCCGCAGCTTGCAGGCGATATGTATTTTGCCCTTACATCTGGCCTGTTATACGATTGCACATACGGCTCGAACACTAAATGTTCCTACTAATAGCATCCAAAAGGGTTGAAAGTGTGCCTGCTTGGTACATGTTCGCAAGAGTGAAAACAGCAGCGCGACGGATGGGAGCTAGGGTGAATAAAGAGGCGCAAACTTGCGCTGACTAGCAACCATTGGCCATCGGATTTATGCAAGCTAGCAAAGAGAGAGGAAAGGGCGAAGGGGGCCGCAGGAATAAACTGGGGGATAACAGAACAAGGCGATATTTCATTCGGAAGTCACTTCTCCAAATGTACCCTGCACACGCGTTCGGCACGAGCGTTCGAGTTCACCGATTGCGAGTCTCACCTGCGCAGGAACAACTCTCGCAGGCGCACATGCATGCACGGTGTTGCGTGCGTGGCTGCGTGAGCACCATTTACGTGCAAGTTTTTTGTAGATTGTTCTGATGCAGGCATCGTATTTCGTCTTGAGCCGGGGTTGGCGCTATGCAAATGCAAGTTCGCGAGCAAATAAATCAAATTTAAGTACTTGGTCGCGTAGTCAGTCAAGATGGAATTCGCCCTGATCCAGACAATGTCAATGCCATGCTAAATTTTTCCCGACCCCAGCGTCAAAAAGAACTACGGAGTTTCCTTGGCTTACGGTAGGCTTATTCGGAATCTCCCAACAAACACTTCGCAACCTGCTGACAACTCCGTTTGAATGGTGACAGGACTGTGAAACCGCGTTCGAAAAGCTAAAACAAGCCCTGCACCCGTTCTCTGTCATTTCGATGCGACAGAGTACTTCAAGCCGATGCGAATATATGGTCGCGGCATTGGCACGTTCTTTTGCAGCGCGAGGCAAATTCATTAGAACGAGTTGTCGCCTAGCTACGCCAGCCGAAGATAACCATATAATATACTATAACAGAACGGGAATCCCTGGCCATTCAGTAGTTTCAGCCATATCTGCATGGACGCAATTTCAGTGTGGTAACAGACCAGTTCACTGTTGGTCGTCGTCCCTAAACAAATTTCACTATCTTCCCGTGGGGGGGGGGGGGGGGACCCTGAGGAGGATGCGAAGCAGCAGTGGGGGCTGGTGTAAGTAGTGTGAGGAGAGTTAGAGTAAGGAGACGCGTGGGTAGGGTGAGGAGGAGAATGGAGGAGAGACGCGCACGCGCAGTAGAGGTGTGGACGGCGCAACAACAAGGGAGGGAATAACAGGCTCGACCATAAGCATCCTACGGGAAGATGGTGTAATTTTATTGGAGGGGGGCGGGGGTGTTAGAGTGGAGAGGCATTAAAGAGAGAGAGAGGAAGACGTTGTACGTGGTATGAGTTTGTCTTTATTTAGGCATTATCATCATCATGTCCAACGTAAGTGACGTCGAGCTATGGTTGGCGTTCCGCTTTGATTATGATCACCTTATGGTCTGTGAAATGTAAAGTCAAGAGCTGTTGTAGTGGATGAACCCTAAAGTTGCTGAAGATGAGGTCGATGCACGTGTTCCCCAGGTGGTTGTGGGCTGCATGTAATCACGGCCCGTGGAGACTCGCCGACGCACGCCACCACGTGGAAGGCGCGTGAAGCGTGCTCGTCTCGTGCCGTCCCAGGAAGACACCGGCAACACTGTCGCTCCAGTGCTCGTCTCGTGCTGGCGCAGGAAGACACCGGCAACACTGTCGCTCCAGGAGCCATTATTATTATAATTATAATTCTTTATTCGGAAGGGGAGACTCAAGGTCTAGTCAGGGATGGGGAAGCTGGTAAAGTAGGTTAGAGCGTCTAAATTCTCTTTGTGTATCCCCGTGGAACAAGCGAAAGTCCACAGGGACATAACAGTCTCTCTGGGTGAGCCCGGCCCAGAGGAGGCGATGCCCACTCCTGGAGGGTCTTGATGTACAGCGGAAGATGGGCTCTTCTCTCCGCCGCGAGCCCCGAGCACTCCCACAGCATGTGCTGCATTGTGGGCCTTGTTGGCGCGTGACACGAGGAGCAGGTCACGATGGTAGTCTCCCTGGAGTTCTCGAGGGATTCTCTCAGGTGTCGTGAGCGTCGGGGAACGTATTGCGAGCACGTCCTCCGTAAGAGCAGCCCCTGCTCTTATTTTGTGTAGCAGGCATTTGGGCCCCTCTGGGAAGTCCTCCTGGCTGGCACACCTGATCGAGGCGAAAAAAGCCATCCAAGACAGGTGGAAAAAGCAACGACTTAACAGAAGACTGCGAAAGAAAGTGGCTGAGCTCAACAAAGAAATCGAAAACCATTGCAGAGTCCTGAGCAACCAAAAATTGAACGAGATGTGCTGCGCGGTCGACGGCCAGCTACACAACGGTAAGGCGTGGAATCTCCTCAAACACCTCATGGATGAAACCAAGACTAAGTCGCATCAACGAGACAGACTGGCCAAACTCCTGCACCGGGAAGTCACCGAGAATGGAGCCGAAGCCGTCACACATAAGTTGAGAGACACGTACGATGCCGACGACGCCCACGGCCCGTACCGAGGCCGACCCAACGAGCGCCTCGATCGGGACATCGAAGTCGAAGAGGTACGGACGGCGCTGCATTACCTGAACACCTGGTCGGCGCCCGGGCCGGATCGCATCTCCAACAAGATCCTCAGGAACCTCGACGACAAATCCATCGAGAACTTGACAGCATATTACAACAAATGCTGGAGAAGCGGCAAGCTCTCAAAACAGTGGAAAAAAAGAATGCGTTGCACCAGCAGCTTCTTGACGTAGTTTGAATGAGTCAAGGAAATTTCGTCATTCTTGCGTGTTTCGCTTTGTTTACAAAGCAAGAAACGCAAATGCTTGCGGAGTTGTTAACTAACTAACTGACTGACTGACTGACTGACTGACTGACTTCAACGGCTTACTTGCACGAATGCTTTGCTCTGTGGACAGCCAATGCATGCACTCGTCATTTGTACAAGTGCGGCACGTACACACACAGCTGGCTGGCGCCGCATCTTTTCAAAGTGCTACGAGTTGTGCCGCGCCTCCGCCAGATGGCGCCACGGGTCCCGCAACCGAGAGAAGACATCTCCCTCGCGAGGGGCACGATCAAATGCAGAGCATTTCCGGGGGCGCACGACGTTAAGTAGTTTGCGTTACGTTAATGTTGTTGCACTTGTGGCAACTGCTGACGAGAGAGCGCTCGTCAGCAGTAATTTGAATGAGTCAACGATATAAGGCGCGTTCGTAGCGTCCCATTCTGTGTCGGCTTTGTGGCGCAGTGCGTAGAGCACCATGTACATTGCGTTCCGCCCGCAGGGTCGAGGGATCGAAACCGGGCGCCGGATAGTATTTTTTTTAAATATATAGTAGGGACAACGACGGTGCGGACTACGGACTTCAACGCGGGTGACATCGTGAGTTACTGAAATGCTCTGCATTTAAAACATCCCCCTCGCGAGGGGCACGATCAAATGCAGAGCATTTCCAGGGGGCGCACGACGTTAAGTAGTTTGCGTTACGTTAATGTTGTTGCACTTGTGGCAACTGCTGACGAGAGAGCGCTCGTCAGCAGTAATTTGAATGAGTCAAGGTTATAAGGTGCGTCCGTAGCCTCCAATTCTGTGTCGGCTTTGTGGCGCAGTGGTTAGAGCACATGTACATTGCGTTCCGCCCGCACGGTCGAGGGATCGAAACCTGGCGCCGGATAGTATTTTTTTATAAGTAGGGAGGGGTGCGGTGCGGACTACGGACGTCAACGCGGGTGACATCGTGAGTTACTGAAATGCTCTGCATTAAAAGAGCAAGTGATCGTCAAGGTAACTGAGCCCACTGACTGGGTCAGCCCTGTTGTTGTTGTGCGCAAAAAAGATGGTTCCCTGCGAATCTGCCTCGACCCCCGGAAACTCAAAGAGGCCATTAAGTGCCCGTACTACCAGATGCCGACGCTCGAAACTCTTCTCTCGAGGCGACATGGCTCTACCGTGTTTTACTCTGCTGGATGCTGCCCAAGCCTTTCATCACATAGCGGCTCAATGACGCCAGCTCTCGGCTGTGTACATTCACAACTCCATATGGACGGTACAGATTTCTCGTCATGCCATTTGGCTTGAGTTGTCATCCCGAGATGTTTCAGCAAGCAATGGATCGAGTGTTTCCCTCTGAGGAAGACAATCATCCATATTTGATGACATCCTGATCACCTCGAACTCCCTGTCCGAGCATTGCAAACAGCTACGGAAGGTGTTGGGAAGGCCCGCATGCGCAACTTGAAGTTCAACAAGGACAAGCTGAAGTTGGCAGTGCCCAAAGGTCAACTACCTTGGTCACGTGCTGACTGCAAGGAGTCAACGCGATGCAGCAAAGTTGGAGGCCATCACACAGTACCCCCCCAACCAACAAATCTACAAGACCTCCAAACGCTTCCTGGGCATGGCTACTTTCTTGACAAAAGTTTGCCCCCACAACTAGCTCAGCGGACTCCCCAACTGAGGCAGCTGTTGCGGAAGGACACTCCTTGGCTGTGGGCCGCAAACACACAGAAATGCTTCGAAGAGGTGAAGCTATCACTCTAAAAAACTCCAGTACTCGCATTTTACGATGCGACCCAGAAAACAACACTGTCAGTTGATGCCAGCTCGTATGGCTTGGGTGCGGTATTGCGGCAGCAGGGCAAGCCTGTCGCCTTTGCATCTGCAACGCATGTCAAGTGCTCAACAGAAGTACTTCCCAGATGGAAAGGAACTCTTGGCCATAGTGTATGGTGCAGAGCACTTCCACTACTTTCTGTATGGACGTCCTATTCGTCGTGGAAACGGACCATCGACCTCTTCTGGGTCTAGTACAGAAGCCGTTTGATGCTGTCTCCCCCAGACCTCAACGCCTCCTGTTACGTCCACAATCCTTCGACGCACAGCTGGTGTTCGTGCCTGGTAAAGAACTTGCTACAGCAGACGCACTGTCCAGAGCTTTTCTAGCTTCGGTCGCCGTGGACACATCATTGTGGACGCTCACCAGTCATCTGCCTTCTCGTTATGGCCTCGTGCGACACACTGAACCTCATCCGAGCACAGACGGCAGCTGACCCTACCCTTCTTTCTGAAGCTCTGGACTAGTAAATTCGATTGTTGTTGTCAGGTGCCTTGTTCTGCAGATGGTTTCTGCAGTGTATCATCTTCTTTAGAATAGATTGCCGACTGTATACGTGCGTGCCGCGCACATCTTCCTCGCATGCCTTACAAAAACGTATTCATCTCGCTCTTCAATTTCGTGCATTGCTTGTATGTAGGTCGATATGTGCGTCTCATCTTGCTCCTTTAATTTTTCAGCAGAAGCATCCGTGTCTCCATGCTCGAGAGATGGGGTATGCGTATCTTTTGCCAGCGTTACAGCATCCGATGTGCAACAAATTTCTTTCTCGGTCATCAGGGGAAATGAACACGATAATGACGAATGTTCCGGTCGGAGGTCAGGTGTCGCCAAAAAGAGGGTCTTATTTTCACATTCGGAAGCTTGAGATAGTAAATTTGACGGAAGCGCGGTTTCTGGAAAGGTCGCTTGTTCCTCAGGGGTCTCCAAATTGCGCGGGTCGTCGAACAGTTCAGTCAGGGTGAAAAACTCGTTGCAGTTTGTCGATGAACGCAATTTCTTCGATGCTGTTCCATTTTTGATCGTTTAATCGATAGTGCAGTTGGCCAATGAAATGAGTCATTTCATCTTCAAATTCAACATTAGTGAAATATTCTTCCTCTAGGTATTCGACGTCAATAAACGGTTCTATTCCTTCATTCAGCAATCTCAACCTAACTTCGGATTTTCTTAGCTCGTGCAGAAACCTCGTCAATACCTCGCTAACGCCACTGCTCGTCATAGACAGGCCTAATGTTGCTTTTACTTTGCTAGCTTTACTCGAGCTATTATCCGCTCTTTTAAATGCGGAGAATTTCTTAGGCTCGCCTGGTCCTGCGTCGTTGATGGCGGCGCCGTCCACACGTTCACTGCGCATGCGCAACTCTCCTCCGTACACCCACAGCTCCGCGATACTACACTATAAAAAAAAAAGAAATACTTAGCGGCGCCCGGTTTCGATCCCACGACTCTCTGGCCGCAACGGGAGGTACGCGGTGAGCTCGTGTTTTCCCAAGCCTCACGCCCGACTGTCCAGAGCTTTTCTAGCTTCGGTCGCCGTGGACACATCATTAGTGGACGCTCACCAGTCAGTCTGCCTCTTTTAGCCTTTGGCGCACGGAACATCATCAGAGGACGCGGCAGCTGTCCCTGCCTTCGCTGTTCAGGACGTCGGTGCCAGTCGACCAGCAGCGCTACAAAAGCTTCATGTGGGACGTGGAATGTCAGTGCAAGCCAGGGCTCGAGTTTACTGCCAGGGATGACAGGACGTGAAGACGTGGTGAAACATTGCATCACATGTCAGCGCCAAATGCCAGCAAACCTCATCAGCCCCTGATGGATGTCCCATTGCCATCTCTGCCATGGCAAAAACTGGGAGTGGCATTTTTCACTTTGATGGATCGTCACACCTGCTTGTGGTCGACTATTACTCTAAAGTAGTGGAGGTAGAAAAGCTGTCGTCAACCTCCAGTCGCCCAGTCATCAGTAGCCTCAAGAAGATGTATGCACGTCGGAATTCCATAGAGGTCATTTCGGACACGGCCCCCCATTGACAGCAAGGAATTTGCAGACTTCAATGCGTATGGCTATCAGCATGTCACATCTTCGCCTCACTACCCTCAGTCCATTGGGCAAGCAGAGCGGGCGACAAGAACACTCAAAGGCATTCCGCAAAGCGGAGAGTGTGAACTTGGATGGCGCCTCCCGGCACCCACTCCCTTCCATCTCCGCAATGGGGAAAAATTGAGCCCTCTACCAGCATTTTGGGCCCAAGTATCCGCGAAAACACCAAGGCGCATCGAGATGGACAGCGCACCCAGCCACGGCACTGAAGCTGATGGTGCAGTATGGTTCCGGTAACCAAGTGGACAAGGGTGTCATCACAGCCTTGGCGAAGGCACCGAAAAGGGGGAGGCGTGCAGACGTTCACCTCCGAGAGGCACACTTGCCTTTTTGGAACCAGAGGCACATCAAGTCCAAAGAAGTGCAAGGCTGCCATCCCAACGAAATGAGGTTCCCACCCAACCATGAGTCGGGTGCTGGCTGTGTCCCTCAGCTTTGTGCCACCCGTCAGGAAAGGTTGCCTCCTAACCCCACTAGGCATTCTGGCCCCGTTCTGGCGTTCTGCACCCGGGCACCCTCTCCATCTTTGGGCTGAAAGAACCCCTACCGCCCTCTAGCGGAGAGAGATGCCAGCGGACCTACGACACTTGGGAGCGGCCAACCGACGACTCAAGGGGCGGGCTTAGCTGACGCCTTACAGTCCTCCAAAACTTGTAAAAAAAAAAGGGTGTTTGAGCTGTATAAACATGTTGTGTTTGGTGCCACCAGATAATAAACTTAACTGGCCGCTATCTTTGAATTGGCATATACGACCCACGCTAACAGCAGAAGCGCTCTGCGAGAGATGATGATCTTCGCGCAGCATGATGCAACATTCTCTCTTCCCAGCCAGTTCCGTTCAGCAGGTTCAAAGTCATTTCATCCGGAGGCTAGAAGGAAATGCGGCGACACACTGAACCTCATCCGAGCACAGACGGCAGCTGACCCTACCCTTCTTTCTGAAGCTCTGGACTAGTAAATTCGATTGTTGTTGTCAGGTGCCTTGTTCTGCAGATGGTTTCTGCAGTGTATCATCTTCTTTAGAATAGATTGCCGACTGTATACGTGCGTGCCGCGCACATCTTCCTCGCATGCCTTACAAAAACGTATTCATCTCGCTCTTCAATTTCGTGCATTGCTTGTATGTAGGTTCACAATATGTGCGTCTCATCTTGCTCCTTTAATTTTTCAGCAGAAGCATCCGTGTCTCCATGCTCGAGAGATGGGGTATGCGTATCTTTTGCCAGCGTTACAGCATCCGATGTGCAACAAATTTCTTTCTCGGTCATCAGGGGAAATGAACACGATAATGACGAATGTTCCGGTCGGAGGTCAGGTGTCGCCAAAAAGAGGGTCTTATTTTCACATTCGGAAGCTTGAGATAGTAAATTTGACGGAAGCGCGGTTTCTGGAAAGGTCGCTTGTTCCTCAGGGGTCTCCAAATTGCGCGGGTCGTCGAACAGTTCAGTCAGGGTGAAAAACTCGTTGCAGTTTGTCGATGAACGCAATTTCTTCGATGCTGTTCCATTTTTGATCGTTTAATCGATAGTGCAGTTGGCCAATGAAATGAGTCATTTCATCTTCAAATTCAACATTAGTGAAATATTCTTCCTCTAGGTATTCGACGTCAATAAACGGTTCTATTCCTTCATTCAGCAATCTCAACCTAACTTCGGATTTTCTTAGCTCGTGCAGAAACCTCGTCAATACCTCGCTAACGCCACTGCTCGTCATAGACAGGCCTAATGTTGCTTTTACTTTGCTAGCTTTACTCGAGCTATTATCCGCTCTTTTAAATGCGGAGAATTTCTTAGGCTCGCCTGGTCCTGCGTCGTTGATGGCGGCGCCGTCCACACGCTCACTGCGCATGCGCAACTCTCCTCCGTACACCCACAGCTCCGCGATACTACACTATAAAAAAAAAGAAATACTTAGCGGCGCCCGGTTTCGATCCCACGACTCTCTGGCCGCAACGGGAGGTACGCGGTGCTCTTCCACTACGCTACAAATCCGGGACAGGAGCAAGTGCTACGAACGCGCTTTATGTCCTTGACTCATTCAAACTACGTCAATAAGCTACTGATACAACGAAAGCACGCGAAGCTGAACGTCAACGGAAACGACGAACTGAAAACTTTAGAGGGGGATGCTGAATTTCCCGTGGGAAAGCTGTGGCGGGAAGCGCCACGCGCCTTGCAGCTCAACCAGCCCCGTCCGCAGCGCCTCTGATGCTGATTGTGGCAGGATGCCCCTAGGGATTGGCCAACCAAAGAATCCATCACGAGATAGGTTCGCGTTCAACCACCGTCGTCATCTTCCGCCGAAGAAGAAGAAGAACGAGAAGACAAAGATTTCTCTCATCTAAAATTCTCCTGGAATCCGAATTGGTGCCCCTCACGCGACCTGGAGGCGATTGTAACGAGCCTTCGATGTCGTGTGCCCCAGTTGAATAGATACCTCCACAGGTCTCGTCTGGCGCAGTCTGCCATGTGCAGTTACTGTAATGAAGAAGAGTCTGTCGACCATTTCCTTTTGTCATGTCGACGTTTTTCAAGCCTCAGACGTCAGCATCAGTGCCGCTTCATCGCCTGGGGTTGGCATTATCAGTGCCGGCTCTCTTATCATTTGGGGCTTCAGAAACGGGATATTGCCGCCGGGATGTTTGTTCTGCTCTTCTGCGCTTCATAGAAAATTCCAAAAGATTTACAACCTAATTCGCATCTTATTCTGGCTCCTCACCTGAGCCCTCCAAAAGCATCCATTTCTGATTTTTTTTATTCTCCTCCTCCTCTCCCTTTCTTCTTCTTCTTCTCCTTGTTCTTCTTATTTCTCTTTATTTATTTATTTATTTCCTTTTTTCCCCCCATTCATTCCCCCCCACCATTTAGGGAATTTTTGCCTGGACCCATCCGGCAATAGTCGGAAGTGAGGGTGCACCCTCTGTCGTCCCATTGTGTCGTTCGGCTTTCGGTAGCACCACCGTCGTTATGTCCAACCAACGGTATTCGCCCCGAGCGCGAACACAGTCGGCCCCTGGCGGCGGCGGGACGAACCGCTCCTAGTGTGGATGGCGCTCTCGCGTCGTCTGCTTTTTCACGTTGCGTGCGGCGCAAGACGCGTGCTGCACACGATAAAACAACCAATATGTGTGCTCGTTTGGCAGTAAGCAATGACATAGTTACCTCTGCGTGCGCATTTCCTCTAGAAACGCATGTCCAGCTCGGACCCTGACGACCAGCTTTGGCTGGTGCAGCGAGCCCAAGAAGCCGGACGGACTCAAGGGGTCCTGGAATGAGGACTCTTCCCAGGCTGCACCCTTCATATACAGTTTTCGCCCTCCTCCGAATGAACTTGTAAACAAAAAAAAGGGGGGGGGCGTGTTATGTGGCAGTAAGCAGTGCCCCCTATGTATAACACTGTTTGTTTAGTTCTGGCAACCCTGGGTGGGCCACCAGTATAATAAACTTAACATGGCCGCAGTTCATCGCCGCAGCCCATGCCACCCATGCGTATTCTTTGAATCTGGCATACTAACAGAACCCACGCATAACAAGAACTATGAAGCAGCTCGTGCGATGATGATGATGATCTCATCGGCGCAGCAATGATGACACCTACGAAGTTCTACATCTTCCCCAGCCAGTTCGCGTTCAGCAGGTTCTGAAAGTTCATCCTTGTCGATCCGGTGAGGCAGTCAGGAGAGGAAACAGTCGCTGGGGCCGTCTTCTGAGCCCACGCCGAGTCTGTCGACGCGGTACACGTAGCCAGGTGAAAATTCGTAGCCCGTCGGCGACAGTCTTGTACTCCGATACCAATCATTAACGTTTTTTTTTGCTGCGATCTCAAAATAGTGTTCCGCTTCCGCTTCTTTCTGAAGCTCTGGACTAGTAAATTCGATTGTTGTTGTCAGGTGCCTTGTTCTGCAGATGGTTTCTGCAGTGTATCATCTTCTTTAGAATAGATTGCCGACTGTATACGTGCGTGCCGCGCACATCTTCCTCGCATGCCTTACAAAAACGTATTCATCTCGCTCTTCAATTTCGTGCATTGCTTGTATGTAGGTTCACAATATGTGCGTCTCATCTTGCTCCTTTAATTTTTCAGCAGAAGCATCCGTGTCTCCATGCTCGAGAGATGGGGTATGCGTATCTTTTGCCAGCGTTACAGCATCCGATGTGCAACAAATTTCTTTCTCGGTCATCAGGGGAAATGAACACGATAATGACGAATGTTCCGGTCGGAGGTCAGGTGTCGCCAAAAAGAGGGTCTTATTTTCACATTCGGAAGCTTGAGATAGTAAATTTGACGGAAGCGCGGTTTCTGGAAAGGTCGCTTGTTCCTCAGGGGTCTCCAAATTGCGCGGGTCGTCGAACAGTTCAGTCAGGGTGAAAAACTCGTTGCAGTTTGTCGATGAACGCAATTTCTTCGATGCTGTTCCATTTTTGGTCGTTTGATCGATAGTGCAGTTGGCCAATGAAATGAGTCATTTCATCTTCAAATTCAACATTAGTGAAATATTCTTCCTCTAGGTATTCGACGTCAATAAACGGTTCTATTCCTTCATTCAGCAATCTCAACCTAACTTCGGATTTTCTTAGCTCGTGCAGAAACCTCGTCAATACCTCGCTAACGCCACTGCTCGTCATAGACAGGCCTAATGTTGCTTTTACTTTGCTAGCTTTACTCGAGCTATTATCCGCTCTTTTAAATGCGGAGAATTTCTTAGGCTCGCCTGGTCCTGCGTCGTTGATGGCGGCGCCGTCCACACGTTCACTGCGCATGCGCAACTCTCCTCCTTACACCCACAGCTCCGCGATACTACACTATAAAAAAAAGAAATAGTTAGCGGCGCCCGGTTTCGATCCCACGACTCTCTGGCCGCAACGGGAGGTACGCGGTGCTCTTCCTACTACGCTACAAATCCGGGACAGGAGCAAGTGCTACGAACGCGCTTTATGTCCTTGACTCATTCAAACTACGTCAATAAGCTACTGATACAACGAAAGCACGCGAAGCTGAACGTCAACGGAAACGACGAACTGAAAACTTTAGAGGGGGATGCTGAATTTCCCGTGGGAAAGCTGTGGCGGGAAGCGCCACGCGCCTTGCAGCTCAACCAGCCCCGTCCGCAGCGCCTCTGATGCTGATTGTGGCAGGATGCCCCTAGGGATTGGCCAACCAAAGAATCCATCACGAGATAGGTTCGCGTTCAACCACCGTCGTCATCTTCCGCCGAAGAAGAAGAAGAACGAGAAGACAAAGATTTCTCTCATCTAAAATTCTCCTGGAATCCGAATTGGTGCCCCTCACGCGACCTGGAGGCGATTGTAACGAGCCTTCGATGTCGTGTGCCCCAGTTGAATAGATACCTCCACAGGTCTCGTCTGGCGCAGTCTGCCATGTGCAGTTACTGTAGCCCCGAGCGCGAACACAGTCGGCCCCTGGCGGCGGCGGGACGAACCGCTCCTAGTGTGGATGGCGCTCTCGCGTCGTCTGCTTTTTCACGTTGCGTGCGGCGCAAGACGCGTGCTGCACACGATAAAACAACCAATATTGTGCTCGTTTGGCAGTAAGCAATGACATAGTTACCTCTGCGTGCGCATTTCCTCTAGAAACGCAATAATCAGCGGCCGTTGCGGGTTAATGCGCGGGTTTTAAATTCCACGAAACATCTTCGCCCTGGTCACCGCTTGAGTGTGAAACGTGTTATAAACATTGCTTCCACACATTGCACTGTTCTTATTGTTGAGTGCAGTCGTCTGCCGTTTCGGGAACGTCGAAGGGTGCTTTTTGAAGGTGGCGTGGTGATTATTTAAAGGATAAAAGTTTAGTACGCGAAACGGGTAAGAAGCGACAAGACCTGTGCATACGCGTGCAAATTCCACACCCTTGTAAAATTGCGCTGTGTCCTTATAGAAAGAAGAAACAAACAAAAACATTTACACTGCACACTACCTGTGCGCTATCGCCCATACATTACCGGCCACGTATTTAATTACACCCGCAAGCGCCTGTGTGACTGTGTCCTTTCCGTACCTTTTCTAAAATAAATACCATTTTTGGACAGTCGTTGGTTATACCAGAGACTCTGGTCTCTGGTTATACTCAGGAGGAGGAATAAACATTTATTCAACTGTATCGAGTTGCTAATTTTACGTGTTATTTAAAATACGTTTCTATGGATGCGCAAGAGTATTTAGGGGGAATTTTTCGGTAAAATTAAGCAGTTGTGAGTTTGCGTCAGTCATGTGGCATTTCGTGTGTCATTTTCATATATATCATTTTCAAATCCGACATGAATCACCTTGTCCAGAAACGTGTCTCACTCAGCATAACCAAATGCCTAATTTGGTCACGTCTTAACCTCTTAAGGTGGACCTAAGTTTAAAGAAAGAGGAGAAAACGCGTAATATATAATGCACGTTGTTGCCCACATGTGTGGGAGGTGTGTGCCATGACTCGCTGTTTTTTTTTTTTTTTTTCCCCACAATGCTTGCTTTCAATACAATTTTGAAAAAGGCGCCCCACAATTCCTGGACAATCTCGGAAAAAAGGGGGTTAATCAGTTTTGAAAATACGTGTACTGCTTTTTCACCGCTACAGAACACGACGCCTAGTGTAGTTTCGATTGTAAGTAATACTGATAACCATAGTTTGGCTTTTCGCGCTCGTTACATGCGTTCTCTTCTCGCTGCTCTTGCAACGTTGGCAGGACCCCCCCCCCCCCTCCCCTTCCCAAAAAAAAAAACGAAATGCACAGAATTTCATTTTTTAACCAATCCTCAAGAATTAAATGCCAAGACAAAGGCGATATTCAGTTTACAAAACAAAGTAGTTACCGGGAACCCGCTGCGCTGATTTGCAACGAGAAATAAAAAGGAAATGTTTTACTACATCTGCAACAGCGCAACTTCATTTATTGCCATCTTTAGGGTTCGTAAGCGACCTTAACGCAAGAATGCAAACACATCTCGCTGTTGCAGGCACCGTTAGATTTTAAAAGGAACGTAAATGGTCAACAGAGCAGCCGTAACAGAAAATTTGTGCTCACTGTGAGGTCCCAGAAGCTTGGTTTGCACACTGTAAACCTGCTTGTCACTTTGCGAAAACCTAGCTAAACATGAGATGTTGATTGTACTGCGTGCGTTGACAATTCAATTCGCAAGTTCACTTGCGACGAAAGCCGTAAATAAGGGATCCGAAACCGTTATTCATCGTATACCTTCCTTCAGAGTCGCTAAAATTTCATTTAAAATACCCGTTAGAGCGGCTTTCATTTATATCTCTGCGCTGATCAAAATTCAGAATTTTGTATTGCCTTTTGAACACACAAAAAATATCGTAAGCTCTCAGAAAGAATTTTGGGGCAGTTAAGTAGTGTTACCATTTCAGGGCATCCCACAAATGCAAGAATGCGTCATGCTACCAGTGAAAGCGATTGAGATTGCCGTTGTAAACTGAATTTCACAGATCGAGGCTTCCTGATTTGTTTTATTTATGCTTTTATTGAAGGCTCAAAGCCATAGTTTGGAAATATCGAGCTTGCTACGAGCCACAGCGTACAAGTTCATTGTCACAATTACGGCCGTTCTAAGATTCCCGATGAGTCGTCGCTTTTTTTTGGCGCTGTAATGAAAACTGACTGCCGCTTCCATGCTATACATTGAACGTTGAGGAACCGAACTACAGCATACCACTCTTTGTTTGCACCTTTCGTGCGCACATACGGCGAGAAAAGGCACGAAGCGCGCCCATAGTGTGCATTCTTACGGGCCGCTCAGCGGAGCATCCACACTAGCAGCGCGACGCTGTCGCCACCTACATGTCGAGCTCGCCCAATACGTGGCTGGCGTCGAGGGGTCCTCCTTCTAATAGGCCAAATTTCGGATGACTCCGAATCGCACAGGGCCTTCTTCCCAGGTTTCGGCAACCATATATATTACACCATCTTCCCGTGGGGAACCCTGATGGGAACCCTGGGGAACCCCGGTGTTGTTTGCCAGAATGACGGTAGAAACGTTTTTGGAGTTGCTGCATTTCTACATTAACAACACTCACGTCGGGTTTGGTGTAAGACGTTCCTGCAGACAACAGGAGTTTGTATATCGGTTCGAAGGTTGCTCCCGTTCTTAGCACCATTTTTCTTAGTCGTGTAGAGAGAGAGTTGTGCAGAGATTTAGATGGTGTTGTGTCTAAGGTGTTTAGATTTGTAGACGATTACTTAGTTTTGGGTTCCGAATTTGACATCGTTGCCTTCAAGGAAAAGGTACTTGACGCCTTCGTTTTAAGAGGAAATGGGCTAAAATTCACTACGGAAGTTCCTGTGGACAATAAGTTGAAGTTTCTTGATGTACTGTTGAAGTTTGAACCAGGTCACGTGTGCTGGGTATATTCGCCAAGGACCGGAAAGCCTCTTCTAAGCTTTTCATCTGATTATTCTAGGCTTGTTAGGAATGGCTTAGTGGTAGCGTGCTTCAGGTCCGCTTTGTTTAAATCGTGCTTTCACTCGGTAAATGAGGCCTTTGGACTACAGGTGTCACGTTTGCGGGAAGCCGGCTATCCTTTACATGTGTTGCAGGCTTCGTGTGAGAGGCTACTAAGAAAGCTGAAACACGTACAGGAAGTTAGACCTGAAGAATGCGCACAACGATCCAAAGTGACCGTTATTCCGTATGTACATGGCCTTTCGCACCGTCTAAAAAAGGTGGCAGAGAACTATGATGTGAAAGTGGTTTTCTCGGCAAAAAACAAAATAGGAAGTGTGTGTTCAAGGGTAAAACAGAAATATGAAGGAAAAGACAAATACAACCATGTATGCAATGTCAAACACAAGCTTCGATTTGTTGAATGTGTAAAAAACGTGGTTTATAGGATACCCTTAATTTTGCTATGTGGGCACGTGTATGTTGGACAAACCGGAAGGTGCCTAAATATAAGATTAAGAGAACATGCTTCAAGTTTAAAAGGAAAGCCTTACACACACTTGGCCACGCATTGTAAAAAATGTAAAAGAAGTGGTTGCGCACCTATCTTAGAGGAAACTTCGGTGTTGTTTTCGCATCCTAAACAAAATTCAAGAGAGATTGTGGAAGCGTTTTTAATCTCACAGCACAAAGACAAGTGCATCAGCCACCCTTCTGTGGCCTTGTTAGATAAGGAATTGACGCTGCTGTCGCTTTTTTTGTAGACGCTGATCTACTTATGTGATGTGTGTGCGCTGTAAAGCTTTTACTGAGATGTTGTACGCAGGTCTGTGGGGTATATATGTCTTTCTTCCAAGAAATTAAACCAGTTGTTAGAGTGTGCTCGTCCTTGTCGTTCCTTCCTCGTCCCCGTTTGTTTTGCGCAAGTCCAATCATGAATCGTTTCCAACTAGGCCGGCTTGCTGTGATCGTCAATCATGTTCTTGTCGATGTTGTCATCTCTGTGGTAAAATCGGTAGTCTCCGTCAGGGTTGGTGAGGTAAAGGTTGTTGACGTTGGTGCACCGGCTGAGAGCAACGTACACCTCCTCCTCTTCGCAGCTTTGTCTTCTTCTCCTTCTTCTTCTTCAGTGGTTCCCCTTCGGGAAGATGACGACGGTGGTTGAACGCGAAGCTATCTCGTGATGGATTCTTTGGTTGGCCAATCCCTAGGGGCATCCTGCCACAATCATCATCAGAGGCGCTGCGGACGGGGCACGGACAAGTGACATCCACCCGAGCAAGAGATGCTCCGCATCTAAAATACGAGGAAAGACCAAGGGCCGAGGCGTCCCGGTGATGCTGTGGTGGATCTATTTACAAAGATGGAGACTAGACGAAGATGAAGCAGCTCGAGTGAGAGCTACTCACAAGAGATTACGGGCATCGATGATGATTGTCGCATCGGTGCCGAGATGAGGATTAGAAAGTTTTTAACGCCGCTGGGGCGTCTCGGGCGATGTGAATCATGTTGCGCCGCCTTCGCCGTGAAAGAGGAACGCCGCGTTCGCCAAGAATGAAAGCGAGGCCGGGCCTCCTTCTGAGAGCGTTGCACGGGACCGAACGGCTTTGAGCCGTGGTCAGCAATACAGCTACATCAAAGGTTAGCCAAGCGTAACCAAGGCTAAGCCAAGCTTTTGCTTTGCATATCCGAGGTTAGCTGAGCTAGGCCGCAGCCATTTTTACGAAGCGCTCGCTGCTGTTAAAACCCATCAGTTCGCTTCGGCTGTTGGGTCCTCCACTTGCAAGAGTTTGAATTACATCTCTATTTACAAATCTGGGAAAAAGCATACGGATGGCGACGCGCTCTCTCGTTGGCCCTTGTTGCCGCCGGAGGCCATTGTACAACCACGCGTTCAACCTTACTTTTTCGGCGGGACCTGTTGGTCCAGTTACCACGGCACCAGCTCCCAAACTTAGCCTCGCTTCAAATATCCCACGGCTACTGCGTAACGAACCCTGCAACACTTCTTCCAACTTTTTTCGAAAGCCTAAATACTTGCAGAATGTAGTCAACCAACACACCCAGTACTTAGATTAGGGGGTCGCAATGGGCCGAAATTGCTCCTCCACGCCCATCGGGTAACTAGAAACTTGCCCAGAATATTCTTTCTCTCTTTAATTCCCGGTCCTGGCATTCTTCGACCGCTGGAATTGCGCATCAGCGGTGTAGCGGCTATCGGCCGACTTTCCTTCAAATTGACGCATTCGATAGTCCAATGGATAGTCACTTTAAAAAGAAAGCCACAAGAGCAAAGCAGAAACAAACGGAAAACCCGGGGAGGGCCGAAGCATAAGTGTATTCTTGGGGCCTTGGCGTTTTTGCCAACGGAGATGAAACCATTGGGGGGTAGAGGTATACAGGCCAAACAACTGCGGACGTCAGAATATCCAGTGCCAAGTTTGGACGACCGCTGTACGTCCACTGTACGTCCGTGCTTGGATGACACTTGCGGACGTACTGTGAACATCCAGCAACGGATGTACAAAATATATACATTTCGTATGTCCGAAGGACATCCGCCTGTTGACGTATAAAGCTACCATGAAGCATCAAATAATGGCGTAAATTAAATATAAAAGCAAAAAAAAGGAAAAGCTACTCTGCTTTACAATTAAAAAAATTTTGCACATCAACACCCTGACTTGTATATTGCAAGTTCAATCTGGGTGTTATTTAAATTACTCCAACAATGACCTCTTTGGGGAAGGGTATATAAGAATTGAGAACCGTTAACACAACGTTAGAAGCAAGTTTACTGTGCGCGTGTAAACTTATCTGCCCGGTAATGCGTCGGTGGTGTTTGTAGTCGGTGTAGGAACAGATGCTTCTCGTTATTTTCTGTAAACATTTACTGAACTTCCGAAATACATCCAATTCCGGATGTCCGAATAGACGTACGGCAGTACGTGTTAAATCCGGGCGTCCCACGGACGTACATGGTATGTCCATCGGACGTCCGCTAAAGCCCAAATGGACGTACGTTGGACGGCCAACGGACGTCCCGGTGGTTGCTTAGGAGCTTTGCTGTAAGTCTCGTGTCTTCGAAGCACGAAGCGTTCCAGCGCAAGGCGTAAACGAGTTCGCTGTGTTTTTTAGTACGCGTTACGTTCTAGCGCCAGCCAGGCGGCGTAAACGAGTGTGCCGGTGATTTGTTACCGTGACTACATGAGACGACGGTTACGACAACGACGCCATGAGACGCCAACAGCCCGAGCCGCCAGGGGCTTCGCCCCGAAAATTTCCCCGAGAAATTGGTTGCGAGAATGAACGGTCGATCGCATGCCAGTGTGCGGGACGTTTGACGGGGAATTGCCGCAGGCAGAAAACGCACCGCTCCGTATAACGACGACGGCGGTTGAACGCTATATAGGACGAGCCATGGAATGCCCGTATCAGCTACGCACTAGATAGCACAATCGCAAAGCTCCGATTAAACTCCGTCCGAATAAGAAATACCTTGTGGTTACGAGGTAGCGGATGCTCTCGCTTCAAACTTGGTCCATTTGGAGTGGGGCTTGATTTTGGAAGCCTCGTGTTACCCAATTGTTGTCGTTTCGACAGAGGCTATTTCCTTTAAATTTGTACGCTGTCGCAGGTGGCGCTCCAAAGAATAAACAGCTAAGGTACCGAGGCGCCCTATATAAACAGCTGCAAGTTTTCGCCCTCCCGTTCGTGCCGTGTTTTCTTCGTCCCCGTCCGTGCAGCGCGGGTATTGTAAGCTAAGCTTGACTGATTCCAATCCCACATTGAGGGAAAACGTCCCTCGCGACAGCAGGAGGAAAAACCGGGCGTGTACACTCGCAGGAGAGGAGCTCCTCACCAGCCTGCCCCTGCAAGTGCTCGTGTACTTCAACATCTTCTATTCGCCCCTGTGGCTGACGTCCCGCTGTCTGTGCCTCTACGTTAAGGTACGTACACACTGGCGTCGATATATGTGCATGCGCCGCGTATAATATTGTGCGCGCTTAAATTGGGCGGGTTTAAGGCACTCTGCAACTATCACCGCTTTCACCCTTTCCTTCGCGTCTGGAAGCACTGCGAAAGCTAATAATCGCCAGCACGGAACGGCACTCCGTAATTCCCTCGTCGCACGTCTTCCTTTTCCGCTTTGATTTTGTGACTTTCTTTTTGAAGTGGCTATCGAAGGCCTTCATTGCTGCAACTGAAGACCAACAGGAGGTGCACCTCTGTAAAGATGTAATTCTAGCGCTCGCCAAGACCGGGAAAGAGACGAAAGTCTTCTAAGTTATCTGATGGGCCTAGAGCAGTAATCGCTGGCTAAGGTACTTTGCGACCCCCTAGTCTAAGTGCTGGATAAGTTGGTTCACTACATTCTGCAAGCCTTTAGGATTTCAGAAAAAAAAGAAGAAAAAAGTGTTGCAGGGTCCCTTTAAAAAGGGGCAGTGACACAAAAATTTTGCATCTTGTTTTTGTTGTTGTTGTTGCGATAGTTAGCTAATGACCTACGGCAGCTCTGCTCCAGAGCTGCCGTATAGCACTGTCGATTCCGCGTCGGCGGCAGTTTCTGCTAATGCCCCTACGTACTGATCTCGTCAGCCGCTTAATTAAAAAGCGACCGTGGACGTGATGCAGGCGCCGCGAGTGCAAATTGCTGCCACGGCTAGAGAACGACGCGCTACGCTTTAGACGGTGGGTGGGGAGACGCGCGCTGGGAGCAGCTGGCCAAACTGCCTACAGGCACGGCAGCTGGATGAGAGGCGTGCGCTCTCATACAGCGGACGTGGCTTGACACTGTGCGCTCTCATCCAGCGGCCGTGGCTTGAGAGAGAGAAAAAAATCATTTAATGAGCTCAAATGTGAGAGTGGAACCCTAGACCGGGAATCCATGCGTTGCCCTCGCCGTCTTGGCCCGTGTCACCAGGAGAGTCTGGTCCTCCGGTTGACAGCTGGTCAACAGTGTCTCCCACAGCTCAGGCAAGGAACGGGTTAAGAGGGGTGGTAGGGCTGGGTTGTGAGCGCATTCCACAATTATGTGCTGAAGGGTACCTAGCTGTGGACAAAATTTGCATAGAGCGGCGTACTGTGCGGGAAACAATAAATTCATTCGAATCGGGTGAACGTACGTCCCTGCTTATAATTGTCGGAGTGTTATTTCCTGAGTTTTGCTGTGGGATGGGTGAGGGCACGAGAATTTTTGTCTGGTGGTCCGGTAAAATTGAGTAGTTTCCTGATAGGTGAGAAGTGGCGTCGGAGCTGCGGTGACCTCTGGGGTTCGGTGGACCAGTTCGCGAGCCTGTTGGTGGGCGAAGTTGTTGCCCGTTACAGAGGCATGGGCAGGTGTCCAAAAGATCGCCACTCGGTGAAATGGACGGTATCGATAAAGTACCCGTAGGGTCGTTGGTGCCACCCTCCCTGAAAGGAAACTGCGGCAGGCTGCTTGAGAGTCTGTGATGATGACTGCTGGAGCACTGGATGAGGGCTAAGGCAATGGCAAGTTCTTCGGCGTCTCTAGGGGATGTCGTACGGAGGGATGCGCACGAAATTACATGGTTTTTGGATGTTGTGACTGCAACCACGGTTTGGTTGTCAGCGTAGCTCGCCGCATCGGTGTAGGACACGTCAGAGCGATTGTCATATAAGCGTTCGTGGGCTTGGCTGCGGGCGGTCCTGCGCTCGGGGTGGAGGTCGGGGTTCATATTCTTTGGTAGAGGCCGTACAGAGATATGTTTACGCCACTCGTCTGACTAAGGGACCAGGTGGGTTCACTGCGGCGGATATTCGATTGCCGCTCTCGTAAGCGGTGCAAATGACGATTTTTAATGCAATTCGCCATCACATCATTGACTCCTTTCTTGTGTGTGCTGCCTTGTTTGGGACTTGAGCAGGCGCGTAGCCAGGATTCTTTTTCGGGGGAGGGGGGGCTAAAGTAGTTCTCAAGCCCCCCGACAGAAAAAAACGCGTGGTAGTTTGCTATGAAGACAAAATACATGTTTGGTTCATTAAACAGACTGCATTGTCCCGATAACATGGTTGCAGAGCGAATGTGACGCCCGCTGCGGAGTAACGTGATGAAGGATCACGAAGCCTCGAGGATTGGGGAGCCTAGGCGAGAGGGCAGGGATCTGGGGCAACCTCCACCAAGATGTTATAAGGAGAGGAATACGTGGAAATGAAGGTGTATTTCGCACACGTATGCACAGGGAAGCGAGCACCGCGTTGGACCTAGCACGAACCTCCTCTTCTACTCAGCTGAGCCCTAGCACATGTCCGCAACGCTTGGGGCTATGTACCGACATTTCGTTCTGTAGCCGCTGACACACAGCAACTATATGTTCGTTTCTCGAAACAAAATTCAGTTCCTAGAGCACTTCGCCCTGTGTCTCCATTTGTCTTTCGTGTTTAAGTAGCGATTTTTCAATGGTTAATACAGGTACTAAGGAAATAAACTCAATCCAAACCTTTACCGTGCAGCGTAAAACTAGGGTGCAGGGAACACTTTTTTGTGCTGGTTGAACAAGCAAAGCACATCAGTCAGCAGTACGACCACACATCTGCGAACGCTTTCCCGTCTAAGAAATGCAATATAGACATAAGATATTGTGAAATTTGGGGCATGCTACTTCACGAGCGCTACACAAGAAATAGTCATCTAAGCTGCTTAAAATGCCAAAACGAAATAAAAATGTGAACTGGTTACACATTATATACTTTATATTTCCAACACCGCCAGCGCTGGCTCGTGGCGAGTGGTCTAGAGGGCTAGGTATTGCATTTTGCAAGTCGCAAGTTCGGATCCCCGAGAGTACATCCTTTTTTTTTTTGTAAGCTAGTTTCTTCGCTTTCGACCGATGCTTTCTGTACTGAATTCACCATTTTTGCACTGTAACGTTCATTGCTCTACGAGCGAGTTCGCAGAACGCGCGCAGACTGACATTGACGCGCTAGCGAGTTGTCGTTGGCGTGCTGTTGCCATAAGCACCGACGACTGCTTTCGGGCAGTGGGCACAGGCCAGAATCAGCAGACCCTTGGCCTGGTGCGAACACGCTTTTAAATGCAGAGCATTTCTTTAACTCACGATGTCACCCGTTCTTGGCGTCCGTAGTTGTCCGCATCGCTCGCAGGTGCGCCCTGTCGGCGCGATCGTGGTGTGATAAAGCATGGAGTAAAGGCGGTTGTCGGCGAGGCTGAAACGCGCTCATCGCCGCGCTATCTTGTCAGCCCCGCTCCTCCTCGCCTACTCTCCGCTCGCATCGCGCGCTCTCTCCGCGGTCGGTTCGCGCCCAACAGGTGGGGGCGCGCGCGTCGCGGGATCAACAACATCTGTGGCGTGATCGTGACGTCAGCATCGCGCGCGCGTGGCGCGATCGTGGCGTGATAAAGGCGGGTGTCGGCGAGGCTGGAACGCACTCATCGCCGCGCTCTCTCGTCAGCAGTTGCCACAAGTGCAACAACATTAACGTAACGCAAACTACTTAACGTCGTGCGCCCCCGGAAATGCCTCTGCATTTGATCGTGCCTCTCGCGAGGGGGGATGTTTCTTCCATCAGGAAAACGGCTACCGCTGGCGGGAATCGAACCCGCGTCCTCGGGCACAGCATTTCTTCCACCCGTCGTCTTGTCATCATTCACTCAGTTAGGACGGTGACGCTGCTGAGCCCAGAAACGGCCGCCAAAGGGCTGCGCCCTGAAATAACAGCTTCAAAATAACATTTTTACGATACGGGCAATGAGTGAGGCAAGCTCCAAAGATGGGTGAAAAGCGCATGGCATTTGAGCGTCTGCGGTGACGCGGATGGCGTTCATCCACTGCGTAGGCCTCGGCTATAGTGATTGCTACGATTCCAAGACGTCCTGGTAGGCTTATGTGTCGCATTTTACAGCCGACAACATGGCAGGAGCATGGTATGGCGATTACTGAGATATCGAGGATGCCCATCCAACGATAACGCCGGATGCCAAGCATATTTACCGAAACTTCTTTGAATGCTAATCTTGGACATCGTCCAATCACGTAGCACCTTCGTTGGTGCAGCCGCCGTAGACCGCGCATGGTAGTGTTTCTCCTTTTAGGCCTTATAAAAAAAATGCCGCCTTATCGCCTGGATATACGTTGACAAGAGTGCTCATTTGAGCCAGTCTATGCAGTGCAAGCAAAAACGGGAGCTTGACAAATTCACTTCAGGGTCCCTTCAGATTTTCAAAACAGCTTAGTAACTGTGGAAAAGGTAGTATAAAACGTATCCTTTTCTTCATGGAGACCCGGAGAAGGCACCAAACGTTCGAACAAAAGAAGAGTTGAGAGCGAGCAATATATATATATATATATATAAAAATCCTCTGGGTGGATGGGTGGAGCATGGCGGAAAAAAAAGGTTGGGTGGGTCCCGGGCGGCATCTCCTCCCGTTCGATCAGCTGCAGCTGTCTGCTGGGGCAAGAGCTGGCGAGTTCCCTCTCCCACTGCTCTCGTGTGGAGTTCGGGCTATGGCAGCGCATGTTAGTTAGTCCACAAAAACGAACTGTAGTTTCAATACAGGCGGTTAGGGCCGTGGGCAGTGAGTTTGTCCGCGCGATCTTAGGTGAACGTCCCTATTACTCGGAAAGGCGGCCAGGGTGGCGGCTTTCCTGCTGTGGCATTACAGAAGGAAACTAAATCAGGTTTTGGACACGCCAATATGGCATGCGAGGTCCGCATGAGTTGATCTACGGCGTTTGACCGACCTTATTAGGACAAATGAAGCCACTTGGGTAATACCTACAGCTCGGACGACAAACCCGCATCTAGGGAACGGCTTATAACTGACATTTTATTAAAGGAATACTAATGGCAGTTCTACTTATGGAGAAAAAACTGTCGCATGCGTGAATGTGAAGCGAAGTGCGCTGAAGAGAGCGGGTTGCATTAAAAATTGTCATCTGCGCCGCTTACGAGAGCGGCAATCGAATATCCGCCGCAGTGATAAGCCGAACACATCTGTAGGCCGATCTGTAGGCACACCGGCCGGCTGCTCCCAGCGCGCGTCTTGCCACCCACTATCTCGAGCGTCGCGCATCGTTCTTTAGCCGCGGTAGCATTTGCACTCTCAGCGCCTGCGTCACGTCCACGGTCGCATTTTAATTAAGCGGATCGCGAGATCAATACGTGGGGGTATTCGCAGAAACTGCCGGCGATGCGGATTCGACAGTGCTACGGCAGCTCTGCTCTGTGATATCCCTCCGACGGTCACGTGGTCAGCTTTGTTCACACAAAATCCATCGTTTCGCGGCACCCGCTGAAACCGAAAGTGCGACTGGCTGCACTGAAAATGCCTCTAATTAAACAACCGTCGTACGCTGAAGCAAATGAGGTTTCTACAGGTTATAAGTAGGTCACTATACTCGGTGACAACTTAAGAAGGGCACCGAAAGTTGCCGCTGTGCCTTATCACCGTAGCCGGATATGTTTCTCCGCTCGGCGCAAGTAGGGCGTTACTGGGAATATTTTGAACATGGCGTGAGCCGTTCCCGTGATTTTGTGGACTTAATATGCTTATAAACGACTCCAGTGACGACAAACAAGCTGCGTGAGACAAGGCAGACGATATCACGCATTCATAGCAAACCCCTTTCAAAACGCGCGCGCACGGCGTTCATGGGTACGGCGCTTTGGCGGAGTGATACACTACATGAGGTGGTGCCGTTCTTGAGTTGTAACCGAGTATAGCTACTTATCGCAACAAAAAAAAAAACAAGGTGCAAAATTTTTGTGTCAGTGCCCCTTTAAAAGGATTGGTGGAAGGGCTGGCGTGAAAGTTGCCATGTCGGCCCCTGATAAACTGTCCAGGCTCTGCAGCCAAACGTGCCCCGTCAGGAAGGAAAAAAGCAGATTTTGGTGATCACCAAAACCAGTACGTGCGCTGCACGGAAGCGGTGGTCTACAAGTTGCCGCTTACTTGCAAAAAAGCATACGTTGGGCAGACTGGAAGGTGCCTCAACAGGGGTTTATCCAGAATTACGATTTTGGGGGGTGTCGAAACCCTCCTTGGGGGGTGTTGGGGGGCGGTTGGGGGTGTGTGTATAAATCCCTGGGCACGGTGCTTGTTGTTGTGGAAGCTTTATGGCGGGGGGGTGTCGAAATCCTTCTGGGGGGTGTTGGGGGGGTGTGTATAAATCCCTGTGCCTCAACACTCGCCTAGGGGAACATTGCAACAAGGTACGGAAAGGCAAAGATAGCAGTTGGGGTATTCATTGCCAAAAGTGCGACTAGTGAGAGCCTATGTACGATGCGTGCTCCGACATTTTTCGAGACGCGGATCAGCGCACGCGAGAGATCGTTGAGGCTGCGGAAATGCTGCGTCAGTTCGATTTCCATATCTTCTGGCCTTCTAACATTTATCACACGTGCGTGCCTGACGAGTGCGTTGGGGGATGTGCAGTGATGTCATAAACTTCATAGTCATTTGAGCGTGTTGTGATTCTTTTCTGTTTATATGTCCCGGCGTTGTCATTAAAATTCAGTTGTAAGTAGCGCTCGTCCTTGTATCTCTCGTCCTGTGTTCTCTTTGCTGCGCTCAGCAAAGTTCTAATGGATCACCAACTCGCTCGTACCCTCACGTTGCTAAGCGGTTACATCCGGCGTTCCCCAGGGGAGCGTATACTCTTTGCTATTCATTGCAATGATATTGTTAATGTTGTGGCCGAACCAATACGTCTTTTCGCAGATGATTGTACATTGTTTAATAACGTTCACTCTGTTGATGACCAGACCGCCCTAAACTCTGCTCTGAACAGCATTCGTTCCTGGTGCACAAAATGGGGTATGAGATTAAATTACCAAAAATCAGTTTATCTTAGAATGGCCAAAAAAACCTTCCCCTTAAATATTCCTACTCTGTTTTCAAAAATCCCCTGGTTGAAGTTAGCGGATATAAATATGTATCTTGGTGTCACAATTACTAACAATTTAAGCTGGAACACTCACATCAGTAACGTTTGTGCTTCAGCGTTCCGTAAGCTTTGTCAGCTGAGGCATAAGCTTAAAGATGCTCCCTCTCATGTAAAATATCTGGCCTATACCACTTTTATTAGACCTAAACTAGGATATGATTGTATGGTCTCGGATCCCTACACCAAATCTAACATTAATACTATCGAGAAACTCCAAAGACGGGCTGTACGTTTTATTTACTCAAAATACAATCGCCGCGAGTCTGTTACAAATCTTATGTTCAGTAATAACATCCCCACTCTATAGTTAAGACGGAAATTCCTTCGCTTGAAGTTCCTTCTCCAATTGTTCACAAATGAGCTTGGATTAGACCGTACTGTGTATCTTAGATCCCTTTCAACAAGAAAAACCCGTCGCACCCATTATTTTTGTTTAACACCATTTTTCGCCAGCACTAACACTTTCAAGTTTTCATTGTTTACTCGCACCATTGAAAAATGGAATTTGTTGCTCCCGTAACCGTACTTTCATGAGTAGAAAACTTGGAGGTATATCAATGCCGAAGTGCCGCTGTCCCGAACTGGGGTTGCTGTATTGGCGCATTGTTGTTCCTGCGTATTGTCTGATTTTTCCTTCTATCGTGTCTTTTTTTTGCCGTGATGTTATTTTTTACTCGTGTTTCAATATTCATACTGTTTTTGTCTCTGCACTTTTTTTTACTTTATTTTTCGCAAAGTTACGTGTGTATACTTTCGTACCTCTTCTTGTATTGCCACTCCTGCTTGGGCTTTGTAAAGTCTGCAGTATTTAATAAATAAATAAATAAATAAATAAATAAATAAATAAAACTCCATCGGTATTTCATCCGTGCCCACTGCGGTATTTTTGGAGGCCTTTCCCTCTGCTTTTCCCCACCTGAGCTTGTCCCGTCCTATCTCCGGACCTTTCGTCCTCCCCGTCGTGACGTCGCTGCGGCGCTGCGGAGCCGCTATCGGCTTTACAGAATCTCTCAGTGATAAATGAAATGCACTAACGTGGCTATCTGGGCGTGTTGGTTTAACATGATTAGGAGAAGACAGCGCGGTTTACACACGGACACAGGGGAGAGTACTTGACACACTCTTCCCCTGTGTCCGTGTGTGAACCGCGCTGTCTTCTCCTAATCCCTCTCAGTGATAATGTCATGAAGGTATGCCAACGCCTGCTCTCCCTTGAGTATCTGCCCCGCTTCGTTTTCTGTAGTAGCACCTTCTGTATGTCCCGTGCGTTTACCTGAGGACCGCACGTGGTTCAAAGACTTTTTCGGCGCGTCTCTGCCCTTCCCTCGTATTTGCGCCACCCGTCGCTCGCTGTCGCCCCTTACCTTCGCCTGCACTTCCACTTTTCTTTGCTTATAGTGCTCCCATTGTGTGTCCGCCTTTTCCTGCTGCCTTCTTGGCCTGCCTGTGTTCTCTACACGCCTGTGTGCGGCTTTCTGTAGCCTCCTTGATTTCTGCGTTTTCTTTCCTTTCCACTGATTTGCCCTTTCTGCCTTGACTTTTTTTTTCCTGCATGGGCCTGTCATATTCCCCTATTTCTCCAGGGTTTCTTTCTATGTCGGCTTCTATACTTTTGGCTATAGCCGCAATTTGTTTACTGCCCCGCTCGGTCCTGTTCTGCGCCCCCCGGTTTCCCAAAACTCAGGTGTATACGCTTGTGGTCCCTTCCTCATCTATCCTCATTCCATCCAACCATTCACAAAGTTTCTCCGAGAGGAGGCAGTAGTCGATACTCGACTGTCTCCTGCCACATTCCCTCGTGATTTGACCCTCCAATTTTTGTTCCCTATTTACTATGACCAGGTTCTGTTCCTCACACATATCCAGCATTAGATGTCCGTTGTTTGTGTACCCGTCTAGGTCTTCAATGTGGGCGTTCATGTCCCCTATTAATATTACCTCCCCGGACGGTTTCAAATCCTCAATGTCCATTTTTAGGTACGCCACCAGGTTTTCATTTTGTTCCTTACTCTCTTTACCCGACCACAGGCACGACACTCCTAAAGACACCTCCCTACCCCCTACCATCCCTTTCCCACACATGCTCGCTACAGTCTTCTTTCACTCTTTTCCAATTTGCCCCCTGTCGTATAAGCATACCTACTCCTCCGCCTTGAAAATCATTCAGGCTCAGATACACGCGGACCCAGTCTTCGTGGACCGTCGGAGTCACGTGGGCTCGGCGCAGTCTAATCAGCCTCACGCCGGGGCTCACGCTCGTGATGTTTCACGCAGTCTCGCGAGGGCTCACGCGGTTTTCCACGGCCCTCCGGAAGACTGGGCCGACACCGTGGCTGAGGCGCATTCCGTAACACATGACCGGTCGTTTGGAGGCGGTGGTTTCAATGAAAGCAGCCTTTGCAGTGTCTCTGTATGGTTCTGCGCGTGAAAGTGAAAACTCCGATAGGCGTTTGGGGATCAGGTTTCCCTGCCTGTCATTTTACACGGTAGTGTAAACGCTGGTTCGTTTTAGTTATACGAGAATGAAACAAAAACTCAATAGATTAAATGGTTAAAAGAGAAATTAATCTGTTAGAAATATTGAAAATTACCAGAGAAATGAACGATTAAAAGATAAACTCAACTCATAATGTACCTAGAAAGGTGCCCCAGCGAAAAGGATGCAGGGCAAAAAGAGAAGGCACACACAAAACAGCGCTAGAAGCCGGTGTTGTGTGCGTGCGTCACTCGTTCGTCTGCAGTCGCCAGTTACCGAGAAAAAAAAATGAAATAATGCCAAGGGGCTTGGCACAAGGGGTTGGAGGGGTGACGCATCGTATCCTCGCCAACGCGATGAGACCAAGGTGGGGACCGCTGTTTTGAGCTAGTCTGGCGGCCTGAACGCCATAATTCCCCTCCGCAGTGCCGCTACCTGTCGCTGACTCAGCAGACCATCTGCGTGGCTACCCTGGTCATGATGACGGCCGTGGAGCCGCCCAGGCTGTTCCTAGGCTACACCGGAAACGTCGGCCAAGAAGTAAGTGAGGGGTTCTTAAGTATTCATACCTGCACCAAAAACATCCTGGTTGTGGCGCTTTTCTCTCGAGAATTTTTTTTTTGCGTTTTTAGGAGCGCACACGCGTGACTCCCAGCCAGTGCTACCGAGGAGGAAGGGGGGACGTAAAGGACTCTCTGAAAATGTTGTCCCTTCGATCTGCTGACCTGCTGTGGAACTCACTCTCTGCTGAACTTTGCGACTGCGCCCACCAGGCCCCTCGGAAACACGCTCGACATCGCGAGGATGTCCGCTCACGCGCCCTTCTCAAGGCTACTGCTAGGGACTCGGTAGGACAGGAAGAGGAAGCGCACTGGTGATATTGTGGGAGCTCACCTGCGTGCAACCCGGAGGGGGGAAGGCGAGCGGGAGTGAAATGATACAGGCGAGTAAGTGTACAGAGAAAAGGAGTGCAGGAGAAACTCTATCTGTCCCATAACCGTTGTGACTGCGCTCCTCAGTCCAGGACTCCCTGGCTGTACCCGGCCTTGGGCACCAGCTCCCACCTGCAGCTGAAGCTGGGGGCAGGGGTCGGAGCTGGTCAGCGCCGCTACCCGCTGTGAAGTGGTAGGGAGATCCTGGGGTGTTAGGGCATGCCCACCCTGTGCGGTGTAGCGCTCCTCACAGTGGCGTGGCCAGATTTTCTTTTTAGGGGGGGGGGGGGGCGGTGTTATCTAGCAAAAAAAAAAATAATTAGAAAAGATAGTCTGCCCCTCAAAATTTTGTTTTTTGAATTTTATTTTGTTTTCACATTTCAATTTATGGATGAAGCGTGCAACAAACACGGGTGGAAAACAGGCCGAAAGGGGGGGGGGGCGCACATAACATTTGGGGGGTGTTCTGATACCTCCCTGGTTACGCCCTTGCAATGTGGGGCAGAAGATGCATTGAGGTGGATATTGTGTGGGGAATATTTTGTGTCAGAGCGTGTTGTGGGGGAAGGTGTTAGTTCGTAGTTGGCGTAGTACGACTCCTTAAGGGAGTAAACAAAATTAGCAGTGGCTTAGCTCGGCTATGCCAAAATATACATAGCATGAACTAAGGTCCAGCAATCCAATCCAGTCCAGTCCAGTCTAGTCAAGTCACTGCTCCTCGCGCATGCGCAGCACGGCTGTCCAGGAGCCACGCGAAACGGCCATCAAGCGGCTCCGGCGCAGCGTCAGACTTGGCTACTGCGCAACGGAGGCACACAGCTGGGCAAGCACCGGCGCCAGTGCGTCTGCAGCGGCTGTGACGTCCCTCCTCTAGAACACTCTAAGAAAAAAGGGTGTGGTAGTTTCTCCCCTGAGGGTGAAACAGGAATGTATCATATATTGCTTCCTAAGAGGTAGAAAGAAAGGAGCGCGTTTCTCCCCTCAGAGTGGACGAGCGTTCCTAATGGAGGAGCGTTCCTCCCCCTGGCAGCGTTACTCGAGCAAGGCTTGTTATGCAAGGAAGGCCTAGCGAGCTAATCGGTTTGATGATCGAGGAAGTACAAATAGGTAGGTTACTGTGGTCGTGTGTGCTTAGAATGCGCTAAAATAAGCAAAAAATTACCTACCGAGCACCAGAACTACGGTTAGCAAACCATGTCGCCAATCGTATATGCGCGCTTCTTGCATTCGTCTCGCTGCGCGCTCCGCCTACGCGTTTAGCGCGAACGCGCCGCTGTAAACGGAGCAGAAGTCATAACGATTGCTTTCAAAATGCCGCTTCTATTTCCGAAAGGCTTGTAACCCCGCCGTTCACCGCACACGAGATCACAAGCATTCAATGCGGCCGTTTGAGAACAACCAGTTGTAATACCCCTGCTACACTATGTTATACCCCTAGTCGCCTTGTCTTGCTACAAGTCGCCTTGCCTTGCTACAACTGCTGCATCAAAACGTGGATCGTCTGCAATCGTAAATCTCGGCGCAAAGGCAATGAAGGCGGCACGAAAAATGGATCCGTCGCATCCGTCCGAGCGAAGAGATGACACTGCTCGCCATCTAGCGAGCTCGAAGTAAAGCAATCGTAAACGTTTTAAAGGGGTCCTCAAATACCTTCCGCCGATGCATGGATGTACATGTACCTAAATAAAGCAATGTATTTGCAATCTCCTCCCGCAAGAATTTTGTTAAAGCGATGAGTATTAGCTGAGAAATCGTAAATAAAAAAACCGCGCATTATCGTCGCTCCGCGTTTCCTCCTCCTTTCGACTTACTCTCCGCTGTTGACGGCGCGCGAGCCTTGCCTCCCATGATGCTGCGCTCCGCAGCGGTGACGTACTTCCGCTATTGCGCTGCTCAGACTGTCGTCTGCTACGGGCAAGCTTTGTTGACACCATGAATCCCGCACTCCGCTCAAGGCTGGAAAAGCGAACGAAAAATCTGGCCGCATGTATGCGGCGGCCTGGCCTTGCCCTTTCGCGGTGTACGTTGCTGGCGGCACATGACTTTTTATCTGCGGCGAACTCGCAGCCGCACGGGGAGGGTCGTGCGCTCTTTCCCTTGATGCACCGCGCACTGTTTATCCAAAAAGCGCCGTACCAGATGTGGCCCCGCTGGTGCCGGGTCTTATTTTGCGGCGGTGGTAATTCCTGCCGGCGGCATGTGAAAAAGTCATATTAAACCGATACAGAACCCGTGCACAAAACGCTTCAATCATGTGACCAGTTCAGCTTGGGGCGACGCGTGGTAGAGAGCGGCAACGTTGGCAAAACATGCTCCGCCGCGGCTCTGAGCTTTCTAGCGCTGGAGCGAGCGCCATTTCTTTCACAATCTCAAACATCGGTTGCCTTGGCAACAAGGCACAAACCGCTCCAGAAGTCAGTTACGGTTGCGTGATCCCGGTTCAGCTCGGGGCCCCACCTCGCGACATGTGGGCACTGCAGGCGTACCACTCACTCCCACTGGGAAGGGCGATATGCGTTTGGCATTACAGGAGGCGATGGTGAGTGTGTTGTGGACGCCTTTGTTTCGCGATGAAATGCGACGTTGTGCTTCTGCGGGTGGATAGTGCTTCCCATGGTCTGGATTATATTTCTCGAGCGACGTACGACTCAACCTCGCATGGGGTATGTGCAGTGTGCGTGGCTAAAAGCCATCGGCTTGTGCGTCAGAGTTAAAGCCCCGTGTACATGGACGCGGCGGGGGCGGGGTGAGTTGAGTGGCGGGTTCAGCTTACCTCGACGCGTCCGAGTTTATATGAACCCCGTCCAAAGAATCGAGGTGAGGGGAGCGGCGGGGTTCACGGAAAAGGGGCTACCGTATTTTCACGATTCTAACGCGCACCCTCTTTGCTAAAAGGTAGCTTAATATTTGTTTGCGCGTTACAATCGGGCTCAAAACCGAAATAGGCTTTAAAGCGGCCAGCAGCATTGCCATGCGCAACGGACACGAAGTACCCACAAAATCCAACTCAATCCAATAAAAACAATCCGTTAACACGACGTGAGTGAATTTCGGCGCACTGATTCCTCAATGGCATGCCGCATACCCTGGTCAGCTGTTGCACATTTTTTTGTGCTTCTGCTTAGCCCCTAACGCTTAGAATTATGAAGATCAAGGCACTTGAAATCGCAAGCAACTTCAGTGTTCCCGCTATAACTTTATTTCCAGCAGCAGCTGGATAAGCAACCTTGTGAAGCACAATTCATTTTTGGCTTCCAAAGCTGCATGCCCAATAAAATCTCCCTCTTCCAGGTACGTGGTGTCATGTCTTTTCCATCTGCGCAGTACCGTCAGTGTCACTTTTTTTTTTCGAATTTTCCTGCGCGAAGTTACCCGCGCGTTACGATTGGGGGCGCGTTAGAACCGCGCAAATGCGGGTATTCTGCTCCCCGCGGCCCGCCGACTCAGCCCGACGAGCGAGCTAACCCACCCCCTGCCTCCCTGACTCGCCGCGACGGCTCTCTGACCCACCCCGTCCGCTTATACATGGGGGTGTCGAGTCCAAAAAACCTGTTTATTTCGACTCAACGCGCCCTCGTCGGGTCAATGTAAACGGGGCTTAAGTGACTTGCTGTTCGTCCCCGCAAACCGCGCGCGAGGTGAGTACCGAATTTACGACGGGCAGGAGGCAACCCATCCTCTGTCAATCGTGGTTCAGACTTTCAACGCATGTTGTGACGTTGTTGTTCATTAGAAACGCATCTCTGGATTGTTTTGAAGTTGAATAAAATGTATGCGTCAAACCCGGGCATTCGGCTCAGGGCGTTCTCTGCGATTGCACGAAAGAAGTGCCACGGGGCTTCAACGCTTTCTTTATGGAACGTACTCAGGTAAGAGAATATCCATGTCGTGTTATGGCCGTGTTGCATTCAATACAAACGGTTAAGCGTTTATTTTACACTTGTTTCGTTTGTCGTAAAATGTCCCAAGCAATCCGCACTCCGCTGGCAGATCAGCCGCCGAGCCGACGCTGAGCAGACGACTCATCTCTTTGCCGGAAGTGCGTGAAAAAGCCGCCCAATAGCAGGATGTCTAGCTCATGACGAACATCTGGGAATCGATGATGTAGACATGTGAAGATGGCGGCGTCCAAAAACACGAAGGGAAGGGTGAGAAAAAAACGACAAATTTTTTCGAACAGTCGAGGAGGTATCAAGGAGGACAATCTCTTGAGGCTCTTCCATGCATTCTTGATGAGCCACATCACGTACGTGGCGGCCATGCACTGCTGGCAGAATCACGAAAAGGCTAAGCTCAATTTACTAATTCGTAAAAGCATCAAGCGCGTGCTGGGTATCCCGATGAATGCCAGCACAGAAAGACTCATGCAGCTCGGGGTGCACAAATCTTTAGAGGAAATCATCGAAGCGCAGCACACGGCTCAGACTGCCAGGTTGTCGTCTTCACCCGCTGGGAGGAAAATTCTGGCGGTTCTGGGCCGTTCTCCATCCCTAGAGGAGGAGCGCGAGGTTGGCCTTACTAAGGAGCAGAGAGCTGCTATAACTATCTCCCCGTTTCCCCGCAACGTGCACCCGCAGCACAATGCAGGCAGGCGAAGGGCCAGAGGCGAGGCCCTACTAAAACAAGTTCGCGACGACCCGCACTCCGCGTGCTTTGTGGACGCCGCGCAGTACGGCCGATCGGCAAACTTCTCGGCAGTTATGGTAGATCACAGTGGCACAGTTCTCAATTCTGCGTCTTTCAGGAACACCACCCCGGCTAGAGCCGAGCAGGCCGCGGTGGCTCTTGCTTTACTTGACGACAGCCGGCATCGAATTTACACCGATTCCCGCGCAGCCGTTAGGGCCTTTGCGTCAGGTTCCGTTTCGGCCGAGGTAGCTCACATCCTAGGAAATAAGGTCATTTCCTCACACACTATCATCTGGTTTCCCGCTCACCTAGGGTCGCACTTGTCATTAACTAATCTCAATGAGGTCGCCCACACCCGCGCGCGCGAGATAACCCACCGCGCCGGGTCGGACGGAGGCGATTCCTCGGGGATTGGTTGGGAGGTCTTCAGAGACACTTTATTCACGTTCAACGAGATTATTCAGCACTATAAGCTGGGCAGGCGAACGTTTCCTCTTCCGCACGAGAAACTCTCCAGGCCGCAGGCAGCCACACTCAGAATGTTGCAGACCAGGTCTTATCCTAGTCTATCCACTCTCAGCTTCTACACGGACACTTTTGAACCGGACTGCCCGGATTGTGGCGAACGTAGCAATTTAGCGGTGTCCCTCTGGCGGTGTCCCTCACTTAGGGGCCCTCAACGCATAACCGAGGAAGAATGGCGCTCCGACTTGGAGAGCCCTGATCTAATGCACCAGCTAAGGGCCGTCCAGAGGGCCCACGACGCGGCGGTGAGGCTCGGCCTCCCCGTCCCCACGTGGGAGCGGCCCGCAGCGCTGCCGCCCTGAACGGCAGCAGTGCTCCTCAGGACATTCAATAAAGTTCATTGTCTCTCTGTCTTTGCAACAAAAGTGTGAGCTTGCCGCTGCGCGTAAAAGAGTAATACTTGGCACAGAGGACGTTGACGACCCAATCTAACGGTTGCGCTAGTTCATTTAGTGTGCTCAAAATGCCTTTCAGGGCCCCTTTAAAATGACCGATAGATGATGCAAAAAAAAACAAAAGTGGGGGCGGGGAGGGGCAGCTACTGAGAATCACTACCAGTGGGCGCACTTACATCAAGACGTTTCTTTTATGGCTAACCTATATTTTAGCCACCATTACGGAGGCCGCACGTTGGCGGGCACATATTGGGAAGAAACATAGCACAACACAGCGACATACACTTCATTAAAGGCATTGTCAACGCACAATACACGCAACCGATAACATCGCAAGCATAATACACGTATACGTATATATACACCACACCATATAGTAGACTTTTCACATTTCCGCGTCATCACAAACCACAACTAAACATTGAACGGTGACAAAGTATTTGTAGCCCTGATCGCCGAGAATGCAAGTAGGAATAATGAGTTTATTGCTTTTTTCGATAACCCACGGCAGTGCGTGAGCCTCAGCTGGGTTTTTTTATTTCATCAAACGTAACCCGTGAAATTGCAACCTTTTATTAGTTTGAGGTTTTGTAAGAAGCATTAAAATAGCTGAAAGAAGAAAAATTGGGCCCATCTCCCCGCGAGGGGGACTCGAGTAAATGCGTCGCATAGGGGGTGGGTGTATTGCGTTAACGTTTAGTGTTTGGGGAGTTGGTGGTAGTGAATGCGTTGTATCAGCAGCTTCTTGACGTAGTTTGAATGAGTCAAGGATATAAGGCGCGTTCGTAGCCTCCCATTCTGTGTCGGCTTTGTGGCGCAGTGGGTACATTGGGTACATTGGGTACCATGTACATTGCGTTCCGCCCGCATGGTCGAGGGATCGAAACCAGGCGCCGGATAGTATTTTTTTTTTATATAGTGTAGGGGGAGGGGTTTGGACTACGACTACGGACGTCAACGCGGGTGACATCGTGAGTTACTGAAATGCTCTGCATTTAAAAAAAAAACGTGTAACGAAACAGTACGGCAGGTATGGTTGGGTAATGACACTCTTACTGTCTGGCCTTCGCTCTTTTAGCGAAGAGCGCACCGCTGGTCTGGCAACCATTCTACCAAGATGTTACTATCGACGTTACTAGAATAAACTCAGTTTCAAAGCTTTGCCGGAGAGGCGGTCCGCGTGGCGGTCGCGAGAACTAGCGGCGCTGCAGTCAAGTCTTGCGTAAGGCCCCTAAAATTACTAAGGTAACGCCATTCTATGATGTTGCCGCCTTTCGCCCTCACCCGCGCTCCTTTCCTCCTCCGTGTTTTGCTATTTTCTTTTTCTCCGGCTTTCTTCTTCTTCTTAGGTCGTTCGGGTATATTATTGAGCCCAACTGGGGGCTCACCTGCATACAGCCCAGTGCGGTGGGGAGGGGGAGGAGGGGGATATAAAGATTAGAGGAGAAAGGGGTGATGAGAGATAGGAGGGCGAGTAACAGAAGCGAGGAGCCTCGAAATGGATCTTGGCGAAGCAGCAGCAATGGCGCGTCCAGCAGACTATCGTCTACAGACGCTGGGCAAGTCCGGTGGCCTCCAAGTAGACCAGCAGGAGGCGGAAGGCGTCACGGCGGGTGCTGTCGGGGCCCGCTGGGTATAGCGCCGCCCGCCATTGGCCAACAGAGAAGTCACGTGGCAGCTGCCGTTTTTTGTTTTTCTTCCTCGGCGGCGGCGTCTGCTCACCGGCTGGGGCATTGCGCAACGCCGGCTGTGCGGCGCCATGTTTGGCTGCGCAGCTTCAGGGCCGGCTTCATCGTAGGCGCTAGCGAATAGCAAAGTAAGAATTAGATGCTCGTTCCGAACAAATGTCGCATCGGTGTCGCTTTGTGTTGCTTCGCGGTGCCGATGCGTTGTGACTTAGGCAGCGCGAATAGGGTCAGGGATGGCAAAAGACTTCGTTTGTCAGCTGGCTCCCACGATTCCAAGAACTCTCTGCGCCGAGAAGTGAAAACGGACGGCCACGGGGCACTTAGCCACTCAACACCACCGGAGCTGCCGCCCGAAAAAAGCGCAGTACGACCGCAATTTACGGCAACGACCGCGCCGTGCGAATACGAGCTCCTCCAGAGCACGAGGAGGAGGAAAATGACTTTATTGATATCAATCCGGCATGTAAGGGTGGATCAGGCCGCGCAGGGCTTCACCAGCCCCCTATCTCACTAGACCTCAGCGTGGACCGGTCCGGCGCTAGCTACTAGGAGTTACCTCCGTTCGCTTTTGCCGGGCCAGGGCCGCGTCGAGCCGCTGGATGGCTTGGAGTTGCGCCTGATGGTCAGGCGAACTGATGTAGTGTTCCATGTCCGGTGGCAGAGAGTCCCGCACGGTTCCCCCCGCACACGCGTCACACCCCCACAGCACGTGGGCTAAGGTTGCCAGTTCTCGCGCACACACACTGCACGTAGCACTTTCAAACAGTCCGGGACACACGTGCCGGGCTAGGGCTAACGCGCCCCTGGCTCGGGTGTGTTATGCCCGAGAACAGGGAGACGCCAGATGCAACGCGGGTGTTTATGCTCTCTCTCTCTCTCTCTCTCTCTCCCACGTCTGCGTGCTGTTCGCCCGGAGAGTCGCCCCACGCCTGTGCACCACGTCAGACGTTTTCTCCCCGTGCTCCTCTGTCCTGATCTACTGTAACCTCAGTTTTCTCAATAATTAAACCTTTAAATTCTCAAACCCTACTTTCTCCCATTCGATCTTCATGGAGTCACGACCTAGCTCACAGTTATTCCGTCCTGGAAACGCGACGCAGAAAGGAGAAGTTTGGTTGCATAGATTTGAATGGGAATACCTCGAGCCGACGCTTCCACCACTCTTTGGCAAGGTAAGTTTCTGAATGCTTGTTTTCGAATTTTAAATTCTGCGCACGCTTGAGCGGTCACTCACGAAGAAATGCGTATTCCCTCCGCGACCGTCGTCCGCGAGCAGTTCGAAATGTTCACGTTCGATCCTTTCGCGTTCACGAACTATCTTGAGATGTTACAAGCATGCCTCAGACGTAAAGATCGCGCTGTGCGTATGCGTGAGCGGCATCCACCCCGCACGAATATCCTTTTGTAGACAAAAATATAAAACAAAGCAACCTCACTTAGTGCGTGTTGGTAAAATAGGATTGTAGAAACCATATAAATTATAAATGCCACCAAACAACGATTTGGCGCAAAAACCAGAGCGAACTGCAAGAAAAACTCCAGCGAGCGGCCCGTAGCGTTGCGAGGGCGTCTGCTATGAAGCAGCCAAAAAAAATGGCGGCACCGCCGCCGAGTTCAAGGGCGCGTGGTGCCGCGGGTGAAGGCAAAGAAGGGGAGAGTGGCGGAGAAGGAGGGAGTTGTTAGCGCTACCTTAGTAATTTTAGGGACCTTAGTCTTGCGCTACTCCGGCACGTCCTCTGCTTCGGAGGCGGGCCGCCGCTGCAGCCGACCGCGGCGGGCCGCCGCGCAGACGTACCGCGGCAGCTTCCTAGTAGGGCCATTGCTCAACTTAAACATCGATCATGTTTCCAGTCGACTATACTCGGATACAACTCAAGAAAAATGCGGCTTTTCCTCATCAAAGGACCCCCATCCAGCCAATGGTGTCGCCGTATCAACGTGACGTCGCGGTAGACCGCCTCCACGCCGCGTTAACGGAAGAAATCACAAAACATGTTCTTCCGCGCTTACGGACTTCTACCAAAATGGCCGCCTCCGCTGTTCGCGTCAAACCGTCGGCGTCGTCGGGCTCTCTGAGGACGATTTTTAGTGTCGTTCAGTCGTATTCCTTGTTTGCGTGTTGTGTGCAGTGTTCTTAACATGCTCGGTAATGACAATCGCTACGGTGTTTTTTCTTCTGCTTTGTGAGCGCTCGCGTTGCCGGTAAGCAGCCGCCGCTGCAGTTACTGCAATCTGTGTACGCTGTATGATACGAAGCGGTCGTCATCATCCTGTGCGGGCGTTTGGTCTTGAGCGTGAAGTGCTTCTCGTTCTACCGTTTAGTCCCTCCTGTGTCTGTGCTTCCCACGTTATCGCACCAGTGTCTGCGACAGGGGGCGATAACTCCTTGTCTATTTCTCGTAGATTACGCCAGCAAGTTGTAAATAGTGTGCATAGCGCACGACGTTAACGCCATGGAGAGTATGCACGGGGCGAAACGCAAGCCGCGCGACGTTCGCGCGCTGCATTTCGTTAGAGCACTATATGTCGAGCCGTGTGTCCCAAGTCCATGTCGGGCGCAAGCGTATTCGCCCAAATTGTGATCAAGTTGCCAAATACAAGAAGCAGAATTTTCGCACTTTTTGACCGTGAATGCGTACGAGCTGTAGCTTAGCTACGTGATGGGATTTAATATGCCACCTTTTCTATTTGTTTCTCGGTTACGCTGAGATTCCATTGGTTAAATGTGGTTAATTGCAACAAGGTATGTTTTTGTCGCCTGTTTTTGTTGGAGTGCCTAAGTTGTTGTTTCGGACAAAAACTTTGTGAATTAAATACGAATAGGCCATCTGCTTTGAGTTTGCATTGTCTATGATAATTAAGATTCCAACAGGAGTGTTACCACTGTAAGTTCAATTTCATTGTTCCCGTTTATGCTTTGTGAATGAGCTGTGGTTCGCGATAGTGACATTGCATTAGCTAGATTTCACCGGTATGACCAGCTGCAACAATGCATGTGCAATGTTCACCGGTATGACCAGCTGCAACAATGCAACAATGCTGCAACATGACATGAAACGCAGCACTGAAATCAAATAAACCACCTTTCAGCTTTTTCTACACATGCGCATGCATATTGTTCACCAAATCAAATTCTTGCATGAGATGTGCAATATTGAAGCTATATAGACACTGCTCGCCTTGTGTTTGTCTCTTAAGTTAGAAGCTGCTGCTGCAATGGTCATCTGCATGCACGTGCTCTAAATTCGAAATAGAGCATTCAGGGTGAAAAACAGCTCAGCATTTCACCCATTTTTACTGTTGCGTCACAAGTGGCCGCTGGAGCGAGAAGCTCGCTGCTCCAAGTCAAATAGCAAGCTGCTGCTTGCCACAGCACTGTTTGCAACTCAACTCGTGCAATGTCTACACATATATTAGGAGTGTAAATCACAATCACAGAACATGAATTGATGCCCACTTCATAACACAGGCAATGAAGTCTGTTTGAAGGGTTACGTAGATGATCTGCACTGATGGATGACATGTCGGTTGAGTTGATGCATGGAAGCACACATATGGTACACATCGCTGCACTGAAACTGGTCAATGCATATCATACTTTTGTTGCTACGCAAGAGCCAAAATCGGATCATATGTTCAGGAGGAAATTTATAATCTCGCCAAATATGCACTACATGAAATTATTGCCATACATGGGAGGATCGATTGAAACCAACCTTGTTTCCCCTTCCCAAAGCTTTGGGGATTGGTTTTAACATTGTGCTTCTGCATTTTATCCAGTGGAGTAGGCAACAGATAAAACATATTTATCCAAAGTCCTGCGTAAGACAGCAGATAGCTAAATAGAATCAAATTAAAAATAAAACACCGAAGCAACTTTTCTTGTCCTAACTGCTGTATCCTATCAGATTTGGCTCAGACAGCTAAACAGACGCACTGCTGAATTATGCAGAGCAAATGAAACGAGCAATAAGACACTGAAGCAGATTTATTTGTTCTTAATGTTCTACAAGAAGACAACTTGGCTCAGCCGGCCACACGGGCACACAATGTTCAGTTACATGCTTTCACGGAGGCATTTAATTTGCAACTTTGTTTCTGCATCCAATACACGCATAAGTGTCCAAACAATGTAAAAAACTTGGGGTGAAAACTCGAGCTAGCGTCTTTTCCTGTAGGTGAAACTTGCCTTTATAGCCATTTACATAGTGTCGCACAGGGAGCCCTAGAGTCACACACTGCAGAAGTGATTCTGCTTGAAGTGAATTTGCGAACTCGCTTGACTCTGCTTGCACACACATCATGCTATACATGCGAATAGCCACCCTCCCTGTGCAGCGAAAACTATCGCATAGTGCAAGTGTGGCTTTGCTTCCAGAAAATAGTTTGGAACAGTGTGGGTTTCCTCTAGCTCGAGATGTACAATTTTCTTTTATGGATACGTCTGCCACGCAGTGTCTTGTCAGGACTGCACTCATTCGGCCTAATTCCTGCACCACACTCGCAACAAATGAAATCAGAAACCAAGCACTGCAACAGCCTTTCCTGATTCTCATAGCTACATATTAAAGGGGTCCTGAAATACCTTCCGCCGATGCATGGATGTACATGTACCCAAATAAAGCAATGTATTTGCAATCTCCTCCCGCAAGAATTTTGTTAAAGCGATGAGTATTAGCTGAGAAATCGTAAATCAAAAACCGCGCATTATCGTCGCTCCGCGTTTCCTCCTCCTTTCGACTTACTCTCCGCTGTTGACGGCACGCGAGCCTTGCCTCCCATGATGCTGCGCTCCGCAGCGGTGACGTACTTCCGCTATTGCGCTGCTCAGACTGCCGTCTGCTACGGGCATGGAGGGAAAAAAAAGCTTAGGAGAGGCCCCCAGCTATCCCCGCGCATTGGCAAAAGTGTGGAGGAAGTCACGTGTTTTCGGCGGCCATTGGAAGTCGCGTTAGCAACGGCGTCCTAGCAACAGCCCGCCCGCCGTTCGCCAGTCATGGAGGAAAGGCAGCGCCTGCCTTGTCGTCCGATTGCGAAGATTGCTGCTTCGCTTTGCTGCGCTGTGGTCTTGCGGAACTCGAAAAGGATGCTGCGAGTTGCGACAGCTGCGCCGATGTGAATATGTCATTTAATTTCTACTTGCAAGTGCACCTTGTACCGCGTCAAGCTTTTGCTCCGGTCGCGATCACGACGCGCCTATTGAAGTGCAGATATCGTGAACGCGCCGTCCCGTCGTACGCGCGGACACCCGTCAGGTAGATTTTCGGGAAGTGATACACGGTGTGCAGTACGTAGGCGACTTGCAACCGAACGATTCGCAACCAATTTTTTGGTTATCGCCGCTACATGTAGTTTGCTAGGCCGGCAATGCGCGGCAGTGCCTTTGCAACTGTTACAAGGTAGATTCACAGTTGATATAATTCCATCGTCCTATTACCTTAGTAGGTGTCCGTCTGTTGACTGGAAGAGTGCTGGATCTGGAATCTGGATCTTTTTGTGGTCTCGCTCTGGATTTCGCTTTTCAACGCTTCATACTGCGAGGTTAGTGTATGAACGTTTTCAACTGATATCACCTTGAATTTATTGACACTGAGACAAGTTGAAACTTGGCGAAAAAGAGTTTATTGACGCCACCCACCGTCTCCTTTTTTTTTTTACTCAATAAAACGTTTTGCCTCCTCCTCTTCTCCTCCTCCTTCGCAAAAAATTTAATCGAAGGCACGCGAACAACGGTAAAAACATTCCACAATTTTTTAGCTTGAAATCTGCATGAAGTGCTGCTTACCTATATATATAGAACGGCCGTTTAATTGACTAGTCATCTCTGGGATTGCCAGTGAAACTGCAACGCAAACTTGGGCACTTTCCAGTCCGGTAGCCGCACGGCGCTCGCCCACTGTTTGCGGCGTTCTCCATCGCTTGGGAACCTATAAACGGCGGCGATTGCAAACAAAGGATGAATGCACACCAATGTACAGCAATACTAGTCAGCGGAATGATGCATTCACCGGTGGAAAGTGACGCCCAATTCCTTGGGTACCGATCGCGACTTGCAGCCTGGCACCGAGCATTGCGGCATTGTTAGAGCGAGCCATTTATTAGCCGGGGGTTGTCTTGCTCCGTTGGCCGGCGTGCGCTTGCATTCCTCAAGCGCGAGCGCACGTGAGCGCGCGCCTCGTAGTTCTGCCTTCGTCGTCGTCGTCGTCGTCGTAAATGCGAATGAATTTCTTAGTCGGGGGTTGTCGTGCTCCGTCGGCGTGCGCCCGCAGGTGTTATCTCTCCGCCGATCCGGTGGTGTGGACGTGTTCGTCAAGCGCTACTTGCCCTTCAGCGAAGAACTGCGACAACAACGACAGGCGTCACTCCTCGTCCTCGATCGCAGTGTCTGCCCGAGTGCTAGTGCTGTGGCTGATGACGCTGTCAACGAGTACTACTTTGCTCGAAGCGGCAAGGACGGCGAGTACTGCGGTGTTAGTCTCGTGTCTAACGTGTATGGGAACTTGATATCGCACGCCGTTGCCACGTCTCCCGTTCGAGACACGTCTCCGTACAAGGACTTGTACACCCTTGCCTACACCGGAGACTGAGTCTTTGTGGTGACCGTGTACCTCGCGCCCAACCTCGCTCGAGACGCCGTCGCCGCGCAGCTGGACGCGGCTATGGAAAGTGTGCGCGTGCGCTCCAAACCCTCTGACCCCATAGTCTTGGTTGGCGACTTCAACGTTGACGTGCGCAAGAAGAGTGGCGAGTGGCTGGTCGAGTACATGCAGACCAGGCACTCTATGCATTGTCTCTCTGCCGGCTTCGACACGTGCCCCACTACCATTCACGGGAGTTGCATTGATCTGGTCTTTACGCGAAACTGTGACGCGCGTATGCTTCTCAAAGACCCTTTGACCGTGCACTTTAGCGATCACAAGGCAGTGATTGTGGCCGTCAGGTACAACGATAACACAAACAGGTGCTGATGAATAAATGATTACGTTCACACTCTCGTCATTAATTACGCCATTACTCGAACACACTCATCGGTGCACCCAATGCATTCGCATTTCTGCACGATTCCCTTCGGGGAGGTGCGGGGGAATTTTTTTTGTGCGTCGTCTCTTTCCGGCGCTTCGCGGGCACTTTCGGGAGGGCGTCGCAACAGTTCCGTCGTTATTTTTCATCTCCTTCTTCACGTCCATCACCAAGCTCACGCTGACTCCAAGAAGATCGCTCACGGTCGCGGCCGTTTCTTCAACGCTGCGCTCTGGGTGAAGATGCCGCAAACGAACGTAAGCGTTCCGGATCATCTCCCGCCCGCAGCTGCAGATGACACGGCCGCTTTTGTTTTTCTTGTACCATCGGCGTGGCGTAGATGGCAACGCACCACAATTCTCAGTCGAGAACGATGAAGCACATTCAGATGCGACTTCTTCGGGATCCATGGCGGGAAATGGGCCGGCAATGCATAAAACCAGAAGCTGCCAGAAGCAAGCGGCTGAGGGAAAACCCGGAAGAGCAGAAATTCACCATCAGGAATATAATTGAAACTCGCTACTGCAGCTGACGATAAGTTCTTTCACGCGTTGCATTAAAACGGGCACATAAAGAATTTTAGCTAAGGTTTTTATCTCCGCTCAAAGTGAAGGCGCCCTTAAGAACTACTTTTCGGCACGGACGCATTAAGGAAAGCTTGGCTCCGAGCGCTGCCTGCAGGTGCAAGGCGGTCGGCCACGACGTCACCTTGATGGAGCGACACTATTGGCTGGAAGGGGGTAGTGGAAGTGGGGGATTGGGCGACGCCCCTTTTTTCTTGACTTGTATGCGAGTATAGCTTAAACGCCTTCGTCCTTCTGGTCGACGTTACCACTTCACATTTGTGCACTGTTTAAGTGTAAATTAGTTGGGTCGCCTCTGTGCACTGACCTGTACGCGCAGCTCATTGGCTAGGTAAGAATCGACGGTCGGCCTATATTTTAACTCTCTACACTGCGTTTAACTTCATGTACGGTAGTTTCAAGCCAATTACCCTTTTCAGTGTAGTTTTTATAATTACTGCGCCGTCTTACCTCGACCAAAAACGACCGAACGAGTTTGTGAAAGCAGTGTCTTTATAAGTGATTTTATTCCCATTCTTCCGTTTTAATTCTTACTGTGTTTGAACACCAAGCTTGCATTCCTTTATGTAACGATTGTATTATTTCCTTTCTTGCGAAGCTTCCTTAATTGCAGTGTGTTCGCATGTCTTGTATGTTCCCACTCGTGTTCTCATTTATCGAGCTTGTTTTTATATGTATATTTATTATGTTCAATCACAAACTGTGATTCGCTGGGCTGCCCAGCCACGCACACAAGCGACCCCCACACGCTTATGCGGGCTGGATCATGTATTTGCATATGTACAGTGAATAAATTATTATTATTATTATTATTATTATTATTATTATATTATTATTATATTATTATATATTATTATTATTATTATTATTATTGTTGTTGCTCTGCCTGTCGTGTGGCCTTTACGACGGCAGAGCAGCATAGGCATCTTCTTTTTTATTTTTACCTGTACCCAGGCTCCGCCTGTGCTTTATTTCTGTCATTTTCACTACTTCAATTTGTGTGTGTCTTGTCGCTTGTTTGTTTCTTGCTATATGTTTCTTGTATTTTGTGTATTTTTTTTTCATGTAACTACCCGTGCGCCAGCACTCAGGCCTCTGGCTGTTCCTGGGCACGTAAATAAACATTGATTGATTGATTGATTGATTATTATATCCACGCAGCAATGCGACAGTTTTTCTGAATCTCGTCGGTGCGAGGTCCCGTTAACCAGCTCCCGATGTAGAGTTCCTATGCTAAACTTTTATATCCACCGGGCTGGTCCCACCTCATCTCGCCTTTGTGCACTCTGTGGTGCATAGGAACATTAGATCACCAAAGATGAAAGTTCGCTTCACAGTTCTGACACTCAGTTCATCTTTGTGAGTTCACATTAAAGTTGGATCCGCAATTTAAAGGGCTCATGGTACGCCTGAATTCATAACGATTTTGACCGCCATTTTGATGTCTTGAACTCAAGAAATCCGTTCAGCTGGTCATGCAAGACACCTATCCGAAAGGCGAATGAGGCTTCAATGAATACTTTTTTTGAAAAGGCTGAATTGTATACATAACATTACGCAAGGATGAACAAAAAAAATGAGTGTTTGAGGGCCTCAAAAACACTGTATTTGCAGGACTCCTTATAAGTTTGCACGGTGTCAGCACCTTTTGATGCGTTTGTGGTGACGGGAAGCTGCCGAATTCGCTCACGTTCAAGATGTCTCAATACCACATCGAAAAATTTTTTGGTTGCGTAAAAAGGAAAGGGCGGCTGAAACAATAGCCCTATTGCGTGTCAATTTACAGATGCCTACAAGCGTCTTTTTATTAGAACAGAAGTTGCATCATCAGATACTGGAAACTCCTCTCGCGATATTGTGACTGATCTCTGTCCCTCAGCTGACGTAAGCCTCGTTGAGTCGCCAACAGCTTTCGCCTCGTTAAGAAGACCATCGCTGTTGCAGGTACTTAATGATGATCACTATACCACCCAGCGGGAAGTCTTTTACAAAAGCCTTTCGCTTGTTCTCAGTGCAGTAGTGCCATATTGGCCTCGAGGACATACCGTGGCGCCACCTACGAGTGACGTCACTTGTAGGACGCCGAATCGTGTTGTCGTCTGCTACAACACATTTCCCGTGCGTATGCGGAAGCGTGTTTTTTTGTTGTGGCCACCGTCTCGCCCGCTCCTTGTGGATTTGATGCAAATTACCAAAAAAGTTGTCTGTAAACCAAATAATTCGGGCAAGCAATCAGCGACTCGCTTGTTCCCGGCGACACCGCCGCGTTTAGGTAGTTGCTACCATCGCGACCCGCAGCTCTTACATACCAGCCAGCTAACGCCAAGGACGATGCAACTGATGCCGAGAAAAGTACACTGTAAATTCATTATGAAATACTTGTGACGGGACATGTGTGCAAGCAAACACCTTGTAACAGCGACGGAAACGCGTCGCTCACTTATGATCTCACCGCGCGAACTGCTCGTATTGCCTGGTAAATGAATGACGCGAGAACGGTGATCAGATTGCTTCGCCGCACATGCTTAAAAGTATTGTTATGGTCTGCAGTTTGGCCTAATCAGTGCCTATTTCCCCTACGATAGTCATGCCCGGATTTTATTAACGATCACTGCCGTAGCCTGTACTCTGCACGGCTGATGTTTACTTTTCGCGATTGTCCGCAATGTATGAACGGTATGAACGCGAGTTTTTAACGCCTTCGAGCGGGTTCGGACAAGGCTATATTTAGTTTTCATTAGTGCTCGGCGTGGTAATTTATAATTGCAGCGTGTTTTGTATGTTTACAGTAAGCCGGCATTTCTCAAGCATCAATTTCGAAACTCACGACTTCTCACAGAAGGCGAGGCTGCGTACGAGGCGAAACACGTCGTTAATGATTTCGGGTAATGGGGATATTTAGAATAGGAGAACCGAGCGTTGGGGGCCCCCAATAAGTTAGAGGAACCCAAACGCACACGCGCGTGCGCGACGGGAGGGCCTTCGCCAACAGCTCGCAGCCGGCTTCGGATGCACGTAATCGGATGTTGGGAACTTTCGGCAGCAGATATTTCATCGCCGTTAGAGTTGCGAGTGACAGTCCCTAACAGAACGTTTCACCGCGCTGGGAACTCTGTAAGCGCGGTGATTTCCGTTGAAGCGATCGACGATCAAGATACCTGCACGGCCTCGGCCGATTCTTGCGCGCAAGCATAGCCATCCTTCGGCCGCTCGCCGCACCGTGCGTGAACGGCCGGCGCTGCCTGGACCGACCTCCGCGGCCGGTCGGCGTAAATCGCGGCAGATATTTGAGCATCGCTTTGAAAACCACAGCTGATGACACTACCTATCAGAATTTTTCATCACACTAACATCCACTTTCACCAATCTGGAACTTCTTTTCCACGACTTGTGTGATTTTAAAAAGCGGCGACAAGTTGTTGCTGCCGCGACCTGCGTCGGTTCGAGCCGCACCGTCGGCTGTGCGGGCAGGCACGGCGGGTGCGTGTTTTTTTCTGCGAGCAGTCAACGCTTCACGATTTCCTGCTTTCTACATTTCTTGCAAACAAGGGAAATCTAGAAACTTCACTCGGCGATCGTCGTAGTCCACATTGTTGATCGGGGGAAACAAGCCGCTGCTTACGCTTCGGTCGCATGCGTAATACACCACCACGCTCATGGTGTTTGCGGATAATCTACCACAGTTGATACGGTTATACAGTCACCATTAGGTCGAACTGCGCTTGAGGCACTGAGAATTAACTTCAAACGAAGGAAATTAACACGAAAATACTTTTAGAACGCGCTTCCTAAGCGAAGCGTCACGCGCTGCAAGCCAACAACGCAGCAAGATAGGAACGGTGATCCTACAAGTGACGTCAAAACGATCGCAGCGCCGGCCTCTCCAGTGGTGGGCCTCGCGGCCAATATAGCAGTATTTGGGGCACGGAAAGTATATGGAGGCACATCCCGCAATGAATACTGCACTAACTGATGTCCACTGAGCTGCCAGAAGTCGTTGCTGCGAAAACAACGGTGGTCTCGTGGCACCATCAAAATATTTTTTTTGAAATTGCACCACGTCGTAGAAAAGGGGTTTCGTGTTCTACAGGTTTAATGCAAGGGTTCTACACGTTTAATGCAGCCGTTATATGCAAATAGTGAGCGCCTATAGTGGAGGTGTTGACAGTATTGTTTGAACAAATATTACTTGCTGAGTTGGAGCCTCATCTGTTGAACTGCGATGCGTTCGACAATCACATTTAAGTTTTGTCGAAGAAGATTGCCAACGAGTATTCAAGAATCAGGTTCAGCCCATTCCGACTCAAATCAACCGGAAAAACTTGCACACACAACTTGCACGCACAATGTTTGTTGAAACAATACTGTCAACACCTCCACTATAGGCACTCACTATTTGCATATAACGACTGCAATCAACGTGTGGAACATTAAACCTTGCAGTTATACCTGTAGAACACGTAATCATTTCTCCACGACGAAGCACAATTTCAAGAAATATTTCGATGGTGCCATGAGATCACCGTTTGTTTTCGCAGCTGCGACTTCTGGAAGCTCAGTGGACATCAGTGTAGTGCAGTATTCATTGCGGGATGTGCTTTTATATACTTTCCATGCCCCAAATACTCTTATATATGGCAATACTGCACTGAGAACAGGCGAAAGGCTTTTGTGGAAGTCGACCCGCTGGGTGCTATATATAGCGATCATCACTAAGTGCAGGCGCCTGCACTAAAATGCACTGGCGCCGGCGCGTGCCCAGCTGTGCGCCTCTGTTGCGCAGCAGCCAAGTCTGACGCTGCGCGGGAGCCACTTGATAGCCGTTTCACGTGGCTCCTGGAGATCCGTGCTGCGCATGCGCGAGGAGCAGTGACTAAATTGGACTGGACTGGGTGTTGAATTGGATTGAATTGAATTGGATTGCTGAACCTTAGCTCACGCTACGTATATCCTGGCATAGCCGAGCTAAGCCACTGCTAATTTTTTTGCACGGAAGGGAAGGCCCGCATGCCGTGGCGGGAAATGGGAAAAGAAAGGATGGGAAGGCAGCCGAAGTAGAGTCCTGCGTCAAGCATTGCATGGCTGGCACATTACGTAACCCCCGCCCTTTCTTGCTAGGTCTTCCAGCGCTGCTCGACGTTAGAGCACCAGACACGTTCAATCTTTCCCCGTACAGCCGGGGTACGGTGAAACCGTACACTGTAAACCGTGAAGCCGTATGTTCACCGCACGGTGAAACATGGAAAACTCGGTACAACATGAATGCTAGGCTACACCACTGCAAACTATCTCTATTGGATCGATGCACGATCTATGAGCCTTGTTTTAAATGCGAATGCGTTTATTAGCCGGGGGTTGTCTTGCTCTGTTGGCCGGCGTGCGCCTGCATTCCTCCAGCGCGAGCGCGCGCCTCGTAGTTCTGCCTTCGTCGTCGTCGTCGTCGTAAATGCGAATGCATTTCTTAGTCGGGGGTTGTCGTGCTCCGTCGGCGTGCGCCCGCAGGTGTTATCTCTCCGCCGAGCCGGTGGTGTGGACGTGTTCGTCAAGCGGTACTTGCCCTTCAGCGAAGAACTGCGACAACAACGACAGGCGTCACTCCTCGTCCTCGATCGCAGTGTCTGCCCGAGTGCTAGTGCTGTGGCTGATGACGCCGTCAACGAGTACTACTTTGCTCGAAGCGGCAAGGACGGCGAGTACTGAGGTGTTAGTCTCGTGTCTAACGTGTATGGGAACTTGATATCGCACGCCGTTGCCACGTCTCCCGTTCGAGACACGTCTCCGTACAAGGACTTGTACACCCTTGCCTACACCGGAGACGGAGTCTTTGTGGTGACCGTGTACCTCGCGCCCAACCTCGCTCGAGACGCCGTTGCCGCGCAGCTGGACGCGGCTATGGAAAGTGTGCGCGTGCGCTCCAAACCCTCTGACCCCATAGTCTTGGTTTGCGACTTCAACGTTGACGTGCGCAAGAAGAGTGGCGAGTGGCTGGTCGAGTACATGCAGACCAGGCACTCTATGCATTGTCTCTCTGCCGGCTTCGACACGTGCCCCACTACCATTCACGGGAGTTGCATTGATCTGGTCTTTACGCGAAACTGTGACGCGCGTATGCTTCTCAAAGACCCTTTGACCGTGCACTTTAGCGATCACAAGGCAGTGATTGTGGCCGTCAGGTACAACGATAACACAAACAGGTGCTGATGAATAAATGATTACGTTCGCACTCTCGTCATTAATTACGCCATTACTCGTGCACACTCATCGGTGCACCCAATGCATTCGCATTTCTGCACGATTCCCTTCGGGGAGGTGCGGGGGAATTTTTTTTTTCGTCATGGCCACGGTATTGAGGCTTTTTTCGTGATGCATAGTCAACTGCGAAAATACTCCGTGACCCCTCATTCGTCCTGAACTGGTTGTAGCGAAAGAGGACCAGCGTCTGGCTTCCGATAGGGTGATGGAGTCCATTAGCGAGGCAGTGCGCACCCCCGATCCTCCTCTTCCTCTTCTCCTACTGTTGCCCCCTGCCTGCACATCTTTATTTCCCAACATACTCCCGCCGCCGCCAAGTTGTTTGGGAGCTAGCTGGCAGCTGCACGGGAAGGGGCGAAGTCCGGGCCTCACTACGACCAGTTGTTCGACTTCCGGCGGCGCATAATTCCACAGTAGCGATGCTTGTAGGCTGGCTGGGGGATTCAGTGGCGCATTTGGCTGGATGTCTTGGTGCCGTCAATCTCGGTACATGTCTATAGCCATTGTCACGGGCAACAAGCGCTTGTTGGGTTGCTGGATCAAAGTTATTTAGGGCTAAAGTTGAAGACTGCGAGTGTTCATATGGTCCCCCGGGAAAAGAGACCATGCTCAAGGCTTTCGGCCAGAAGGCACCCGCCAGGATCGAAAGGCAACAGATCATGCGGGCAGCCAAGTGCCCAGAGAAAATGCAGCGAATGCAGTGTCACTGTGGTCGTGTTCATATCCTGTCCGGCCTCCACAAATCGATCGATGCGCTGAAGTAACAATGCTGTTTTGTCCGCGGACAAGAATTTGCTTTGGTGGGGCACGTAAGCGTAGCAGAAAGGGGCGTCCAGCATGGAATCATGCTCGCCAGAAAAGGAGTCGCGACCATGGAAGCAACCGTCCTCTGTCGCCGCGTGGATTTGTCGCCAACGGGATAGTATGAGAGCGGCTGCTGCTCGCCTCTGGAGTCGAACCTCGCTCACAGAGCGCCGGAGAAGCAGGCGCTTCGTTGTCCCCTTAGGCGAGTCCATCTTCTGCACGAACCGCGTTTTCGTTGCTGGACCCAATGAAAACATATTCGACTCGAAACCTGGTTGCTGAACTGCCTGCGAAACGAGAGGTGCGTCACCGACTAAAGGTCACAACAGGAAAGCTCGGTGGTCTCCAAAACAAGAGGCGCATCATCGAAGCTAGGGCCGTGGCAGAACGGGTCAGACGTCTCCGGAGCGGAAGTCAAGTTGTCCAAGCGAGGGTTGCGAAAGGGCTGTAGTGACGTCTCCGAAGTTGGAATCGCGTCTGTGATGCCAGCATCCGTCTGGGGCCACTTAGACATCTCCGAAGCGGTAGTCTGGTTGGCTAGGCTAGATTTACGGCGGGGCCGCTGGGCACTCTCAAAAACGATAGCCGCGTCAGCGATGCCGAGGTCCCGGGAGTGTCCTTGAGGCTTCCCCAAAACTGCAGTCACGGAAGCAGCAGGTCTGCGCAGTTGCTGGAGCCTCTCTCCCTGGCTGAGCACCTCGGTGTCCTGCTTGGCGTCCTGAAAGGCCGAAGCGCCTCCGTCGCCGTTTCCCTGTTCTACCCGCGCGCCAGTCATTTCCCGTACGGGCGGCACGTTACCCGGGGCCATTGTCCGCCGGGCCTCCTCGGGACGCGAGCGAATAGTCGAGGTTGCGATGCGGGTGGTGAACAGGGCCGCCTGAGGTTGAAGGACGGGGCTTGCGGAAGAGTCTTGGCTCGCGGAGAAGCGTACGCGCGTTCGCAAGGCGCAGATACGCTCGTCGTAATCGATCGCTTCCAAAACGTCAGCATCAAATTCTTCATCCTTCAGGTTCTCCTGAACTTGAGCGTCGAGTTTGTGAAGGCTCACCTGGTCGCGCAAGATGAGGTCGAGGACATTTTGTCTGTCAAGGGCCGTTGCTGCCTGGCTCCGCAGCAAGGCGTCGAGGACTGTCATGGTCCCGGAGACGGTCGCTCGCAGGACATCTCGGCGAATACGAAGAGCGTCCATGGCACCAGTCGATGAAGCAAGACGCTGGGGTTTCGAATACCTAGGGGACAAGGGCGGGCTTGGGCACGAGCCGAAAGGGGCGGCGGCCGAGGGCAAGGCTTCCAGGATAAAGCAGTACGAAGGTATCCAAGCCTCGCGTGCCTCGGAGCCGCTGCGCCGTCGAACGTAGATTCGCTCGTGCACCGGTTCCCGGGTTTCACGGCACCAGAAAATGTGTAGCGAAAGAGGACCAGCGTCTGGCTTCCGATACGGTGATGGAGTCCATTAGCGAGGCAGTGCGCATCCCCGATCCTCCTCCTCCTCTTCTCCTACTGTTGACCCCTGCCTGCACATCTTTATTTCCCAACACTGGTCACAGGCCCTGGAGTGGTCGAATTGTCGATTCGCTGGTGGCCAGCAGCGCCAGGTATGAATAAAATGGGCGGCACGTGACGCAAGACCTTCACTCTTACTTTCGTCTCTGGCGCAAGAACTAGTTGGCAATCCCTGCAAAAGTCCAGCAAAAGTATCTCGGGGTGAACGTTTTCGTCCCCGAATCGACTCGAAGGGAAACGGTGCGCGCCATAGACCAAGGGGCTTACATTCGACCGAACAGCAATAACCCAATTTCTCTCCGTGCTTCCCTATGCCTCTGTGTACACTCTGCGCTGTGTGCCTGACTCGCTGCCTGCCTCCCGAGCGAAAAACTGCACGTGGCATGGCGCACTCCCCCCGTTAGCGAGTGTGCCGGACCAAGCCAAGCGGTGCCACGGTGATTATTTAGCTCTTTTCTTTTCCATACCTCAAAAGTTTGCCTCGATAATTTACTGATACGCAGGATGGAAAGGAAGGAAGCGAGAAGTTGATTTATTGAGCACAGAAGTGAGTGGCTCTCTCAGTGCCCTCACACCGTGAGCTGCTCAGGGAAGGGGCAGGGAGGGGTTTGGCGCGTGGGCGCATTCCAAGACCAGGTGGTGTTCCGGACGGAGCAAGAGGGGCAGTTGTAGGGGTAAGTGGAGGGGGAGGTGCCGTGCAGTATCGAGGTGTAACGTTTTAGATACTATAAGTGTTGGTCTGCAGTCGACGCCAAATGCCTGTGTGTTGATGTGTATCGGGATAAATGGAGCGTTCGGAGAGGTCCTCTTCCGCCGATGAAAACGCCCGGACCGTATGTGCGCGGCGTGTGGCGCCTCGTTTCCCTCGAGGGAAGAATGGCCTGGGGTCCACACAATCTGTATGTGGGAAGATCATTGATTGAGGGTCGAATTTTGAGCGCTGAGGGCGAGATGTGGCCTGTGCAGTAGCTGCGGCAAGCCTGTTGCGAGTATGTGAGGATTGCCACGTAGTTGGACGAAGCCGTGGTTGCTCTGCCAGAGCGATGGCTGCCTCTTCAGCCATCGTGGCGCTTGCGTGGAGGAGGCTGAGGGAGGTAATATTAACCGATTTGGAGTCGACGACAACCAGTGCGTGAACGAAGCGACGTCCGCGTATCGGGTGTCCGGTTGGTTGTAGAAATGTCAGCAGTTGAAAAAAAAAGCGTTAGAAAAAAAAAAACAGGTGTTTTTTCGTTTTCTTAAAGCACGATAACATTAAAAAAACAGAACAAAAAACAGAGCTTCTCCGTGAAAGTTCGTTGTGATTAGACCAATCTGCAGTGAGGGAAACAATTTCTGAAATCAATGCCTTGACGTGAAATCGTGCGCAGATTTTGAGAGCGGAAGCTCTGCTGGGACTTTAGTGATGCAGCATGAAATAATTATAATCTTTTCAGTGTAAATGGGGAAAAAATCGGCCGAGTATCTGCTCTTTTCGTTGCAAATGGCGACGAAAGACGATCATTTTCATCAACATTTGCCATGTAAATGCCTCCCTTCGCTTTCCCGCTCACCTCTCATGCTGTTCCTCTCCCGTCGCGCTTCTCCCAAGGTAAACACGGTAGAGGTTTGCTCAAGTCAATTTAAATTTACCGCCTTCTATTGCTCCAGCCTGGATGCCTCGATGCCAGCGCTGCGCACGGCGAAGACACACGTGAATAGAGGCGCCCTATTTCACCGTTTATAGAATCACGTCTCCCTAGTCCAAGTGCGTTCCAAGCGGAACGTGGAACATATGTAACATTTCATAACTTTTTCGTTTGGTTTCTTATAATGCCGCTAGAAGATATAGTGGTGCGGGCAGCAGTGAATTTTTTTGTGCAGTGGATGCAGTATTTCACTTGCAAAAATTAGGCATTCATGAATATGTTATAAACGAACCCTGCAAATATCACTTATGTGTTGATTTTCTGCCTCACTGCCTCATATTTCCGTAATCTTTTGTTATTGTTCAACAATGTTGACAAGCATGAACATTGCCACCTGACTCAGCCGTTTAGATTTGGCTGGAATATAAACCTATTGTGCAGCTTCTGTTTCACTTTGACCGGGTGGCTGAATCAAGTTACATACATACACACATACATGCATGCATACATACATGCATGCATACATACATGCATACATGCATGCATACATACATACGTACAGACAGACAGACAGAAATTGTCCCGTTGAAGTAGACCACGAAAGACTGTCGTCTTTAAAAAATCACCGGTTAGGGTGAGTTGTAGGCGAAAGCCAGCGATAATCGTAGACCTCTTCACTGCTGCATCGTGTTTGCGGTGCGGTCACGTTCACCTGTCGTGCGGCCCCCATCCGGATAATTCTTCCTGGCACGGTACAGCGTTGGCGCTGTAGTTACCACACTTGGCTGCGGCTCTTGGCGACCCGGGTTCGATTCCCATTCGAACCCAAATAAGTTTCGATGTGTATTTCATTTACTTTTACTTTTAAAGCGGCCGTAATTTGGTTTCATTCATGTTGTCGCCAGCAAGTGCGGTCACTTTTCGCGTTTGATGAGGCATCTTTCGCGTAAGAAGTATGCCGATTTTTTATAGATCTGTGCGAAATCGCCTTCTTTCAATTTTTCGTATTCCCCCGCCCCCTCCCCAAAAAGAAAAACATGAAAGAGAGAGAGAGAGCATAAACGTTCAATGAAGCAAACGGTGGTGGTTGAGCCGTCACTCGGAGGGGTGGGTTCGCCTCAGTCCAGGTACCCTTGGGCCTTTGCTGTAGCCCTGGCACGGGTGACCAGAAAGATCTGGTCAGCGTGACGGGAGCTGGTCAGCAGGCCCTCCCACTGCTCTGGAGAAGGTTTGGGATTGGGGGTGAGCGGTGGGGTGTGTTGACATACCCACACCATGTGGCAGGTAGTATTAAGAGAGGGGCAAAAGAGACAGGTGGGGGTGTATTGGGTAGGGGAAATAGCGTGGAGGATGGGTGCATTGTAATCGACGCCAGATGATTGCTTCCTCCTCGGTTAGTTGAGGGTGAGGTTGAGGCAAGGTGAGCCGAAGGTTGCGAAAACGGTGGAGGATGTCGTGGTAGCGTGATGGGACAGCGGGAGGTGGCGGAGGCTGGACCTTGGGTTCCGTCCCTGAGGGAAATCCCCGGGTGTGGAAGGGCGCGGGCAGCGGCGTGAGCCGCCTCATTTTTCCCTCGAGGGACGAGTGGCCAGGGGTCGAGGCGATGTACAGCTCGGGGAGGGGATTGATTGATGCGTAAGGCGGGAAGTGAGATGCGTCCACGTTGAATGTTACGGCAGGCTTGCTGGGAATCTGTTATTATTGTAAGGCCATTCCTTCGGCAGTTGTGGAGTGAGTCCTGAGGGAGGTGAGAAGTGTGCCTTCTGAGTTGACAACCACCAGAGCATGAGCCTGGCGTGAGCGGTAGAGGGCGGCGTCGGTATTGCGAGTGTCGGGGTGAAAGTGGAATTGGGATCGAAGATGTCTAACGCGGGAGAGTCTTGGTTGAATTCTGGGTGCACATTGTTAGGAATTTTGGATACAGTAAAGGGGGACCGGATTGAAAGGAGCCTGCTTTTTTCACGCTCCTCAAAATTTCATGAAAACTTGCATCTCCCGTTTGTTGTGGGTTGAGACACGGCGAGGTGAGTGCGGAGTGGGGGAGGGATCGGGCTTTGTGCACTGCCGTGCGGCGGCGGAACTGAGTCGGGCAAGGAGAGTGAGTTGCTGGGCCCGCTGTGTTCGGAAAGGGGATTGTGAACGCCAGAAGGCGGAGAGGCCGAGGGCGATGTTGTAGGATTTCTTGATAACGGCGTCTCATTCGGCATGTTCCTTTGGTTCGCGGTTGACTGCCGTGTGGGGTGCGGCTGAGCAGCAGGGCTTGGACAAGACGGCAGGTGTCCGGTTCTTTTTGGCCACGGCGCTGGGTGCAAGTTCTTCTGGTGAGACGTGTGAGCTGAGTGACTGTGACAGTGTGACATCGAGTTGTGGGAGAATCGCCGCCTCAGAGCCGTCTGCGTGGGGCGTCACACCAATAGTACGGAGTGAGGGCACTTGGGGAACGGGCGTGGAATCGATCGGGTCCGGATAATGCGGTTTGGGGGTCGGCCTCGGATGCAGGCTCGAGGAATGATGACTGCAGATTTATGTGGAGCACATGTAGGTACTTTACGTTTTTTCTGTTTTCTTTTCAGCATTCTGCCTTAGTGCAACATTGAGGAAAGAAAAAGGGCACCGCCGTATCTCATGTCTATAGAAAGCGCATCATTACGGTGCACGCTGTTCTCGAAGCCATATTTTACCGTTGGTAAGTTGAGACCGGGCAATTAAAGGGACGTACCACTGAGTTTTGTCGAGTATATTTTCTCTATCTCATATGAAAGCCAGCGTTTTATATAGTCCGGTAACCACAAGCAATTTATCAACAAATTGGTGGAAATCATTTTAAATGGCACCAAACTTTCTGAAATCTGAAGGGTGGCGGTTCGTAGTGTAGAAACTTGACACAACAATATGTGTCCCAGTCACGTGACGTACAAGCCTAGCAGCTACTGTAACGGCTGAAAGGTTTATTCACTTATTGCAAACCTTTTAACACAAGTATTTGTATAAGATTAAATTGCATATGTATTTTCAAACATTATTTTTGAAATTTTTAAGACACGCCGCCCGCCGCCGCTGGATTGCTCTGATCAGTGTGGCTAACTGCGCCTCCATGCCCACCATCAACGGCAGCGTTCAGTAAACAGACCCAGCTGAAGGAGCTTTCAGGATTCTGCCGGAGTCAGGAGCTTTTCTTCTGCCGAAATATTCAATTTGAGTTCCCAGATTACGCCAACGGCAGCTTAAAAAAAAAGGACGCGTGGCGGGAGAATTGAACTGCCGACCTCCACAACGTGAAGCCAGATTCTACCTATCGTTCATTACAACAGATGGCGCCTTCGTGCAGAATAGACTAGTGAATTAAAAAAAAAACGCATAAAGGAACAAGAAAGCCTACGACTCACACTTTTTTTAGATGGGGACAAGTTTTTACATATCGCTTTTCATCTCGCATACAGACAAAAGTATGTTGCCGCCCTACTGTATGTCATGGTTGCCAGTATTAATTTTTGGGAGGACACATACAGCTCGTACATCTGAAAATTTCGATTTAAAAAGTTCTAGGGCGTTATCAGAAAAACCTTTTTTCGTTAAGGTGCTTTAAGAGATGCCCTTTCATTTGGGATAGAGAACATACACTCGACAAAAATCGGTTGTCTGTCCCTTTATGCGCCTGCTCATCCACAAAAGTGGAAAAGCTCGTTAACCCTTTCATCGGTCTAAATCGGAAGGAGTTGTGAAGCAGTATAAATCATGCCGAATGCTGAATCAGAAGAAACGCAAGTTCATTTCTTTGCTAAGGCTCTCAACAAAGAAGTGCGATGCGTAATCTTCAACGAACGCAATTGCAGAAGTCCTATAGGGGTATGGCCTGAGGCTCTGGAATTCAGACGTTTCGGGGATGCTTTCCCAGCTTGGGAATGGTGAATGGCGCACTTTGTGGATGCCGGTGGGGAGGGCGAACGAGGAGACATGATGGAGGAGGCAGGAGCATTAAGCACTAACGCAGTGCTGGCCGCAGTCAAGCCACGCTAGACAACCTATCCCACAGTTGATGCCTTGCCTGGCCATGTGAAGTGTACCAAGCAACCCCCGGACGTCCGTCGGCCGTCCAACGTACGTCCATTCCAGCGATAGTGGCCGACCGCTGGACGTCCGCTTCAGAGCCGATGCACATAACATGTACGCCCGACGTGGGGCGTCCGGATTTATTACTTCCGTACGTCCACTCGGACGTCGGAAATTGGATGCATTTTGGATGTTCAGTAAAAATTTACATAATCAAAAATGTTCTATTAATGAGAATTATGTGTTCATACATACTTCACCGCAATACTGAGCAGACAAGTATACACGAACAAAGTTAACTTGCTTCCCACGTTGTGTTAGCGGTTCTCAATTCTTATATCATCATCATCAGCCTATCTACGCCCACTGCAGGGCAAAGGCCTCTCCCATAGATCTCCAATTATCCCGGCCCTGTGCTAACTGCGACCAATTTATTCCCGCAAACTTCATCTCATCTGTCCATCTAACTTTCTTCCGCCCCCTGCCACGCTTGCCTTCTCTAGGGATCCACTCTGTTACCCTTAATGACCCACTGTTACGTTGCCTTCGCATTACATGCCCTGCGCACACCCATTTCTTCTTAATTTCTACTAATATGTCTTTAACACGCGTTGTTCCCTGACCCATTCTGTTCTCTTCTTATCCCTTAATGTCACACCCATCATCTTCCGTTCCATTGCTCGCTGAGTCACCCTCAATTTAAGTTGCATCCTACCGGTACTCACCTACGGGGCAGGAACTTGGCTCCCTAAAAGGGTTCAATTCTTATTTACCCTTCCCCAAAGATATTATCGTTGGAGTGGGTGAGGTGCTTCAGAAAAGGTAAAAAACGAGGCTTCATTTTTGTAATATACAGATGAAAGTTGCAACACACACGAGTCAGGGTGTTGATGTACAAAATCTTTTAATTGAAAAACAGAGAAGCTTGTCCGTTTTTGCTTTTATATTCAGTTTGCGTCATTACTTGATGTTTTGTGGTAACTTTGTACGTCCACGGGTGGATATCCGTCGGACATACGGAAATGGATATCCTTTGTACATCCGTTGCTGGATATCCACTGTACGTCTGTAAATGTACATTCAAACATGGACGTACAGTGGCCGTCCAAACCTGGCATTGGATGTTCGGCTGCTTTTCGGACGTTCCACGGACATCTGTGGTTGCTTGGGGGATCCGCTGGGTGCCTTCACTCAGCGCAGCCAACGGTGCCCACTCGCCGGAACTCGTACAGCTGGTGCTGGTCCTCCTCGGGCGCTACACTGTAACGCGTGCACATGATGCATGCTCGCATTGGCCGCACGTAGCTAAAGCAGGTAGCGCTGCCAGTGCTGTGGCACGTGCCCTACCTTGTCTGAATTGAAGGGCGGCCGCCATTTCTTTAGGAAGCGGCGTCATGCCACGAGCTGAGTAAGAAGCACAAATTCATGCCTAACTTTCCCGATCTGTTATGCGCTTACTTGGCTTATGTCTTCTGGTCGTGGCGGAGGTGCCGACAGCCCAGTTGTGAACGCCTGCCCAGTCACTGTCCACATTTTCTCTCCAAATTAGTCACTCCGAGTCGAGAAGGCTGGACACGGGGGTGCTGGTTGACATTTTTTGGAAAGGCATGGCAACGAGGAGACCTGAGCTGCTCGTTCAGCAACTCCGAGCTGGAGTTGAGGGTCCGAGCTGCCTAACGCCGCATCCCAGTGCTCCACACAAGAGATGAGAGGAAATGAGTTGTGGGGGCACTGCCGAATGATATGAGAGGCTGTTTCGGGTGCTCCGCAGTCGGGGCATTGGGGAGAAGGAAATATTGAGGGATAAATATCATGTAGTCTGGCGCGACAAGGGAGGCAAGGCGCCAGCGCCGTTCCTCTGCGATAGAAAGTGACCAGTGTAGTGGAGGGTAGCGCCGGCGAGAGAGGCGGTAGTGGCAGGTAATTTCCTGGAAAGTTAAAAGGCTGTCGCGGGTTGATTAGGCTCCATGGGAAAGGGTGCGACTTAACCAAGATCGGACGGTTAGCTCTCGAGATTCAAGGATAGCCGCTTCATTTCCTCCAGCCCCGCATGGGCTGGAGTCCAAATCAGCTACGCGTGGGAGGTAGGAGGATTTCGAAGAAGAATTTTGAGAGCCTGCGGAGAAATGTTACCCGGGGTAAAATTTCGAATGGCCGTTTTCGAATCGCATGTAACAATTGTTGGGGTAGTCCGGTGAGTGAGCGCAAGTGCAATGGCCGCCTCTTCCGCAGTGGCAGGGGAGCGCGTTAGGATAGTTAGTGATTGGTAAGGGGTGCTTTAGGATCGAAGAGTGCGGTGACTGCCTAAGCGTTGTGGTGACTATAACTAGAGGCGTCCACATATGCCGTGGTCGGGCCCATGGTGTATTTACGGGCGAGCACGCATGCAGGATGTTCACGGCGTTTACCATTGTGCGCCGGGTGCATATTACGGGGAATTGGCCGAACGAGTAGGAGATTGTGAAAGTCGGGAAGAATGCGTACTCTCTCGGTCGGCGCATGAAGACCGAGCGAATCTAAGATGGATCTGCCTGCGGGGGTGGTAGAAAGGCGGGAAAGTTGAATCATAGAGTTGGCTTCCATGAGCTCTTCAGGTGTGTTATACATGCCTAGGCGTTTCAGTTTGGCAGTGAAGTGCCTTGAGGGAGTAGATGCACCGTTTTGTAGATTTTTCGGTTGAGGCAAATTACCTCATACAGTTCTGTTTTAGTTGAATTAAGTATGGTAGGGAGTATGTGATGCGAATTATCACGAAGTAGGAGACGGTCAAATTCAGTCCTTTCCTTGTTGCGGGCTGTTATGCGACGGATGAGGCCCATAGTTTGATTGACATGAGAGGTGAGTTGGGAGATGTATTGGATGTTGGCTCTGTTGCGTTGCATGACCAAGCCCAGTACTTTAAGTATAGAGGCACTTGGCACGGAATTATTCTGAATTATTATCGCTATGTGTAGCATGACCGGAGGGGGGCAGGGAGGGTCATGAGCTTCGACTTAGTAGAGGAACGAATAAAAGGGACGCTAAGCGGACGAAGACGAAGTAGAAACACGCACCACACACAGGCGCCAACATCCAACTGTTTATTCATGAAAACCACTCTTACTTATACACAGGCCAATAGTAGAGATTACTGCCAGAAATTAACAATTGCTGACGACTCACAGATAAAATAGTAACAGCATTTGGCATGTTGGCACACACGCACACAACTAATACTACAGACAAATAACCATAACGACTAATTTATTCATTCCAATAAGCATGAACCAACTAGTTCAACAAGTTTTGTTAGTAGAGGAGCACTCAAGACCGGCGAGTGCCGCTTCCGCGACTACGATGTCTTTGCCTGCCTGAGGCGCCTCCTCAATTTGTGCATCACTACCTCCGGCGCTCCAGAGAGAGAGAGAGAGAACCAGAAAAGGATGACCACTGGTCACGATGGGGAAAGGAATAGGGAGGGAGGGTAAGAGAAAATAAACAAATTAATGCTGGTCGTTCTCAGTAGTCAATAACTGGGCCAGTTCTTGGAACCTGCAATTCATGGGCCAGTTCATGGTGATCGCAATAGGGTTTGTGCACATACACCAGTTCGTTCGGGGGAGGACCCGCTCAAACAACCCGTGCCAGACCGCTTTTGATTGAATAAACCGCTATTTCATATAATAGTTGTGCATCAGTTTTGTTGTGGATCGGAATGGGGCTGAGGAGATTGAAGAAATGGAATGCCATACTGCACTCCATTCGTCGATTGTCGAATAAATATGGTGGAGCATCGCAGAAAGCCATCTTGAATATGGCCAGGGCTGTCACTGTGAGCACCCTCACGTACGGGCAACGGCTTACGACCTCAACAAGACCGACACCAAAACCATTCAGTGCTACATCGGGCGACCCTCAGGACAGTCACTGGCTTACCAAAGCATACACCCCATTGGTAAACTGGAGGCAAGCTGTACCTCTTCCTCCTATTGAAGCCATCATTCAGGAGGCCAAAGCCCAGGCGGACTTTCAAAAGACCCCTTACACACCAGGGACACGCCTTAGTAGCGTGGGACGCCAGAAGACCACCAGTACCTTCCAATTACCCAGCCCCCATAGCACCCTGGCAGCGACCAGCAATTGATACTGCTACGCATAGCAGACCTATAGAGCGTACTAATACTCTATTGCGACAGCGGCGAATCCGACGCCTCCAAGGGATCGCCTTCAGAACGAACTGGACATTTTCACGGACGCAAGCGTAAACCAGTACGGCGCGGGGGCCTTGCTTGGACATGCCCTGAGGCACCGGTTCTCTCAGGGTACACTACCATACTTGGCAAAGAACTTTCCAGCCTCGATGCGGAGCTGTACGCTATTAACAATGCAGTGTCAGCTATCGCCTTTGACTGTGACCCACCTCTACCCCGCCCCTCCATACGGCATACTCACAGATTCGTACGAGGCCCTCACAGCTTTGCGATCATATGATTCGACCCACCCTGTCGTCCACGAAATTCTATTTCAAATTCAACTCCTCAAACGGAACAACACCAACATCCGTGTCGACTGGGTACCTGGCCAAGAACCATTTTCTTCAGGCAACCAGGCGGCTCATATGGCCGCTCAGGAGAGTTCCCCCTCTTATCCTCCACTGGTGCTGGGGTAAGGCCGTCGCGGTCCCCCTCTGCCTCCCCAGCGATGCGTATTCATCAGCACAAGAAGGACCGACGCACACGTCTAAAAGCCCCTAACTCCAGCTGGCTACTCAGCCGCCTACCTCCTATTCCCCGCTCAGGCGAATTTTTATTAACAATATATTGCAAATTCAGCGCACACACCTGAAACACTTCGCAAGTGGTATACCCTCACCTTGCCTCCTCGATGTCCTTACTGCCGTACCACAACACATCAGACTTCGCACACACCTAGTTTGGTGGTGCCCAGCTTTCGCCACGCACCGTACATTTCACATCTCCAGAGAGTGATGTCATCGGGTATACAAGCTATGTTTTAAGGTGTGGATTTGAGGTAAGCTTTTGGGGAGATTAAAATGAGCCAGATAAAAAAGGTAGGGGAGATAGGACTGCGCCTGAAGGGTGCCAACTTAGGGCATGTAAATAGTGTCGGATACTAAGTCCCCGACGTGTAGTACAGCAAGTACGATCAGTGAGAAACTCTTTTATGTAAGTGTAAACTGGACGGCGGGCAATTTCAGATTGGAGTCGTAGATCGAGCTGTTTTATGAAATGGTCGCTTCCTAGCGTAATGTAGGGTGCAGAGCCATTTACGTCTGCGGTTCCGCGAGAGAAGGAAAGATCCGGGGAGGTATCTTCTGCACGCTATTGCCTATTCTTGTAGGGTATAGGGACCGGACTCTGTCGTGAAACGCTGACCCTGGGTGAGCTCCCATAGGAGGCGACCCTTGCGAGTAGTGTGTGTGTAATCCCAGGCCGTTTGTGGGGAATTTAAATCGCCTAATATGGGTAGAGGATGAGCCTTAGTAGCCAGGTGGAACAGTTGCTTGAATGTGAGTGCGCACGTGAGTGAGTGTGTTAGCCGGTAGAAGCAGTGTGATCTATTTCGAACAGCTCCTTCTGTCCATTCAGTAGTTAGTTTTTACTGCCTCATTCGTTTATATTCTCTAAATCTTATCAACATGTGTGTGAACTTCAAAAATTGGAGATTTCGTGAACTTTCATGAGTGCGAATGTGCATCTTGTTATAGTTATGTGTATACGGTGTTTTCGCTTTTGTTTTGTCTTTGGCAAAAGAGTTGCCTCTTCTATTGTTACCACTGAGCGAGCATCCTGAGTCTGCCGTGACCCGCCCACAAGCGATTTGCGCTTCTGCGGGCAATGTACAGTGAAAATGTACAGTGAAATTTATCGTAAAATAAAGTTCTATGTATGTATGTATGTATGTATGTATGTATGTATGTATGTATGTATGTATGTATGTATGTATGTATGTATGTATGTATGTATGTATGTATGTATGTATGTATGTATGGTATGTACTGTATGTATGTATGATGTCTGTATGTATGTATGTATGTATGTACGGGGGCTACAATATACGTTGAGTATTACAATAGGGAGGCTTTCCGTTTGGGGGGGGGATAAAGGACAACCAAATCATGTTGGATGCTAATACTGTGAAATTGTAAATGTTCCCCGGGAATGTTACGTTGGACCAATACTGCAGTGTATGGGTTATATTTATATTGTAAGACCTGATAGCCCGTCAACTTGACGTTCGGTACAGGTTCTTGTAATGCTATCGCAAGAGGAGCTTTAGGCTATGTGGAAAGAAACTGCAGGTTAGAGCGCTTGCGGGTAAAGCCTCTGCAATTCCACTGCCAAACAGAAAACGAGGCATCCGGTAATTCGTCAAATTTACCAGGTGGGAGGGAGGTATTTTGAGGCAAATTTCGGTCGCTGTAGGGGCGACAATTCCCCGAATGCAATTATGTATACCGGCACGAAGCGATTCGATGGTTCCCTGCATGGCTGCCTGGTTGGCCAAGAGGATTTGGTGGAGTTGTAAATATCCCTCCTTCTACTGCGCGAGACCTGGTTGGCATGCAGCCTCGATCCCAGCGAGACGGTCGTCTGATGTGGAAGGTGTGTCGGAAAAAGTGGGGGTAGCCGTGGCTTTGCGCTTTACAGGGGCGTGGTGTGGAAATATCCTGGGAGGCCGGAGTTGGCTGCTCCGATTGAATGGGGGAAATATCGGCACGAGCGTGGAGGCTATTTTCGAGCTTCCAGGCGGCATTCTCTTGTTTCAAGGGAGAGGATTTCTGCCCTAATAGCTTGCAATAAGAATTTCAGCTTGCGTACCAGGGGAAGATGAGAAAGGCGAGGGCAATGATGATGATGGAGCGCTGGCAGAGTACCTTTGTTTTGACAGTGCCCATTGGGAACAGTTGCCAGGTTGCAGCGGATCGAGGAACGTCCGTGGCACGAAGAGTCCCCGCAGACGCTGCAGCCTTGGTCGTACGACACAGGAGATCGGCGTGATTGGTAGCGCTTGGGGCACGCTGCCGTCCCAGCAGCACGAGGGCGTTCACAAACGATGCATTTAGGAGTACACGGATGATTTCATGTGGCGTTTATCAGTCCGCAGTTTGGGCACCGAGAGGCAGTTTGTCCGGTTGGGCAGACATCGCGTTGGTGTCCTGCAGTGGCGTAGCCAGAGGGGGGGTTTGGGGGGGGGGGGGGTCCTGACCGGGCTTCAGCCCCCCCTCCGAAATGTTTCGAGCCGGCGCCGTGTTGCCTGTTTTGCCTGGTACGTCGCGTGTGAACAAAGGCGCATATCTTTCGCAAGTGCCGCTATTAGAAACAAGCGTTGTGCCCCTTTGTGCGTGATATGTCGACACACGGAGAATAACTGGCCGGTTGAGTCGTTCTCAGCAGAGGAGATTGACTCGTCACGGTATGGACGAGGAAGCAAGGAGTGGTCCGCACTAACTCGCGACGGAAAAGAAGAGGGGCCGCCGGCTATTGACGGGTGAATACTGGTACGATGAAGGGCCTAAAGGGAAGAGACGATCATTGTATGTTAAGCAGAACAACATGCAAGCGGTGGTGGCAGACCACGGCCGCTCCATCTCCTAAAAAGGGGGAGATCGAGTGGCCGTGGGCAGACATTCAGGACTCCTGCAAGGTAATTGAAGAATGCGATGCAGGGGCTGCGTATTGGGCGAAATGTGGGTGTTATCTGAATGAATGTCGTGCGTGGGCAGAGGGCCTTTGTGAGTGAGATCAGGGCGCACAGCAAAGTATGCCCCTCTTCCGCGCGTCACCCCTTCATTCTTCCTTTTTCACGTTTCTGTCGAGCCATCGAGGGTGTTGTTCGCACTGCGTGTCCCCTTCTGAAAGCGGTGTTGCGACAGTCATTTTCACCTCCGCGATTACGCAGATTTGTTCGGCGGTATTTTTCCCTAACCTAGGGTATTGGAGAACAGCGGGTCAACAAAAATGGCGCGCTGCGGCTCATAGAGCCAGTTCCAGGCTTTATCCTAAACGTGAGGGCACGGCGGTCACTCCCCCCCACGGGCAGACGGCAGTCGCGACAGCAACAAAGAACCGATGGCCAACTACAACCTCGGTCACAACTAAAGCTCCTCCATTTAGTCCACGGCCGCTTTTTACCTGGGCGGCCGCTGCCCGGAGCAGTGTATGTTCAGGGGCTTAATTGAGACAAAACAAGATCAATATGCTGCAAGGACAGAAGCACCCATGCCTTTGAGAAGCTCATGTTCCAAGTGCCAACACACAAAAGAGGCCTCAAATTGTAAGATTTTCTTCCATTGATTTTTCTTTGCATGATCGCTGATGTATTTTGACGATGGAGGTTGCTGTACCTTGTGCCTTAAGCTGTGCGGTGTAGATAAATTGATCACTTCCTAAATTTCACACGATGTTACAGTACCTTTGTTTCTGTGAGATAAAAAATGTGTGTCTCGTTTTATTTCGAATGCAATATTCGCGTTTGAATTGGTCGTTGAAAGAAGTGCCCACGGTGAAGCGGATAGGTGACTTTCAATGAAGGAAAGCGTAAATTCAACTCGTATAAACGCCTAAATGTTTTATTATGCACAATCTTGGGGAGGGATACTCAGAGTGTATCGGGACAGCACTAGTACCGGTACCATGAAAAGTTAAAAATATATTAGTTCACGCTGCAGTTTCAGTAGTTGCTTTTACAGGGACACAACTCCATGTGAAGTAGCCGCTGTCGCATGGTGTGCCCGTTATCGAGACTTTTGTCACCGCGTTTCATACCAACGCGTGCATCTACTGCTGCACCCAACTTTAAAATCATCATGCAGCGTGCGCAAGTGAAGGACATTCGTAATCGTGGCGCAGAAACGTACGTGCCGTTGTGGTGGAATTTTTCGTTAGCGCTTCCTGGCCTTCGAAGTTCTGTGTGCGTAGACGTATCGTTCTTTCAGTGCTCAATTGGTCTGCCATGTCAACAAAATTTCGTAATTAAACAAACAGTCTGACTGACTGTAGGGTTTAACGCGCCGACGCAACGCAGGCGATGAGGAGCGCCGTAGCGGAGGGCTCCGGATTAATTTTGACCACCTGGGGATCTTTAACGTGCGCCGAAATCTCGTACACACGGGCGTTTTTGCTTTTCGCCTCCATCAGAAAAGCGGCCGCCGCGGCCGGGAATCGAGCCCGCGACCTCGTGCTCAGCAGCGCAACGCCTTAGCCACTGAGCCACCGCGGCGGGTAACAAACAGTCTACAGACCACAGTCCCTATCAAGAGCACCAGCACACTTCCGCCGCCAGCACACAGCAATATTTTGCTCAACACCACCGTCTTTGCGTTATTATTTTTTCTTGCGGAATTTAAAGCTCGATACGAATTGAATTGTCAACATTGCAGTGACTTACCCCACCTTATCCAGGAGTGGTACGTATACACCTAAAGGGAATGGCCTCCCCAGAAAAGTTACTGGATAGTGCACGTCTTGAGACAGGCTATAGGGCATTTATGCACGAAGCATTGGATACTTGACAGAGAATAATGCAACTATTTCAGAACACAATAAGGAAGCTCATTACAACACACATTTGGGCTGTGCCGAAATGTCAACCTGATTCATCGATGTTACAAAGCACCAGCTTCTCATGTCTGCCCGGAGTCCTGATAGAAGCTACGAGATGCATTGCATTGAGACCAAAAACATCAACGGTAACTTTAACTGGCATGGCTTAACAAATACCGATGGCTGAATTATTCCGCTTTGCGCGAGGGTTAATCCTGCCATTTTCGTGTAATTTTCGCCGTTAACAGCGCTGTTCTTATGCGGGATGTCTGTGTGTTTATAGTATAGGGTTAGTATTTGCTGAAATTTTTGCTAGTGATATAACGCTTATTGTAGGCATAATTCATAGCCTGTCGTTTTTTTCTTAAGACCTGCGCTACACATAACCTAAGGGCATGAATTCGATGTAGGCTGCACAGAATGAGCTTTATTGGCCTTGCACTGAAAGCTGCTGTACGGGCGTATAATGCTTATAGGCAAAAAAGTTCCTTCTGCATTTTGGACAAGAACTAAATAAAAAATTCCTTCTTACGGCCCACGTCATTTTATTGCGGAATATCACACTCATCATACTCCACACGTTTGATATAAAGCAAGGAATCACATGAAACTATGGCTATTTAATGCAATGCCGCCTGCACAAGGTGCCCGTGCGTGCACAATACGTCTGTAATCACGAGAACAGAGTTTCACCACGCGGTCTGCGGATTTTCTCACCAGTTTACAGCTTCAACCTAGCGCAATAGCATCGTAATCAACACCAATATCACGAGAGAGACCCTGAAGGGCCATGTGAAGACAAAATCTGACCTCGTTCAATTGTAGATGAGCTTTGGTAACTCACACGCTCCCTTCCAGTCACAGACGTTTTCAACCGAAGCGAGCAACAAGTATAAAACTAAAAGCGCTGGCAGTGACGTAATACGGGCGGGAGTGATGTGCATAGGCCAGCACTAAACGTAGTTATGAGTAGTGTTAACTACGCGTTGGAATTCAAATGATAGGATAGGATAGGCCACTCTACAACCGCGCAAATCATGTTCCTTGGCGGTGGCTTAGGTCGTTGGGGCGCCAATCGTACGAACGAGATCCTGTAATGTCATACAGAAACCGCGAGAAAGTGGGCGGGGATTCGCCACGGCTTCATATAATATCTCGGACTATTCCTTCGAAGTTGGCGATAAACTGGTATTCGGAAGTCTCGGAGGCGCTTTTGATATTGGAGGACGTTTGCCTGAGCAGTTCCGACAGTTTGCGTGCGTGCTGTTGGCACTTGAAAGAGTTAAGAAAAATTGTAATGTCAGCCGGAATCTGCGCGAAAAATCAGACTACTATTACATACTTCAGCAAATAAAGGTATGCTTCTGCAACGTGATTTTAATGTTGTTTTTCCTGTTCATTCATTAATTCGGCATTCGGATAATTCGGACATTTTTTCCGGTCCCGTGAGATCCGAATTAACGAGCTTTTACTGTATTGTTATCAGGACAATAGTCTTTTAAATGAACAAAACATGTAAACTACCCCGCTTTTTTCATTCGGGGGGGGGGGGGGGCTTGAGAACAACCTTAGCCCCCCCGAAAAAAAATCCTGGCTCCGCGCCTGGTGTCCTGGCCGCCAGCGTAAAGTGCACGCTTCTGATTTCTTGCGAACAGGCTTGCAGCGGTATGTCGCGGCGCGATACCGAAGGGACGGTGGTTCCATCGAACAGAATTTGGGCAATGTTAGAGTCATTCAGCCGCTTGGCATCGAGCACTCCGAGTCCAGGGTTGAAAGTGGGAGATGCTGTGGAGGATTTGTTCTGGGGTTTCGTCCGCTGGGATATTAAAAATGGAGCGGGTACGTGCGCGGGTACCGGCTATTGCTTGCCATTCAAGACTAGCGCCTCCAGCTTCGCATAATTGTGTGCTCGAGTTTCGTCGGGGGTGCTAGCAAAGATAAAATTCGCCCTCGCGTGAATGATCACCGTCCCGCTTGCTCTTGCACGGTGCCAGCCAGGGCCAGGCCGCCACCAGGTCGGGGGATGATTTTGATGTCGTCCTCCGGTAAAGGGAGGGCCGGGGGAATCGGCGTCGGCTTGAAGAGGAATTACGAGATGGTGCGATGGCAGAATTTGCCTGGAGCGCTAATAGAGACAAGGCCGAGGACACATTTGAGGCGCTTCGTGTCCTACATCGTCCGTGCTATTTTCTCGCTACTCTAGTGGATCCAATATATTGAGGTAAAAGTGCAATGCATGGCCATGGCCATCATTCATGCAAACAGCCCATTGTACGTGGAACTAATCTGAGGTCTTCTCCTAAGAAGTGACGATCGATGCCCAGGCATTACTGAAACCATGGCCTCCATGGTAAGGTTCCCATGAGGCCGCACAACTGCGACGGCGAGATTTGCTCCAGAGGTTCCAGGAGATGGTGTGCCGGAAATGGGCCAAGCAAGTTCGCTTCATCCCGTGCTGCAGATGCCGGCGCTGGCGGGCTTCTGGCTCCTGGGCCTGCTGCTGCAGCTGCCCCTGCTGGCCTTCGCGGCGCTCGCCGGCGCCCTGCCGCTGCCCCTGGAGCGGGCCGTGGACGCCCCCATGGCGCTCTTCCTGGTCGCCCCAGCTGGCGGCGGCCTTCGGCGCCGTGCGCAGGGTCACGCGCCAGCCGTCCTCCCGCGGCAGCCGGCTTGTCCCCGCTGCTGGTGCCTCTCCACCCTCTGAAGAAGGATGACCTGCGAAGCTGCCACGCCTTCCACGGAGTGCGGAAATTAAACGCGTTTGTTTGTGATTTACGACAGAGCATACTTCCTAGCCAAGTTTGGAATGACAACGCAAACTAAACGGGACGAGAGACAAGTACACAACACTTCTCCCTCGTTTTGTTTAGTTTGCGCTGTTTAATCAGCGGACTATATACAAACTATATATATATAGCCCAGTTTTAGCAGCAGGTCCGAGCTTTATCCTAGCAGGCAGACGTAGAGCTACCTCTTTCCCTCCCCGCGTCGTAGGCATTGTGGGGTGCCGCGTCGGTAGAAGGCAGCATCCCAACGTAAAACATAACTGTTTATTAACGTGGAAGCAGCAGCGGGGCAAGCATGCCGGCCTGCGCTTGAAAGGTTAGAGGAACAATCATAATCTCGAGCTTAGCGGCTTGGGTTTTATTGACCCCAGTGGTGACGTAAGCCTCCGGCGAAACTGTGGTGTCGCTGTCCCTTATCGGAAACGTGTTGCAGCGAGTGGCCGTGTCACGCTGGGCTAAACAGTGACGAGACGGAGGCTGCGCAGGTTTGTGCGCAGTGGTCGCCACATCACCCCCCCCGCGGAGTACAGAGCCCTCAGGGTCTGTAGAAATCTGGGAGGCGTACCAGACGTCCAGAGCGTGTCGTGAAAGGAGCGGGCTGCGACGTCGGCGGCTGTGGAAGGGTGCCTGTGGGAGGAGTGGCGCTGCCCGGTTCGTTCGCAGCGATGTATGCGGGCTTGAGTCGGTCAATCGAGACGCGGACGTCGTTCCCGTGCAGGCGCAGTGTGAAGTTCTTGTCGTCGCGACGAACGACTAGGTGGGGTCCGCTATAGGGTGGCTGGAAAGGCCGGCGGACGGTGTCGTCGCGGAGGAAAGCGTGCGTGCACGATGCTAGCTCCTTGAACACAAAAGGTGTAGGCTTGCTGTGTTGGGCTGCAGGTGACGGGCGTAAGGTGGCGATGGTGCGTCGGAGCCGGGCGACGAAGTCGGTGGGGTCTGACGGCATAGTGCTGGATGGCAGAGCTGCGAGAAATTCACCTGGGAGACGGAGTGTTTCCCCGTAGACGAGCTCTGCTGGTGTAGCGTGGATGTCCGGCTTGAAGGTGGCGCGAAGACCGAGGATGACGGCAGGGATGGCCTCGAGCCAGGTCGAGTCCGGGTGGCACATAATGGCTGCCTTGAACTGTCGGTGGAAACGCTCGATCATGCCGTTGGCGCAGGGGTGGTAACTGGTGGTCCTCAAGCGTTCAAAACCGATAGTCAGCCCGAGGAGCCTGAATAGGTGCGATTCGAACTGTCGTCCTTGGTCGGTGGTTACACGGCGGGGGGCGCCGAAACGAGCAATCCAACCGGTGAAGAAGGCCGAGGCGACGTCTTCTGCGGTGATTCCCTCGAGGGGCCATGCCTCGGGCCATCGAGTGTATCGGTCGATGGCGGTGAGACAGTAGCGGTAGGGTCCAGCCTGGGGAAAGGGTCCTATGATGTCGAGGTGGACGTGCTCGAACCGACCAGAGGGCTGAGGGAATGTTCCGAGTGGGGACGTGACGTGCCTGGTGATTTTGGCACGTTGGCAGTGAATGCAGGAGCGCGCCCACGTGCGACAATCGCGCTGCATAGAGGGCCAGACATAGCGGTCAGCTACGAGACGTGTAGAGGCGCGTATGCCGGGATGGCTGAGGTTGTGGAGCTGGTTGAAAACACCACGGCGATGGGACAGGGGCACATAGGGCCTGCTTCGTCCTGTCGACGTGTCGCAACAGATTGAGGTTGCCGACCCTGGAATGGGGACTTCTTGTAGCTGTAGTGAGGACGTGCCCTTGAGGAGTTCCTGCAGTTCGGCATCCGTGGTCTGAGCCTCGGCGAGGACGTCCGCTGTTATCTGCGCCGAGCTGATGGTGGCTACACGTGAAAGCGCGTCGGCGACCACGTTGTCTTTCCCGCTGACATGTTGGATGTCGGTGGTGAACTGTGCGATGAACGAGAGTTGGTTCTGCTGAACAGGCGGGAGTTTGTCGCGACGTTGAGAGAAGGCGTAGGTGAGAGGCTTGTGGTCGGTATAGATGGTGCAGTTCTGTGCTTCGAGAATATGGCGAAAGTGTTGCACTGCTTCGTATATCGCCAGAAGTTCTCTGTAGTAGGCTGGCAAATTGGTCGGGGCGGTGGTCGTGGTTTCGTCAGTGGAACTGGCGACTGAAGGGGTCGTTTTCGGGGTTGCGAGTTTCTTCGAGAAGAAAGCCAAGGGATGCCAGGTGTTGTCCACGCGTTGCATGAGGGCGGCGCCGATGGCGAAACTAGATGCGTCCGTGAAGAGTCCCAAGGGAGCGTCTGGCACAGGGTGGGTGAGGAGCGTGGCGGTGCAGAGGGCGGCTTTGCAATCTTCGAAGGTTTTCGCTAACGTTGGTGTCCACGTGACGGGTTGGTTTCCTCGTAGCCCAGCCAAAGCATCGTGGAGGTGAGCCTGGTGTTCGGCTGCGTGTGGCAAAAAACGCCTGTAGAAGTTCAGCATGCCGAGGAAACGGCGAAGGTCTTTAGCGGTGGTGGGTCGAGGGTAATTTTGCAGGTCCGAGATGCGTTGGGGCAAGGGCCGAATGCCCTCAGACGAAACTTCGTGGCCAAGGAAATGGACGACGGAAGTGCCTAGCGTGCTTTTTTGGATATTGACGAGTAGACCGTGGTCATCGAGGCGTTCGAACAGCAGGCGAAGGTGCCTGTGGTGCTCTTCGGTGTCGCGGGAAAATACCAGTATGTCGTCAAGGTAAACGAAACAGAAGTCGAGGCCGCGAACGACATCGTCGATGAAGCGCTGAAAGGTTTGTCCAGCGTTCCGCAGGCCGAAGCTCATGAAGGGAAACTCGAACAACCCAAAGGGTGTGATGATAGCGGTTTTCGGGACATCATCCGGATTCACGGGTATCTGTGTGTAGGCCTTCACCAAGTCTAGCACGGAGAACACGTGGCAGCCATGAATGCGATGGGCGAAGTCCTGTATGTGGCGGACGGGGTACCTGTCCGGGATGGTGCGAGCGTTTAGGGCGCGGTAGTCCCCACAGGGCCGCCAGCCTTCGGTCTTCTTCGGGACAAGGTGGAGTGGTGAAGCCCATGGACTGTCAGAGCGGCGGGCGGTTCCTTCGCGGAGCATGGCCTCGAACTCTGCTTTGCCTATGCGCATGCGGTCCGGGGCAAGGCGACGGGCACGGCAGAAAACTGGGGGACCTGAAGTGGTCCGGATGTAGTGCACGGTGGTGTGCTGCACTTTGCGTGGCAGTCCGCTGGGGCGCGTCAAACCGGGAAATTCGGCGAGGATGGCATGGTACGGCGAGGGATTGTCAATGCTGAGCACCTTGATGCTTGGCTGTTGGGCTGGTCGTTCGCTGGCCTGGTGTGGAGTGTCCCGTTGTCGCGTCGATTAGCTGGACGTTGCGGCAGTCCGGAAGGAGGTTGTAGTGAGCCAGAAAGTCTGAGCCGATGATTGGCTCGGCGACGTCGGCGATGACAAAGTTCCAGTGAAAGTCGCGGCATAGGTTCTTGAGCTGGATGTGCAGGCGCAGCGAGCCGTACGTCTTGATTGTGGACTGGTTCGCCGCGTTGAGCTCGAAAGATGTCGGCGGACGAGGGCCTTGAAGGTGGTGTCGCGGGTAGCAGCAAACGTCGGAACCGCTGTCGACCAGGTAACGCTGCTTCGTGATTTGGTCGGTGACGAAGATGCGACGGCCTCCGGGTTGGCAGCTTGCGGCCGTCTCTACGAGCTGCCGCTGTCGTTTTCCGCATATCCCACGGAACAGGGTGAACGACACTGCCGGGCTTTGTCACCGAAGCGTCGGTGGTAGTAGCACGGACCGTTGATGTCCGGTTGTGGTGACGAGGTGGTGTTACGGTCGCGGCTTTGCGAATGGCGGCGCTGTGGCGTCGGAAGACGTTCATCCAGGTGTTGTTGGATGGAGGTGAGCCGTCGATCGATGTCGTCGATACGGCGTGTAAACTCCGTGGTGTTCAGCGGTGCGGCGACAGCCTGGATGGTGGGCGACAACTGCGGCGAGGAGGCCTCGACGACGCGATCAGCAATCTCCGCAAGTTCGTCGAGAGGTAGCTTGACCTGAGCCTGCAGAATCGCCTGGGCGTGCGGCGGGAGCCGTTGAAGCCAAAGCGATCGCAGGAAAGAATCCTGGACTTGCATGTTGCCCGCGAGCGCACGCAAGTGGCGCAGGAGCTGCGAAGGTTTGCGCTCAGCGAGCTCTGCTGACTGCAGTTGTCGTATCTTCTGTTCTTCCGAGAGTGACAAGCGGCGGATAAGTGCAGTCTTCAGATGTTCGTACAGATTGTCCGTTGGTGGGTTGGCAAGGATATCCCGGACCTCGTTGGCGTAACGTGCGTCCAAGTGAGCGACGACGTAATCGTAGCGGGTCCGGTCTTGCGTGATGCGCGCCAAGGAGAACTGGGCCTCGACCTGGGCGAACCAGACCTCGGGCGAGTCCGCCCAAAACGGCGGAAGCTTGACAGCAACACGCCAGGAAGCAGCGTGCGGGAAGGCTTCTGTAGGAGCTCTGACGTCCTCAGCGGAGCCGGTAGGCACGTCCTCGTTTGCGGGGGCGTTGCGAGATTGTTGCTGTTGCTTGGTTTGTTGCAGTTCCTGTTGAAGTTGTTGTACTTGCTGGCGGAGAGCGGTGAGGGCTTCTGCGTCGGCCATGGCGGTGCGGTTAGTTCGTTTCCGGGTCACCAGATGTGGGGTGCCGCGTCGGTAGAAGGCAGCATCCCAACGTAAAACATAACTGTTTATTAACGTGGAAGCAGCAGCGGGGCAAGCATGCCGGCCTGCGCTCGAAAGGTTAGAGGAACAATCATAATCTCGAGCTTAGCGGCTTGGGTTTTATCGACCCCAGTGGTGACGTAAGCCTCCGGCGAAACTGCGGTGTCGCTGTCCCTTATCGGAAACGTGTTGCAGCGAGTGGCCGTGTCACGCTGGGCTAAACAGTGACGAGACGGAGGCTGCGCAGGTTTGTGCGCAGTGGTCGCCACAGCATCTTACCGTTTGTGTACACTCGCCAACCCAATCCCCTCTACCACTGAAGACACCGGACCGGTAGCACTGGGCTGTTGGACGGCCGCAGTTAAGGGCATGGCACCTTTGACTGCGCGTGCCCGCCTCTCCACTCTCGACCCGTGCACGCATAAGCCGGGTGCTTAGACACTGTAGAACATGTGGCTCTGAAAGCCCTTCAAGCTGAACAAGTGATATTGGCCCACGTCGGTGTTCCAAGCGGACCAGTTGATGTGCATCTGCGAGCATGGGCGTCGGCAGGATTTTCTCTCGCGGGGGGCAAAGCAGTTGCTCCATGGGGCGACGCCCACGGCTATCCCTGCACTTGGCTCTTTCTGAAGAAACCGCGACAAGAGGTTAAAATACCACAAAATTAGGTGCAGACAGAATCGCTTTAGGCACGTGGCCGTTTCCTCACGCAGTCAGTGTGTCAGAGAATCGCTTGTCTTTTGCTGCCAAGAGCAGACAGTCGACGAATAAAACGGGTGTCTGCAGTTACTTGCGGCAGAAGCCTTTCAAACCTTCATGCGCATCGGTCGCCATGCTTGTGCGTGTGCCCACATTCCACAAGATAGAAGAATAAGGAAGCAGATCCCCCCCACCCTTAATCACGACCAGCACGTATACTTTATTCACTCGCCTCTAAATAGGAGCAACGCACATAATAATAGTGCCAGCTATAACACACATGCAGCAGGACTTGCATAGGTTCGAGATTCCAGTTAATCAAAGGAACATGACGCAATTACACGAAATCTAACTAAGGACTGTTGTTATCAGAGCAATGGAACGGAAGATGATAGGTGTAACATTGGGGGGCAAGAAGAGAACGCGGTGGGTGAGGGAAGAAACGCATGTTAAGGACATATCAGTAGGAATTAAGAAATGGGCGTGGGCAGGGAATGTAATGCGAAGGCAAGGTAACCGTCGGTCATTAAGGGTAACAGAGTGGATCCCTAGAGAAGGCAAGCGTGGCAGCGGGCGGCAGAAGGTCAGGTGGGCAGATGAGATCAAGAAGGTTTCGGGGACAAATTGGTCGCAGTCAGCACAGGACTGGGAAAATTATTGGAGACCTATGGGAGAGGCCTTTACCCTGCAGTGGGCGTAGACAGGCTGATGATGGTGATTAATTCTTATCAGCCACAAGTGCACCACGTACCACCAGTACAAGGAAAAAGGCAGCCTTAACAGGTCCACTTCGGCAGTAAAGGGTGAACGTAGCTCTATCGCTCCAAATAAACTACTTAATCGCCGCTCTGAGATGCGCCACATTTCTTTCCAGCTAGGGCACATTTCTAAATTTTAATTAAAAAATCAAAGCCATTTCGTTGAGAGAAAAATGGTTGAAACGTGAAGCTTTCTCCAATGCAACCTGAGTGAAAGTTCAAGAACAAAGTCCAAACTGCTTCGACCATTCCGAAGTGGCACAATCGGAGAGCCGTCGGCTTCATAACGCGAGGGACTGGGATTCGCTTCCGATCACGGGAAGGGTTTTGACTGCGAAGCAGTATACAGTCAAACCCGATCATAACGAACCCGGATAGAGCGAATTACGTTATATATGGAACAAAAGAAAATACACGTCGAAAATGCATGCGAAGCATATTCCTTGTAACATCGGATATATTCACATCGGATATATCGAATATATCGAACTCGGCGCGCCTACAATGGCCACCGAAATGCGTGGTGGTCTCGGAGCGGCGATTGAGATGCTGATTGGCCATGATGGAGATGTTGAGCCTTGCATGGACCGGAATGACGCCCGACACCTTCCGTAACTGTTTCCGACGCACGAGATTCACGACGGAGCCCATCCAGTCAGCGAGTCCTGACCAAGACGGCATCATCGGCGAACTGCGCGAAGAGCTCGCCAACGTTCCAGATGCTGTGCCGAAAGGAGTGTCCTACGAGGATTTCCTGAGTGTTGACGCCGGTGTTGCCGTCAGCCCCTCGCACGCACACACCGTCGCTGATGTCATGGCAGCTGGTACTGCTGAAAGCACTTAAGAGACTGAGGATGCCACAACGTAAAGCCGTACGACGCTTTATGAAGCGCTTTGGCCAGTCGATGTGCTCCGCCGAAATTTCTTTGATATTGAAGGACACGGACTTGAACTGGTGCAAACAATGTCTCGTGTAGAGAATGGGATGCATGGCGCCGCCAAACGGAAGTGAAAACAAAAATACCCCTTTTTTCCGAAATAGGCAGTTGAGGCGGAAAGTAGCTTTATTGCATGCAAAAAATGGATTGTTTCGTGTAAGGTAATAACATACTTTATGTGTTCATTTCATTATGTGGGAACGGCAGGGTGGGGGGGAGGGTCCCGCGTATTGCAAACTAGTACAAAAAATTCGTTATAGACGGGTTTGGCTATATCGAATTATTAGATATGTCGAACTAATCACGGCGCATATTACAGTTCGCTATTACCTGGTTTTACTGTATACGTCTAACCCCCCAGTTTTCATTCCGGTGAAGCCGTTTTACTTGGCAACGCTCCGGGCCTCCTTTCGCCACCGCCGACCCGTCTTCTCAACTATATTTCCCTCGCCCGCTAACCGATGCCTCTTTCACAAGTTGCTCAATGGGCTGACAACGGCGGTAGCGCCGTTATCAGATGAATGCGGAGAACACACAGAAGCGCGAATGGGCGTAAAGCCTCCGACGCAGAACATGTAGCCGCCGCCGTTCCCGCCTAAAATTCCGCTTCACCGATAAGCTGCGGATCCCTTTGAGTTGAAGAGCACCTTGGCCGGTTGGAACGCTTGGAACGCCCATTACTCTTCTTGAGCCTGGAAGGCTTTCCGAGCGACATTTTCGCCGGTGTACAGTATGCGGCCATCACTGCTTGCCGGTTTATGCGTGCACGGCTTGGGGTTGAGGGAGGGGGGCGTTCACGCACAGCAGGACTTCGGGGTGCTACCGACAGACACAAATGGCTATCATCCCAAAAGTCTTGCCAAGCGCCTAAGTGTCCACATTGCCAACCTGGGCCCACACTGTCATGGCCAGTACACATGGTGCGCCCGCGGCACTACTTCATGCATTGACTATGCCTCAGTGTCCCCACCCCGTCTCGCTGAGCTATTGAAATGCTTGGATATTGACGAGGAGGGCAAACATGGCTTGGGAAGTGACCACAACCGCATACGCATGGTCTTCAGCCGGAATCAGCCGTAGCAAGTTCCTCCCAAACAGGTCGGTTGAGCTTGTAGCCAGGGAGTTTGAGCAGAGTGGAGAGCGGCGCGAGGCAGAGTCATAAGAGGAGTATATGTCGGGGCTCAGTGGGATCATGCAACGACACATGGGCATGGCCGGGAAGCACGAAGAAGAAACGGAAGGTGGGACAGAGAAGTTGCAGAGGCTCTGCGTGCGAGGCGCATGGCAATACCAAGCACATCGACGAGCACTCACAACCGGGGAGGCAGAGTCCTCTGTAATTACGTGGAGGATTCACCCACAGTGCAAGCGGACAATGCAGGCGATGGTACTGGCTACTGGCTAAACTGGCGGAAGCGTCAGGCGCCAAATGCAGACCCTCCGGGCAGGCAGCAAATCGACTGCACAGAGTGTCTCGCGCTATGTCCGGTCCTTGGACAAGCAGACCCATTCCTCGGTGCAGATAACAGATGCAACAGGCCAGCCCGTCGCAGACCTCAAGGAATGTGTAACCCACCACCTTGAGGAGCCGTATACCATTCGAATGCAGCGGAGCCTCTATGTACGACAGTGCACCCAGAACTGGTTAACCGAGAAGAAAACAGCGGGGAAGTAAGATGGGAATTTGCTCTTTGCACCATTGATCACGCAATAGCACGCACCCTCCACCAAACCGCGTCTGCTCAGGACGGCATCTTGGCCCGCCTCGTGAAAAGCCTCGGTCCCAACTCGAGGGAACAGCTTGCCAACCTCTTCACGGGGATCCTCACTGGAAAGGGGATACCCAGAGACTGGTGCCAGGGCAGAGTGTCCCTCGTTCTGAACAACGGAGGGAAAGCAGATGAGATCAGAGACTACCCATCCACAACAGTTACGAGCGTCCTCTGTAGGGGTGCACACTGATGTGCTTCTGCTTGGATCCACTACTGTTATACCTCCTAAAATGTCGCATGAAGGAAATTTTGCGACAATAGTCAGCATTACTCAAGTAACCAAAATTGACTGAGGAATTATCATTGTAAACAACTTTGCAGTTTTTTGCTAATATATTACGTCGCATAAGCCTGAAACCATGCTTCAGTTTGAGCATCACGGTCGCTGTCAAGCAAGCGAGTACCATTATTGTCCGTTTCATGCTGAAACACGGTAGTCTGTAGCATTTATGTACGCAAAGCCATGCCATTACGCATGTTTTCTTGGTGCACTGCGGGCAACAAAATGCTGACTCGATTCGAGCATCCACCCAAGTCTGAAGGTCCTGTGCAACTTCCCTGTGTAACTTCCTAGTGCTCTCTGTTTTCTGGTGGACCAAGAAGCTTCCCAGCATGATTTCCATTTCCCGAGTCGCCAACGAAAACTACAAAATTCCTATGCGTCCTACGCAGTACCGCCCATGCTGTTTTATCATTTAGCTTTAAAACCCGCTGTGTGTACTCGGCTAAACAATGGCAGCGCCGCGCCCGCTAAAAAGTACGTCCTTTCACTATTAATGTTTGAAACCAGAATGGTAGGACCTTCTTATAATTCTTTCTTCAGATTTCAGGAAAAAATTCCAAACGCATCAAGATTTTACTCAATAACTTGCACAGACCATGCCTAACCGCAAGAGTATGGTCAGGCAAATCTGTCTGCGTTATTATTTTTCTTGCTAAATTTAAAGTTACTTTGTAGTGACCTGCTCTACCTTCACCTAAAGGGAATGGCCGCCTCATAAGTTACTGGATAGTACACGCCTTCCGGCAGACTAAGGACATTTATGCACGAAGCATTGAAAACTTGACAGAGAATAATGCAAACATTTCAGAACACCAAGGGGGGGCAAATTGCAGGAGACTCGACATTTGGGCTGTACCGAAATGTTAACCATATTGACGTTGTTACAAAGCACCAGCTTCTCCAGTCCGCCCGGAGGCTGATAGAAGCTACGAGATGGACTGCGTTACAGACTCGAGACAGAAGCAGAAATTTTAACTGGCATGGCTTGACAAATACCAATGGCTGAATTATTCCGCTTTGAGTGAGGGCATATCCTGCCATGTTCGTGTGATTTTCGCCGTTAACAGCGCAGTTGTGGTGCGAGATGTCTGTGTGTTTATTGTGTTATTTGCTGAAATTATTGCTTGTGGTATAACGCTTCTTGCATGCATAATTGATAGCCTGTCGTTATTTTAAGATAAGACCTGCGCTACACATAAGTTGAGTGCATAGATTCGACGTAGACTGCATAGAATGAGCTCCATTGGCCTTACACTGGAAGCTGCTGTACGGGCGTAGAATGCTTATAAGCAAAACATTTTTTTTCTGAATTTCGCACAACAGCAGTTAAATAAATAAAAGTCTCGTTCTTACGGCCTACAGTCATTTTATTGCGGATGTCACCCTCATCATACCACGCACGTTGAAATAAAGCAAGTAATCACACCAAATTAACAAAACTTGTTGCTGAGCTAGTTGGTACATATTTTAAGGAAGAGGAAAACGTGGCGCAAACTAGACGTAGACGAAAGAAACGAGGTAAGACATATACAGGCGCCAACTTCCAACTGTTTATTTGAAGCAAACCACGCGATAATTTATACAATTATCGCGTGGTCTGCTTCAAATAAACAGTTGGAAGTTGGCGCCTCGTATATGTCTTACCTCGTTTCCTTTCGTCTACGTCTAGTTTGCGCCCCGTTTTCTTCTTCCTTAAAATAATCACATGAAACTATGGTCATTTAATGCAATGCCTGCCCAAGGTGCCCGTGCGTGCAATATACGTCCCGTATCACGGGCGCGGATTCGCACCACGCGGTCTGCGGATTTTTTTCCCAGTTTACAACTTCATCCGGCACTAAATACCATCATAATCAACAGCAATATCATGAGAGATATATCTTAAACGGGCAATGCGAAGAAAAAATACAAGCTGGTTCAATTTGAAAGAACTAGCCTTTGGTAACTCACTGATCAGCTCCATTTCAGTCACAGAAGACGCTTTTCAACCGAAGCAATGCAACGAATATCAAAAATTTCAAATATCGCGCTGTACTGACGTAATATCGGCAGGAGTGATGTGGTTTAGGCCAGCTCTAAGACGTAGTTATGAGTGTGTTAGCAGCACGTTAGAACTCAAATGATAGGATCAATGGAATTAGGGGCCCTTCAACAATCGCGCGATCATGTTTTTTGGCGGTGGCCGAGGTCGTCGGGCGCCAATTGTACAAACGAGATCCTGTGATGTCATAGAGAAATCGCCGGAAAGTGGGTGGGGAGTCGCCACTGCTTCGCGTGTTTCGGGATTCCAAAAGGAATCACATTGCTGGAGTCACTCTAAAGCATGGAGAACAGAAGAAAACTGCCAGTTCTTTGGGGAATTGTCCTTCAAGGATGAGGTTTGCGGTATACATCACCATTGTAGCGTTTGAGTGGGGCCAGACGCTACAAAGAAGGAAGAGCTCCAGTGAACACGAAATTATGACGTCGAGGCTAAAAGAACCAGAGGTCCTAGTTGTATTCCCAGCCTTGTAAATCTGTAAATATTTGCACTGCGGAGCTCATATTTTGCTTGTAGGGCCATGTGGTCAGAGAATGTAGGGAAATAGGGAAAGAAAATCCCGCTCGAAATAACATTTTTAATTGCCCATATATTAAATCAGTAATTACACTTGCACTACCATCTCTATTCTCGTTTATGGGCTCAGGGGAGCCGCAGAATTTGGTAGAGCCCAGCAAAAAAAATTTCCGCTTGGAAAAAAAGTCGGGACTGCTAGGGTTAATATCTCGATTATTCCTTTGAAGCTTGCGATAAGATTGGTGTCATTGCTATCGGGACAATAGCAGTCTGTGTAATGAGCCAAGCATGTATTTTGTCTTGATAGCCTTTAAGGGCGCTTGAAAACTACCGTGCTTTTTCTGTCGGAGGGGGGGGGGGGGGCGAGGGGGCTTGAGAACAACTTTAGCCCCCCCCCCCCCCCTCCCGAAAAAAACTCCTGGCTACGCGCCTGCTCGCCTGCACGACATTCGGGATCAGATTGGTCTGCAACGGAGGCAGCGGCACGCCAGGCTGGGCTGGTGGAATCACTCGAGGGTGGAACGAAGGAGTAGGCTGCAGAGGCGACCTCCCTGCAGCTTCGGCGTACGTTATGGGGGCTGCGACCGGCGCCTGGTACGAGGCAGGTAGTGCCTCAGCGACCTCTTCTTGTATCACGTGCCTCAGTGCAGGAGCTAGAGAGGACGACGGTTCCGCGGTGTACGGAAGGAGAGACACCTGGCGAGCGAGCCACCTCTTCCCGAAAAAAATCTTTTATCTGGGTGAACAGCGTCGGGTCGTCTGTATGGTCTGTATTCAACAGCGAGGCGCGCATGCAGGCAACCATGTGAATGCGCAGTCACTGGTTACGTCGGGCTCCGCGAGATGGCGGTACTTGTTCGTGTCCGTGCTAAGCGCATGATATGCGTTGGACATTCCAAGCTCTAACCCGCCGAACGCAAATTAATGCCTTGACTCAACTGTGAGTGCGATAAATAACTCTGTCAATCTCGTGTTCGTTGCATTCGGTGTCGGGGGGTGCTGAGCACCGCAGGCTCGCACGAACCCCTTGGGTAGAGAGAGGGGGGTGTCACTTGTGCTTCTCCGTTGTGTAAACTAGACGTCGAAACTTGAAGACGACTGCCGCAGCTGTCTTCTAACCAGTCAATTTTTTTCTTGCCCATGGGGCGACAGAAGGCTAAGCCTGGAGAGGGGGCGCTGTGGGTATGACCGCGACGATGCTTGTTCCTCGATGATGGCGACCACTCCATGGTGGCGACATGGGGGCGACAGACGCCAACGATACTGGTAATTATGTTCTCAGCGCCTTTTCAGGTGGCTTTTGTTGCCCATTAGAGAGGTTGCGTGAGCTCATGGTGAATGTGTAGCTCTTTCTTGCATCAATGCGGTGACGCTTCGGAGGCCTGTAAGGTTTACAGGGAAAGCCGAAAATATGACTGCAAACAAAATCTGAAGGAGATTAAATGGCACACGTACGCACTCAAGCTAGCTGGTTTCGCTGCTCTATTTTTCGCTGTGGTTTGGCGGAAATTGGGAGGGGGGAGGAGAGGTTGGATTGGACTACAAACGGCAGTGTCCTGTAGCGTTGGGCGAAGTGAAGTTAAGCGCTTCGGCAACACTAAGTATAAGGGTTGATCACATGAATATTAAAGCATAAAAAGGTTGAACCGAAGTAAATTAACAACATTAATTTTTTACCATCTACCGAAGTTGCGTTTTTCGCGCCCATGCTCCGCCTTGGTTTATAGCGTTCGTTCCCGCGAACGGCGGCGCAAGCACAACTCTCGAACGTAAAATCACATCAACGGACCAAATTACAATATCAAAGCTAAAATGTTACAAGAATGCCTGGGACATCCCGTGCACCGAAATGTCCGTGCACCGAAACGTCGTACACCGAAATGCCGGGATACCCACGGGGCTGTATTGCCACCGGAACGCAGAACGCTTAGAAAACGTCAAAGGAATGAACGCAAACATGCTAGCGCTCACCTCGCCTCTGCTTAGAACACAAAAGACCACACTAAATAAATTTGTTAAGTGTCCCGACTTGAGAAACTTGTACACCGACTGCCGGTAGCGAGTAATTCTAAACTACGGTCTGAACAAACAGCTGAACAGAACTGATGCCACACATACTTTGCACTGGTGTCCACTTGATCGCGCAGCCCAGCGCAGCCACTGTCACGCGGCACGCTTCCCGCCAAACAAGGCGTTCAGACGGATGCTTCTGCACTCTTGCCATCATGTGCAGCGACTGTCCGGCCCGCTACGTTGTTCGGTCGACCGGTCCTCGTCTCCAGCTTTCAATTTTAAAGACGGTAGTCTTTCTTGGGCTACTTAATCCCAGAAATTTTGGTCTGTCTGTATGTCTGTATGTCTGTATGTCTGTCCGTCTGTCTGTCTGTGACTCGATTCAGCCACCCGGCCAAAGCAAAACAATGCCTGCGCAATAGTCTTATATAGTCACAGCTAAATCAAATCTACCCGTCTATGTCCGGTGTAATGTTCATACTTGTCAACATTGTTGAAGAAGAACAAGACATTACGCAAATATGAGACAACAAATCAATACAGAAGTGATATTTGCAGTGTTCCTTTACAAAAAAATCAAACACGCTTGATTTTTGCGAAATAAATACTTCATCAACTGCAGAAAAAGAATTCACTCCGCCGTCGCCTGCTGTCGCCCGCGCCACTATAGCTTCTGGCGCCACTTTAAGAAATCAACCGGACAACAGTTACGCAAGGTTCCACTAGATAGGTTCCACGTTCTGCTTGCAACGCACGTGGAGTAGGGAAAGGCGGTTCTATAAACGTTGAAGTAGGGCGCCTCGATTAACGCGCCGTCTTCGCCGTACGGCAGCGTTCGCATCGAGACACCCGGTTTGGAGCAGTGGGAACGCGGGAAATTTAAAATGATTAAGCAAACCTTTGGCGTCTTTACCTTGGGAGGAGCGCGACGCAAGAGGAACAACATGAGAGGTGAGCGGGAAAGCGAAGAGAGGCATTTACTTCGCAAAATCCGATAAACACTATCGTCTTTTGACGGCATTTGCAACGAAAGGAGCAGATACGCGGCCAATTTTTTAGTTTCCTTGTATTATGTATCCTGGAAGGCGAACTGGTGCATTAGTTTCTTGCAGCGCTATATATATAATTGCTGGTATCGTCGTGGAAGAGGACATGTATTGGGAGACTGATCCATATTTGTTCTTGAAACCTCTGCAGTTCCACTGCCATATAGTTATTCCTTGTCCGTGAGACAATTTGAATGAAGGTCCATCTTGATTCATGGGTGAGGAGAGACATGTAGGGTTGGCATTATCTGTTTTGGTGGTCTTCCTGGTTCGGGTATTGAAGTCCGCTTCCTTGAGAACCTGCACCCGTCCCTCTAGCCTCGTTAGGTGGGAAGTTATTTGTTTCAGTGTTTCCATAATCTGAAGGCTTTGCGCAGTTTGGGCTGCTTGCAGGGCTTTGATAGCACGCGCCACGTTTACCTGCGCCTGCTCTTCCATTGCGCACTGTGGGAAGATAATGTTCGAGTCTGGCTGCAATAGGTTATTAGGCTGTGGGGGTTCTTCGGCTGGTTGTGGCGGTATGGTCACGGCGCGATCGCACTGCAGTCCTGGGGAGGGCATTTGTGTGTTTACAGAGCTGGACGCTTTCCGGTAGTTGTTTAACTCTTCCTTCATTTCCGCCATGTCTGCGCGCATGGCTGCTATCTCATCCCTAAGCATTGCATGTTCTTCTAGCAAACGTTTTTCTGTTGGTGTGAGGGAGTTATGAGCTTTGGGATCGACAATCTTTTCCCAGCTCACCCGATGCAGCGATGTCTGGGAGTTTTGGGAGCCTTCACGGTTTCCTCTCGTGGCGCTTGGGGAACGGCCTTGGGAGGAGGCCCGCGACTTGGACTCCGAGCGTAGCCTGCAGCCACTCGAACCCCTGTCGGGTCCTCTGGAGCCGCCTCTCCGCGTTTGGGATCTGGAACGGGAGCGGTCCTGGCTTCTCCTCGGTCGTGGAGACGGGGACCTGGAGTGGCCCGGACGGGGGGGCTGGCTATTCCCCACTTGCTTCCGCCGATTCACCGGGGGCAGGAACCGCTGTGGGCACGCCTTGGACGCTGTGGTGTGGGCGCCGCTGGTGCAGAAAAGGCACTTTGGGTGGCAGTCATGTTGGTTGCTCGTCAACGGGGATCCGCATGTCTTGCACTTGGGCGTTTTCGGTGGGGTGGGACGCACGTCGGCTCTGTGGCCCACTTGGTGGCAAGTGTCGCAGTATGCTACCGTGCGCTTGTACAGGTAGCATCTCGTTATTACTCCAGCGACATAGATGCTGAATGGTACCTTCTTGCCTTTGAACGTGAGCAGGAAGGTGCCGGTGCTTCCCATCCTTCTGCAGGTGAGAAGTTCGTGGTTCGGGGCACAATGGCGTCTTGGACTTCCTTGGGGGTGTAATTTAATCCAATGTTTTAGATAACGCCTTTGCATGAGTTGTCCGGAGAAACGCCGTAGGACGAGACTTCGAAGGTGTTATTGCCAATCGTGAGTTTCTTGATAGAGTTAAGCGCTGCAGCGGTCGCCGGCGATGGAGTGCTTACTATGAGAACGTTCTGTTCTTCATCGATGCGGATCTTTATCTCCACAATGCCACATTGGAGATTATCTTCGCGTTGGGATAGCTTTCGTCAGGTCCATAGGGCTCACCTTACTCAGCTGGAGGCCGTTTCGTGGACGGATTGCCAGCTTGTAGACGACAGCGGGAATCGGTAGGGTTTTCGGCTTGCGCGCCACGTGGCCTTGGCGGAGGGCCGGTTTTAGCGGCGTCGTGGTAGGGAGATGTTGCAACTTGCGGCGTTGCGACCGGCTTGTAACTTCTATCCACGGGATGTGGGCATTCTCATCTTTTTCCTCTGGCGGAGGATCGTCGTGAACGTCACGCATTTCCATTGCTTCGTCTTCGGATGGGCCAAGAGACAGGTGGGTCGGATGTCCAGCGGCCCCGTCTTGCGGCCTGTCGGCCATCTACAGAGGTGGGGCTGGCGTGGTCGTTGCTAGGCCTAACGCCCGCTTCGAAATTTCAAGTGGCCGTAAAACTCGCAAAAGTCGACTTACTGTCCGAGGTTTGGTTCCGGCGCACTCCTGATGACTTTACGTATGCAGTCCGATGGTTGCAGTCGGTCACCAAAAAGATTTCACCAGAAAAATTCAAACATTTCTGGAGCCGAGGCGAATCCCATCTAGGTGGCGGTGATGATGACGGTACCCTCCCACAGTTACAGGACCCATCTATTGAACAGTGTAATGATATTAAAACTGAATGAAATTTCCGCAACAATCAAGTAAACACAAACGTTGAAGAAGCACCCTACAAAGTGACGTGCACGGTCGAGCGTCGTCAACTAAAATGTAGCGGTGTTTGACCGGTGAGCATCTAGTTTTCAGCGTTATTATATCCCGAACAATCGAATTGGATCGGAAACATTGTTCATCAAGAGACATTTGATAGACAAAAGTATCGAAAGGGGGAAACCATCTTCATATTAAACAAGGTCGCCCGGCGCGGCGCACAATAAACAGAGGAAACCTCGGCTCAGCTCTAAAAATTTTGCTAAAATAGCCTGGCGCGGCCAGGTGCTGGTAAAAAGAAAGGCAAGACATGCTCGCTGCAATACATACACAACCTATACACAATTATATGCATACAAAACTTAATACACAGAGGCGTTATGATTTCAACTTATACGCAATTATAAACATACAAAACTTATGTACACAGACGCGTTATACTTGTAACTTTTCGTAATAACACCGCGACTTGAAGCCCAAACGTGGCGGTGATTTGTAGCGGGGATTTGTTCGAGCTTGGACCTCTCGACTCGTTGGACCTTTTGACTCGCCTCAGCCGCGTCAAGAGGTCCACGGGGAGTCAAATGGTCCAACGAGACAAGAGAATATTGGACCTTTTGACGCGTTGGACCCGGGGGGTGAAGCATCTTCGCAGCAAAAACCCAGGCAGGACCCCGTTGCCGTTATAATAGTTTTCCAAAATCTGAAGCTTTCTGGAGTTCTCTAAAAAATGGAGCTTATAAAAGAAGTTAATTGGTTCAAGGCAGTTGCTAAAGATATGTCCTAGCTAATTGGACGATAATTACTATGCTTTTGATAAAACCACGTGACGTGTGAGGATGGGAATAACTTGAGCCCTTTTCCAGTCGTGGGGAAGCTTCACCAGCACTGACTGATTTTTGAAGCTTTCGCATTAAGCCTAACTTAATATTACGCCTTAACGTTCCGCTTTGAAGTCTAAAGTGCAGGCACCCGCCAGTGGCGTTCCTGGCTAACCCTGCACCCCGCGGCCCCAGCAAATTTCTCACCCCCCTCTCAAACAAAATGTCAGCAATAATCAGAACAAATCAGCAAAATTGCCACTATTTTATTTGATATTACAATAATTCCATTTATTTTATTTCCTTTATTTTATTTATTTTATTTCCTTTCTTTTATTTTATTTTATTCTATTTATGTTATTTCCTTTAGTTCATTTATTTTATTTTCCTTTATTTTATTTCCTTTATTTTCTAAATTAAGTTTACCCACTTATTTTGTTTTGTTCAAATAAAAAAATGTTGAAAAAAACAACAAAAGACGAATCTATTTTTGCATAGAAATGAACAAAAACTTTGCAGGTTTTATTTAAAGCGAGGGCTTTGGAATACACAATACATAATACGAGCGTTCGATACAGTTAACCACGATGCAGAACTTATGGGAGTATTTTGGCAATAATGAAGGAAGACTGATGCTAAAGTAAGCATGCTTTGCTTCTTTTAATGTTTTTTTTTTCCATGAGTACTCGTTTTTTTTTTTCTCTGAAGGATCCTGGCTTGTAGATTACCTGAATATTTACCCTTACAGAAAAGCCGTTTGTTTTGGTTTGTAGAGCGCTAATTATTGCATTAAACCAATTGGAACAACGGTTCATTAAAATGATCTTTTCTGTAATATACAAGAACTGCTTTAAACGTGTACCAGTTTTCGTCAACCAAACAATTTTCAAAAATTTTCATACATTTGTTTATGAATCGGGTTGAGCAGCAAAAGTGGCTTTTCCATAGTCGCAAATTGTTTTTGGTTTGTTGGAAGAATGATGAGATGGCACATTCAGCGGGACAAGTGCAATACAAACAATACAGAGATCGCTAACGTCAGGCATGTGGCTAATATTTGAAACAATGTCTGGGACACTTAGTATTAGGTGGAACATACAGATGAAGATGTTGTACTGTTTAGCTGGATAGTCGCTTGTGTTAAGTAAAAGCAGGCGCATAATAAGAGAGTTTTAGCATAACGTTACCGTTTTTACGTTATCGTGTTTGCGGGAGTCGACTGCGCAGCGCGAGAGTTACCGCGAACGGTAACTTACCGGCACAGGCTTCACCGTCGCCAGCAGCTTCCGGTAACACGGTAAACGGTAACACAAACACGGTAACGATATGCTAAAACTGCCTAATGATCGGAAAGTAGAGGATTCCGATAGCTTTGTCACAGTCCTAGAGGATTTCCAGGTAATGTGGGGGAAATTAAAATAGGCAAAAACAGACATGGCACGATTAGGAAACTGTAATAAAATACATATAGTGCGTCGAGAATTGCATTAGAAAATCCCGCGTTAGCGGATGGTGTAAAATAGCAGAAAAAATATTCTTTTGATAGCCTGCAGTTATGCGAAAGGAAACAAGATCGAGCTTTGTAGAAAGATTCATTTAGAGACAGTTAAAATACGAACGTGTGGATCGGTCGCCGACGTCGATGATCGAAGCGATGACTCGATGACTCGCTGGCTCGTTAGCCGACGGCACATAGCCGACGACGGTCTACTCCAAGTAAACTCAAAATGTACAATATGTACAATTTATTTACATTACGTATTTACAACTCATGGCTCGTGATAGCAAACAAGAGGTAGGGCAAAGCCCGCGTCGAGCGGGGCTCGCCGCTCTCCACCTCTCCTCTCTCTGTCTCTGTGACCTCTCTGTCGTCGTTCTCTCCGTTCGATCTCCAAAACATCAAACTCTTCGGTTTCACCACTAAAACCCCCGCCCACAAACGGGACGTCACAACTTGAGAGTGAGGATGGCATTAGTCCACACTAGGCCACTAATTGGCCACCGTGGCAAACAAAAGCTAGGTGAGTTCAAAATAGTCAGGTGACCCACCTCTCTCACTGCCATACAGAAACCAAAAGGTATTCTGCAAAACACAAATATAACATAAATGAGAACCAACCAACTAAAAGCAGACCCAATTCCGGTAATCGGCTCTCGGCCGACACATCTCAAAGTATTGTCATACCGTGCACGCCTATGTTTGTGCTCCGCGCCGCCAGAATTCCTTTCCTTTGTGAACACGTGGGCGTAACAAATCCTGGTCGTCCTCCCTTTTGACGGATCCAGCCGCCAAGTCGCCAGGCTCAGACGTGTGACGAACGGAATCTTCGCTCGGTAACTCTGAGCAGTGCAACTGTCCCAGACTGAATGGGTCTCGGTACAGGACGTTTCGGTACGGTCTTTTCAGTACACGGGCGTTTCGGGACACGGGTGTTTCGGGACACGGGCGTTTCGGGACACGGGCGTTCCGGTACAGGACATTTCGGTACAGGGCGGTTCGGTGCAGGTCGTTTTCGGTACGAAAACGAAATCGGGTGAGCGTTTGAGGCAGCAAAACTCGCGTGCGTTTTTAACATGGGAGTTGCAAGCACGCAAATCGAACCTGTTTATTATAGTAGTGGTTGCTCATATTACTTGCGTTATTTTAGGCCTGTAAACTTTGTGGCCATGACAAAAAAAAATGCCTATCTATTTGCGTAACAGTAGCCGGAAAACGTATAGCGCGTTCATTATTTCGTCTCTTTATAGTGACAGTATCATCAGGTATTTAAATGCGAATGCATTTCTTAGCCGCAGGTTGTCTTGCGTCGTTGAGCGGCGTGCGCCTAGCAACAGCTGTGGCGCGCGCCTAGCAACCGGAGCAGGTGCGGAGTAGCGGAGGGCAAGGGGAGAGGAGGAGCGCGCTCGGCGTGTGAGGGCGCTCGCATCGCGGAGCTCGGGCGGAGTAGCGGAGAGTGAGTGGAGAGGAGGAGCGCGCTCGGCGTGTGAGGGCGCTCGCATCGCGGAGCTCGGGGGAGAGCGGAGAGTGAGTGGAGAGGAGGAGCGCGCTCGGCGTGTGAGGGCGCTCGCATCGCGGAGCTCGGGGCGGAGAGAGAGCTCGCGCGCGGGCTGGCGCGGGTCTCTCTCTCCTCTCCGCGTACCCCTCTCCGCTCGCTGCGCATATAAATGCAGGGAGCGCGCGCCTCTCTCCGTGACTGCTTGCCGACTGGCGCCTTGATAGCGATGGAAGTCGGTGAAGTCGAATCCCTCGCGGCAACGATACCGCAAAGAAGAATTCGGTGCACCCAATGCATTCGCATTTCCGCACGATCCCCTTCGGGGAGGTGGGGGGACTTTTTTTCTCACTCATTTCATCAAAATCAGCGACAGTAACTATTTTTTGCACTTCCCAGAAACTACAATAACAGCATGCGTAATTAAGCGCCACCGCAGGGCCCTTTCCAACGTAATGACGAAGAAGATTTTACAATATTTTGGCATTCCGTATTTGTGAGCCTTGCCTTTTTCTGATAACGCAATGCACATATCGAGTCATTATCAATTCATTACCGAAGGCACCTGCTGTACATTGTCGCACGCTTCCGTCCCGGCCCTTATCGATGAGCAGTTTATTAACTGCTGTAATTTACTGTTTTTTCTGTGAATTGGAAGTTGAAAAGGCTCTTGTATAATATTGAAAGCTATCTGCAATGTTTTTCTGCAACCTACATAGATATATTTTTGTAAGGACTGGTAGCTTGTGTTTTTCAGATGGTTCTCCCCGAAATTATACTTGTCATAATTTGGTCGGGTTTTATTCCTATCAGAGATAAATGGCACCTGAAGCTCCCCACCATCAGTATCTTTTAAAGACGATAGTCTTTCCTGGCTCATTAAACCCTCCATGCACGCTCCTTCCCTACTTCCCGTGCGTCGAGCGGAATTCGGGGAAGACAGGTGGCTGACCCCCAGGGCGAGCGTCCATCCGGACTCAGCAGCCCCTTCGGTCCAAAATATATCGGTCCAGATAAAAAAAATAACGGCTTTTAAGGAGTTTTCAGTGTGCGAACATATCAGTTTGTTTTTGTTTGATTTGCCTTTGGACAGGATCTTTAGGTTCGATTTTTTTTAAAGACGACATCTGTGCTCTTATTTGAGATTATTGAACGCCTACATATGAATCCGCATACTTTTTAAGCGATTTCTCCTGCAAATATTTGTTGAGGATAGTTCCTCGATCCTTTCATTTGTTTACTTTTCGCATAAACGTTCCTTCGATTATTATTCAATTACTTGGGCATTTTTTTTAATTTTTTTGGAGTAGCGAAGTTCTTTTTCACAAAAGTACCGATGTGAACTTCAGAGGTACCAATGAGCCGCGATCCAACGTCGGTCCTATTCGGGGACGCTGCTTTGATGTGCATGATTTCTGCGGAAAATATTCGTTACGCACTAAGCGCTCTCCCGTGCTGTTAAACTAAGTAAACACCTATATTTTATATGATAATGAAATGGTTTTGCAGTGCAGTTAGAAACAAATTATCAGTCGGAATAGTAGCGCTAAAGTTTTACACTGGATTTGTCACTTAACATCATCCCACGCGATTTGACTTGCAGCGGCTCATTATAACCTGCAGCATGCCTGTTGCAGTCGGCACTTGTTTTTTTTTTTATACACCATGTATAATGTCGCGCCGACACCTGCTTCTGCGAACATCATTTTACTGGTGTGCGGCTCAAAAAAGTGCTGATGATGGGGAGCTGCAGGTAACATTCGCCTCAGATCACGACCATATTATGGGAATTATGCTCTGCGGCAAAACGCCAAGAATTACAGATGAGCAGTCCTTGCGAAGGTGAATAACTCTAAGTATGCTGCAGAAAACATTGCAGAGTGCTTTCAACGTCGTTACACAGCATTTACAACATTTGATTCACTAACACAATAAACCCGCCGCAGTCCCTGCTAACTACGAATAAGTCGGGATGTAAGCGTGCAGCAAGTTACAATAGGTGCTTCCGTGATGCATTGCTAATAACGTCTCAAGTATTCGCGTTATCAGAAGAAAGCAACGCACACAAATGCGGAATGCCATAAATTGCAACCTCTTCGTAATTATAAAATCGTCATTTATAAAATCGTCATTTATAAAATCACAGGTTCCTTTCCCGGTGAGGTAGCACTCATTTACACAGCCGTTATCGTAGGGACTCCACAAAGTGCAAAAAAATAGTTACTCTCACTGATTTTCGAAAAAAAGGAATTGATAATAAGTCGTCAAAAAACGAGTGAAAAACACGATACTGTCACTGATTTGTTATATAAAATACTGATGATAATAGGTCGCTAACAAAATAATGAACAATTAGGTTTTATAGATGCAAAAATATCCCAGCTAATATTTAACACATAAACCGACGTTTTTTCGGGCAATGCCGTATAACCATCCCATTTATGAACATGACGCGCGGAGCCTAAACCTTTCGCCAGAATTCGTCTTTGCACCGAAACACCCGTGTCCCGAAAGGTCCGTGTCCCGAAACGTCCGTGTCCGAAAGCCCGGTCCCGAAAGGTCCGTGCCCGAAAGGTCCGTGCACCGAAAAGACCGTACCGAAACGCCCTGTATCGAAACGTCCTGTACCGAAAAGACCGAAGCCGAGACTGAACGTCTGGTGGCTTCTTCCTATGTCTGACCCAATGTTTGACCCCTTGACCGACCTTCAGCTCCCGTCCGCTTCGGGGATTCTCGTGGCGGTAATCCTTATTCCAAAGCTTACATCGCTTCCGGTCATTATAGAGTGACCCCGACGCGTTTGTATGAGTTGTCTCCGGACCCGGCTCCGGTCTTTTCGGTACAGGACGTTTCGGTATACAGGGCATTTCGGTACGGTCTTTTCGGTGTACGGGCGTTTCGGTACACGGGCGTTTCGGGACACGGGCGTTTCGGGACACGGATTTTTCGGGACACGGGTGTTTCGGTACAAAGACGAATTTCAGCGAGCGCTTTAGGCTGCGCGCGTTGTTTACGGGGTGGTTACAAGCACGCAATTCGTACATATTTATTACAGATGTTCTTGCTCGAAATTCTGCGTTATTTTAGGCCAGCAGTTGTGTTTTTTTCATAGCGACTTCTTATCACCAGTATTTTATATAACAAATCAGTGACAGTATCATCGTGTTTTTTCACTCGTTTTTTGACGACTTATTATCACGTTTTTATTTTCGAAAATCAGTGAGATTAACTATTCTCTTTTTGGACTTTCTGGAGTTCCTACGACAACGGCTGCGGAAATGAGTACCACTGCCCGGGGAAAGAAATCCCTGTGCCTTTATAACGTAATGGCGAAAAAAGTTGCAATATTTTGGAATACTGCATTTGGTGCGTTGCTTCCTTCTGAGAGAGAGAAAAGCAAGCGGAAAGGCCGAGAGGTTAGCCACGCTTAGAGCCCGGATTGCTACTCGACACTGGGGAAGGGGTGTGCAGGGGATGAAAGCGCAAGTACTTAAGGGCGTTATTAGCAATGGATTACGAAAGGCACCTATTGTATCTTGCCGCACGGTTCAGTCCCGACTTCTTCGTAGTTAGCAGGGACTGCGGCGGGTTTATTGTGTTTGTGAACCAAAAGTTGGGAATGTTGTGTAATGACGTTCAAAGCACTCTGCAATGTTTTCTGCAGCATACACACAAATATTCATCTTCGCAAGGGCTGCTCATTTGGAATTATTCGCGTTTTGTCGCAGAGTATAATTGCCACAATACGGTCGTGATGTTATCTGAGACTAATGTCACCTACAGCTCCCCAGCAGTACTTTTTTGAGCCGCACAATATCACCGACTAAATGATATGTTCGCAGAAGCAGGTGTCCGAGCGACATTATGATGCAAAAAAACGCATGGCGTAAAAAGAACAAGTGCCGACTGCAACAGGCGTGCTGCAGGTTATCATGAGCTGCTGAACTCAACTCGCGTGGAATGATGTAAGTGAACAACCCGAAGTGTAACACTTTAGCGCTACTATTCCGACAGATTATGTGTTTTAACAGCACTGGCAAACCATTTCATTCTCATTTATAAGATAGGCGTTTACCCTTTTAACAGCACGGAATAGAGCTCAGCGCGTAAGAAGTATTTTCCGCAGCAGGCATGCACGTCAAAGCAGCGTTAGGGGCGACGTTGGATCGCGGCTCATTGGTATCTCTGGAGCTCACATTCGGCACTTTTGTGAAAAAGAACTTCCCTACTCAGAAAACAAGATTAAAATGATATTCAGTAATTGAAAAATCAATTCAAAGAGCATTGATGAGAAAAGTAAGCAAACAAATGAAAGAGGATTGAGGAAGTGTCCTCAACAAATATTTACACGATATATCGCTTGAAAAGTACGCGAATCCATAAGTAGGCGTTAAATAAGCACAATAAGAGATGCCGTCTTTAAAAAAATACACCCTGGGAGATCCTGTGCAAAAAACAATCAAAGCAAAAAAATCCCCCCACCTCCACGAAGAGGATCGTGCGGAAATGCGAATGCATTGGGTGCACCGAATTCTTATTTGCGGAATCGTTGCCGCGAGGGATTCGACTTCACCGACTTCCATCGCTATCAAGGCGCCTGTCGGCAAGCAGTCACGGAGAGAGGCGCGCGCTCCCTGCATTTATATTCGCAGCGAGAGGAGAGGGGTACGCGGAGAGGAGAGAGAGACCCGCGCCAGCCCGCGCGCGAGCTCTCTCTCCGCCCCGAGCTCCGCGATGCGAGCTCCCTCACACGCCGAGCGCGCTCCTCCTCTCCACTCACTCTCCGCTACTCCGCCCGAGCTCCGCTATGCGAGCGCCCTACAACGCCGAGCGCGCTCCTCCTCTCCCCTTGCCCTCCCGCTACTCCGCACCTGCTCCGGTTGCTAGGCGCGCGCCACAGCTGTTGCTAGGCGCACGCCACTCAACGACGCAAGACAACCTGCGGCTAAGAAATGCATTCGCATTTAAAACAAAATAAAGAACAAACTGATATGTTCATGCACCGAAAACTCCTTAGACCCGTACATTTTTTATTCTGTACCAAAATTCTGGACCGAAGGGGCTGCGGAATCCCGATGGACGATCGCCGTGGGGGTCAGTCACCTGTCTTCCCCGAATTTCTCTGGGCGCACGGGAAGTGGCAGAGGAGCGTGCATGGCGCTCGCTTGCGCCGAAGCTTGCCTAAAATGCTCGCCCTTGGATCGGGCAACCCCTGGCCATTCGTGCCGCTAATTACGCGCTGCAGCTTCAGCTAGACAAGGCAACCATTAGGGGTGCCAAGGCATTTTTTTTTTTGCAGAATGCGCCGAAGCGAAAGCGATCACGTGGGCGACGACGGGATAGGAAACGCGAGGGTGCAAATAAAAAAAATTCCCCGCATTTCCCCGAGGGGAAGAATGTGAAAGTGCGAATGCATGAGTTGAATTTGCGCGGTTCGGTAATGTTCGCGAAAGAGAGATCACACACACACACACAACTACAAAGAAAGAAAGATGCATTTATTCACAGACACCTATTTGTGTTGTCGTTGTACTTGATTGCTAGAGCGGATCTCAGCTTTGAAATTTCGTGTCAGTACTCCTTTAAGCGGGTGCATTAGCCCTTCTCACGCCCGATTCCTGGCCAATCCCCCACGTGGGTATGTGCCATGTCAGCGGCCAGGCAGCGCGCGCCCATCTCCCCCCGTTGCCAAAGAAGACGAGGAGATTCCTGGCCAATCCCCCACGTGGGTATGTGCCATGTCAGCGGCCAGGCAGCGCGGGGCATTAGCCCTTCCAACGCCCGATTCCTGGCCAATCCCCCACGTGGGTATGTGCCATGTCAGCGGCCAGGCAGCGCGCGCCCATCTCCCCCCGTTGCCAGACGACCGATTCCTGGCCAATCCCCCACGTGGGTATGTGCCATGTCAGCGGCCAGGCAGCGCGGGGTGCATTAGCCCTTCTCACGCCCGATTCCTGGCCAATCCCCCACGTGGGTATGTGCCATGTCAGCGGCCAGGCAGCGCGCGCCCATCTCCCCCCGTTGCCAAAGAAGACGAGGAGATTCCTGGCCAATCCCCCACGTGGGTATGTGCCATGTCAGCGGCCAGGCAGCGCGCGCCCATCTCCCCCCGTTGCCAAGGAAGACTAGGAGCGCGCGCACCCGCAGCTGTTGCTATGCGGACGGCGGCGGACGCTTCAGGCTCGCTTAAGAAGTGCATTCGCACTTAATACTTCCCCTCGAGACGACGAATATTTAGTATTTCCGTAGGTTTGTGTACGGTGCGCTGCTCCACCGGCTTCTCCGAAGAGGGATTCGTTCCCTGGTAGTCAATCCCAATGCTTTCCCCCTTTTTTTTATTTTGTACGAACGCATACACTTTCTTGCTATACTTCAAACTTCGATCTTCATGGCCCTCATTTTACTTTGCCTCTCATCGCTAGACATAACGGGACCGCTGAGTTGGGAGACCGCGTTGCTCAGTGCGGACCCCCAGATCCAGAAGAAAGTAATTCAGCTGGCCGAGGGTGCCGCTGGGGCCCACGGGCTCCTGGCCGCGACCTGAGGAACAGGATAAGTTACACCCTCCTTTCGAAGTGGATTCGAATTAAAGTTACTCTCTCTCTCTCTCTCTCTCTCTCTCTTTTCTGTCGACTGGAAGCCTCGTACCCGGAAGAAGCGCAAAGACGTGCAAGGCGGAAAATCAAAGAACAATTACTCATTCAAAATTGTTTCAGCAACACTGAGAATAAAAGATTGGGGTTGTTCATTTGAATAATGAATTTTTAGAAAGTTCAACGAAAGTAAATTTTGAAAAGCGAACACGCAAATTTCGACCGTTAAAATCATGGGCGGTTATTCTAGGTGGACAGTTTTTCTGTAGCTGTGAGGTGAGGGGAAGCGAAGGTTTAAAAAAACACTAAAAAGAGAAGCTTCTTTCCATGATTTGTGAAAATTTCGTGATTTACTGTTTCAGGGGGCTTATAACAACAACGGACTGACAGATACACGGCCTTTACGGGCCCCGATACGTTTAAAGTACTCGCGAATGTATGATGCGAGCTAATCAACACAGTCACAACACGTTAATCGACAACGCGTTTATAAAATGCTACCTATAAACGGATCGTTCAACCTCCGCAATAACTTTTGCCGGGGGGCTGTATCGAGGGACATGGAGGCAGGCAGACAGAGAGAGAAAGAAAAAATATATTTTTATTTCTCCAGCAGAGGCTGATGTGTGGGCCTCGCTCCGTGGAAGGCGTCCCTAGTCTGGGATGCCTTGACTTCGGCTGGCCGTCCGTGCTCGGGTCACCAACTTAAGCTGGATATCCGGGTCCTGGCTGGCCAGGGAAGCCCTCCACTGCTCGAAGGTTGGGTTCGAAAGGGGGGGCAAGTCTGGAGTTCGCTGGCACTAACTGATGCACAGAGAGGCCAAATTTTCCGCGTTTAATGAGCCCAAGAAAGACTATCGTCTTTAAAAAATACTGATGGTGGGGAGCTGCAGGTGTCATTTATCTCTGATAGGAATAAGACGCGACCAAATTATGACAAGTATAATTTCGGGCAGAACAGTCTGAAAATCCCAAGCGACCTGTCCTTGCAAAGAATATATCTATGTAGGTTGCAGAAAACATTGCAGATAGCTTTGAATATTATACAAGAGCCTTTTCAACTTCCAATTTACAAAAAAAAAAGTAAACCCAGCATTGTAACTGATAACGACAATAAGGCCGGCACGGAAGCGTGCGACAACGTACAACAGGTGCCTTGGGTAATGAATTGATACTGAATCAGAATGTGCACTGCGTTATCAGGAGAAAGCAACGCCCACAAATACGGAATGCCAAAATATTGTAAGATCTTCTTGGTCATTACGTTGGAAAGATACAGGTTCCATTGCCCTGCGGTGGCGCCTAATTACGCAGCTGTTATTGTAGTTTCTGGAAAGTGCAAAAAAATAGTTACTGTCGCTGATTATTGATGAAATATGCAAGAGAAAATATATCATCCGATGATACTGTCGCTAAAGAAACGAAGTAATGAACAAGATATACATTTTCTGGCTACGGTTACGCAAATAGCCATTTTTTTCGGCAAGGCCGCATAAATTTTTACCGGCCTAAAATAACGCCGAAATACGAGCAACAACCGTTGTAATAAACAAGTTCGAATTGCGTGCTTATAACTTCCATGTTAAAAATGCACGCGAATTTTGCTGCCTCAAACGCTCGCTCGAATTAGCTTTCGTACGGAACCGCCCTGTACCGAAATGTCCTGTACCGAAACGCCCGTGTCCCGAAACGCCCGTGTCCCGAAATGTCCGTGCACCGAAAAGACCGTACCGAAACGCCCTGTACCGAATTGCCCTGTAACGAAAAGACCTCGACCCCTCCGGACCCGCTCTCGGGGTGGACACAAAAGCGCGGCGAATAACAAAAGCCTCCGCGGTTTCTCCTTACTCTCCTCCCGCCTAACTCAGCTCGGCCGGCGGGGAAACAAACAGAGTACAGGTAAAGAAGCTAACCCCAGCGAAAGATCACTAACTGCCGGGCGGTTTTAATTATTAAGTGAGGGGCCCGAACTTAACACAGGCATTCAAAGATTTTGGCAACATCATTTAGAACGCCACCTGAATGTCTCTTCTCTTGTTTAGGTTAGGGCAACGCGTACAATTATTTTAACTCTTCTGACATAATAAGATGTTTTTTGACATTGTGAAACTGAAGCGTGGCTGTTTTGTTTTGCCTTCACCTCAGTTATTAGCAAACAAAAATATTTGGTGGTAATGGTTGGTCTTCGTTGGAGTGGAAACTTGCGGAACACTGGGTGGAGCATTACTATTGCTTTTACGTTATAAAACAGTTTCGTTTCACTGAACTGTAGTCGTATCAGGGGGATATTAGGGCGAATATAAAATTTTTCGGGAATTAGGGGTAATGCAGCGTCGGGCCTTGTAGCCTAAATACATTCGGTGCAGATTTAAAATCTTTCAGACGCCTGCTACAGCGCAAACAACGCTTTATCGGATTCGAAATTAAGGGTTCTTAAGCGCGGTAAGCAGAATTTCTGGATGCTCATTCAAGGGACCGCGTTGTCCTGCCGATATCACGTGCAGCGCCGCGTGGTGGCCCTGCACATGAGCCAACATTGTTACACTTGGATGCGTTTTCAAAGTGGATAGAAGTCTTTCCTGTGTCTTCCACATCTGCAGAAGCTACCATTTCTGCCTTGAGAATTGCATTCGCTCAGCATGGCCTGCCTGACGTCATAGTTTCCGACAACGGTCCGCCTTCACCAGTGCCCAGTACCTTGAGTTCTTAACTCGAAATGGAATACGCCGCATGCTCGTACCGCCGTATCACCCTGCCTCAAATGGTACAGCTGAACGAGTGGTACAAACTGTAAAGAATAAACTCAAAAGTCTGGTTCTGGGAACTTCCAAACACAGATTCTCCAGGTTCCTATTCCACTACAGGACCACACCACACGAAGTTACAGGTCGGCCACCGTGTGAGCTTTTGACGAGAAGAATGTTCAAGACTCCGTTGGATGTCCTGAGGCCAAGCCTGCAGGCATCTGTACTTCTAAAACAACTCAAGCAGGAAGTTGTACGCCGACAGAGGGTCCCGGCAGGCTCCATGGGAAATGCGACATGGGCAAAACGTGCTACACACCCACTGCAGCCAGGTAATGACGTGTATGCGTGAAACTTCCACAGGGGTACACCTTGGGCGCCAGCCACTGTTGTGGGACGTCACACCGTCATCAGACCATGTTCGTTTTGAAGATGGCATCTTGGGAAACCGACACAGCGACCATTTACGCCTTGTGCAGACAGAAAAATCGGACCTCACCTTCGACAACGCCATGCAGACCGCCCTGGCAATGGAAGCAGCAAAAAGGGATGCAGGCGAGATAGCCCAAGCTAACATTGTAACATGTTAGCTCATGTGCAGTGCCCCCACGCGGCGCTGATAGTTTTGTGTTCAGCCGTGCAAGCCTGGCACAGCGGCGAGGGGCCGGTTTATGAAAAATAAACACAGTTCGCCAGGGTTGCAAACTGGTGGCTACTTTCGTCAAATTGGCGACTTTGAGAGGCCCGTGTCGGACCTAAAATATATAATGGCGACATGGCGAATTTCTGGCGATTTTCGGCTGAGGACTCTACCCATTCATTCCGCTTACCCCTTTCTCTATCTGTCTCGGCGGCATTGCAAAGCTTAGCCGTAGGGCCGGACGGAGAAAGCGGCGTTCGAAGAGCTGTTTGTCTCATTTCGCCCAAGGCGTGCGCATGTCTAGGCGGGGGCCCGGGGGTAGGCATCGGGTGGGGGGGGGGGGGGAGTTTTGGGCTTTAAAGAATTTCAGAGTCATGACAACTGTGCTAGCTGGCCTGGTACACTTCGACGACGTTGTGGTGTTCGCCCGTACTTTCGACGAACACCTTGCAAGGTTCGCGTCTTTACTCCAGGCCATCCGTACGTCCGGGGTAACGCTGATGCCTTAAAAGTGCCGTTTCGCGAACGAGGAACTGAAGTTTTGTGCCCCGTCGTCAAGGCCGCGGGAGTCCTGCCTGACCTGGCAACAACTTCAGCCATAGCGAAATTCCCAAGACCGAGAAACAAGAAGGGCGTGCGAAGATTTCTCGGACTGTGCGTATTACTACCGGCGCTTCGTTTCAGACTTCGCACGCATTTCTGGGCCACTCACACGCTTGACGAAAGATAGCACCCCTTTCGGCTGGTAAAGTGCCCAAGAGGGAAGCATTCTGCGAGCTGCGAGCGCCTGCAAAGCCCGCCCGTGCTCGCTTATTTCGACGATTACGCCGAAACGGAAATGCACACGGACGGAAGTGATATAGGCTTGGGTGCAGTTTTCGTTCCAAAAGCAAAGCGGGCTGCGAAAAGGTAATCGCCTATGCCAGCCGTGGTCTGTCGAAGGAGGAGAAAAAACTATTCTGCCTCTGAGAAAGAGTGCCTGGCTATTATATGGGCGATTTCAAAATTTCGCCCATACGTGTATGGAAGGCCATTCAAGGTTGTAACAGACCACCATGCGCTGTGTTGGCTCGCCAATTTGAAGGACCCCTCTGCCGTCTTGGGCGGTGGAGCTTGCGCCTGCAGGAGTTCGACGTTACAGTCTTTTATAAATCCGGCAGGAAATACTCCGATGCCGACTGCCTGTCCCGCGCCCCCGTCGACCCACCACCAAAAGACTCTGATGAAGACAGCGCGTTCTTCGGGATCGTGACGGAGAGCGACCTAGCCGCCCAGCAGCGCGCCGACCCGGACTTACACGTCATAATCCAGTACCTCGAGGGATGCAACGTTGCCGTTCCTAGGACCTTCAAACGCAGCTTACCACATTCAGCCTGAGAAACTCCGTCCTCGTGAAGAAGAATTTCAGCCCCGGAACAAGAGCGAATTACCTTCTCGTACATCCCCGCGGACCTTCGTGACGAAATTTGGAAGCGTGCCACGACGACCCGTCTTCCGGACATCTGGTCACAGCCCGCACTATTGGAAAAATCAAGGCGAGGTACTAACTGGCCCGGCCTTACCTCTGACGTCACCCACTACGTCCGGAGTCTGCCGTGACTGCCAGCGACGAAAAACGCCGCCGACAAGACTCGCCGGACTTCTGCAAACCGATCGCCGTCACCATCGAGACCATTTCAACAGATTGGAATGGACCCTTTTAGACCCGTTCCCTACGTCACGATCATGTGATTGTGTATTTGTGTCGTAACAAGTGGATTCTCGTAGCGACAGACTACAGACGCTGCTACGCAGAGACCGCCGCTCTTCCGAGGGGGACTGCACAAGAAGTGGCGAAGTTCTTTATAAGCCAAGTTGTGCTGCGACATGGAGCCCCAGAAGTCATAATCACAGACCGCGGAAACGGCATTTACTGCGGAGCTGATGCAAGGAGTATTACTCTACAGCAACACGGATCACCGAAGAACGACGGCGTACCACCCCCAAACGAACGGACTACAGAACGTCTGAACAAGACAATCGCAGATATGCTGTCAATGTACGTTGACGTTGAACATAAGACTTAGGGCGAAGTGCTCCCGTATGTCACGTTTGCGTACAACACGGCTATCCAGGAGACGACGCAGCTGACGCCGTTCGAGCTTGTCTACGGTAGAAGGCCGACTACGATGCTCGACGCCATGCTTCCGCACGTAGAAGACGACGACCTCAACGCCGACGTCCACGGATATCTTCAACGTGCGGAGGAGGCCCGCCAGCTCGCTCAAGTTCGTATAACGGACCAGCAGCTGGTGGATGCGGGCCGCTACAACCTCCGACGCCGAGACGCCAAGTACCAACCAGGGGATCGTGTGTGGGTTTGGACTCCCATCCGACGACGCGGACTCAGTGAGAAGCTCCTGTGACGGTATTTCGGACCCTACCAGATTCTACGACGTGTTGGCCAACTTACCTACGAAGTGATCCCCGATGGTGACTCCGGCACATCACGACAACGCACGCGGCCTGAAGTCGTCCACGTGGTTCGCTTAAAACCTTTCTACGGACGATGACGAACTTTTTTTTTTCATTTGCTCGGACTGTCGCTTATGTTAGCATCGGGTCGATGCACTCTTAGAGGGGGGGGGAATGCCGCGAACCATACATTGGGTTTGTTTATTTGTGTTTTGCTTTTACCGCCCGGCTGCGCCGGTCTGTGTTATCTCTGCGCCAAGGGAAGCGCGTGTTCCATTCTTTCTTTCTGTGCCGCATGTGTTATCTGTTGTGATAGGGAGAGCATTCCGATCTAACGTGAACAGCCCAGAATAATCTTCTTGGATCTACTATGTTCTCGATGTGAATCGACGTTTCGAGAACCACGCGCGCCGAAAGATAAAAAGCCTGCAGTGCGGACGCCGGGGCATTCGATTCTGCGACGCTCGCCGACGCAAGTCACTTTGTTGACCGCTGCTTCGCCGCCTCTGTATTCTTTTGAGTTGTTAGGGGAGCACAAGTTCGCTCCAATAAACGTGTTTCTCATTCAAGACAACTGCATCGTCCTTGTCTTCGTGACAATATATTCTCGAAAATGCACTCCCAAATGGTTCTTCACCAGCTGATCCCCCATACCATGACCCCCGATTCCCTGTCGCGCTAGGCACTTTTTCCCTTGACAGCGGTCTGGTTCGAGTAGTGTGAGCCGGGGCCTACAACCCACTCGGTGCCTCCAACTGGACAATTAGATCCTCAATAAACAATTAGATCCTGTACGGCCCTTGAAGATTAAAGAAGTGTTAATCCTCCCTCCCTGCTATTCCCATTTCCCCCCTCTGGCCAACCGGTCGTCCCTTCCCAATAAAGGACTCTAGGCTATTACTACTTTCTGTGTTTGCAAGATAACGATCACATGCTATACGTCGGTGGAAAAGTCCCTTCATCGGCTAAGCTATAGCTATGGCTGAAGGCAAAGGTGGCGCCTCGGCGTGGTTAATTTAATATTTATTATTATTATTAATTAAGCCTTTCCTGCAACTGTTAATTGCTTCGTTACCCCACACCCCGCGGTACGAGCCTTCCCAGTCACAAAGGAAAAAAAGTTAGGAGAGGCTTTGGCCTTATGCCAAAAGCGATGAAGGAACTTTAGTTGATGATGATAACTTGGCTAGCCTTGCGGCGCCATCTAACGGCTAGCTGAAGAACCAGGAATTTTGAAGTTCACGTTGGGACTGGCGTTGAAAAACGTCAATATAATGTAAGTGTATTGAACAGTGCTGATTTTTAAGGGGTTATAAAAGATTACAAGATTTTATTTTTATGTGCTACTGCAGATATAAAGTTGGCGACATTTATGGCGAAATCTTAAGAAAAAATGGCTAGTTCGGCGACTCCTTGCTCGTCGTCGGGCGAAATTGACTCCAAACTCACTGGCAACCCTGACAGTTCATTCTGGGCAAACGGCTCGGCATGTTCTCATGTTTTTCGCGGGCCTGATGACTTCTGTTCGCGGTAGTCACTTCCTACCCTTCGGCCATCCGTACTTCTACACATCTAACACATACAGTGTTGAAATTCTTACGTCTGTGGAACTCGGGACGTATGTTTGTTGTTTTTCTGTTTCTGATTCCAGATGCCAGGCCTCTTTCCAGTAGCGATCTGCACACGCACAGGCCTCCGGTCCGCCACTCTTGGCAGTAGCCTCGGGCGAAATAAACAAAAGGGCGCCCCCTCAGCTTGCTGCTTAGGGAGCGCGGTTATGCTTCCTAGGGCTACACGTTTTTATTTCCTCTTTTCGGGCAGTTCGCAGAGTTCGTACGTGCACACAAAAAGGCTTTCAAAGGAAAGGGGCAAAAATGTTTGAGGCTGACCACGCTGCGAGCACTTTGCTACCAGTGAGGGAGAAACGAAAATGAAAAAAAAAAGTGAAGAACTGCAGATTAGTCACGCGAGCCTGCGTCCGCTACTGTGACATTCATGTGAAAGGCACGGGTGACGTTGGGTGCGGGAGGGATTGCAGGACCAGCATATTTTGTGCACGCGTGTTCCCCGAAATCCAAACATTTCTTAGGGCATGCCTTAGTGCCAGTTTAGGTTCGCCATGGCGGCTGCTAAAAGACCGGTACTGGAAAAAGGTCCATTGCAATTGAGGAACGAAATTTTCCACTTCCCCTCAACCGGAGGTTGAAATGGGGTTTACTCTCCCTCTCTCTCCTCGAGAACGTTTTCCTGAGAAAACGGGGAAAGGGGTGTCTGCGCGTGCAGGTAAAGCACCGACTCTACAGTCCACAAGTTTCCCCGTATACATCTTTGTCAGGTCTCACGGAGGGCAGAGGACAGCACCCCAGAAATTATTGGAAACGTGTGTGCCTCCTTTTCTTTGATTCGAGAGGAGGCGCACTCCTTCGTCGTGCCTTCATGCGCAATGGAATGCAGACACGCCAGCAGACCGGGCCTGCCATGAAGCTCTGTGCTTCAAGTGAATTCTGGTGACAATGAAAGCCCTGCTGGGGTGGGTGCTTTTCAGATGAAGGCTAGAAGCTAAACGCCAGTCCCGCATCTGTACTGTCAACCCCCTCCAAGAAGGAACAAGCTTGCTCACCACACCCTCTAGTGGCATCGCGGTAACTCTCCACGCCGCGCACATTATCGGATAATCTCCCACGCATTTTTGAATGCCATAATTAGGATTGTTCAATTAGGATTGTTCCTGCTCTTTCCATTCATGTCTTGTATATTATTAATTATTCTATCAGTATAGGTCTGGCTTGGTACCGCATGCGTTGCTTTTTTCGTTGTTGTCGAACTGCCGGCTGTTTTAGTTTGTAGATACTGATAGTACCTGTGTTCACTTTGTTGATTGCGCAATCCCATGTTTTTTTATTTTGTTCCCGCTCATTGTTGCGGTTGCTTTGTGGATGTTGATCCTATCATGCGTATTTTTTGGCATTGTTGTATTCGTTCTGCCCGCTCCTGCCAAAGGCCTTTTTCAAAGGCTGGCAGTAAACCTGAAATAAATAAATAAATAAATAATTCTCCTTGCCTTCCCCCCATTATACCGAAAATGGGGGAGAGTTTGAATAGGCAGCGGCAGTTAAGTGGCAGTCGTCTTCCAGTTTTCGACGTCCACTAAAGACACTGGAGAGGCACGAGTGGCACCCCCCCCCCCTACCGAGGCGGCTGGTACCCGGGGCCCAGGGCCCCCCCTGTCCCTCCCCCCCTAGCGACGCCACTGGTACCCGTAGCTTTGTATGAGCTTGACGTCGTTTGGAAAGTCGTTAGGCTTAGCGTTAGGTATAGCTGACGTTACGCAAAACAAGGGCGATAGCACATACCAGCACAAACCGACGGGCATTTTCCGCTTCGTGCGTGTTCTAATAGTCAACCGGGCTGTGTGTCTTATAGGTTCTTCGCACCGTTGCCCGACTGGCCCGGATAACATCTAACCGCGCCCCCGGAATTTTTCGGAGCGAAGAGTTGTCAAGACCTGAGCCTCGCCGAGACTGATACTATAGGCCGACTTCTCACCCTGCTACCGGCTTTGGATTTGCCTTGCGGGCACCCCACGCTAAGCCTGACTGTCGTTTAGTCCTAGCCCTACAATGAGCGCTCGTGGGCCGCTGAGCTTCGCGGCATGGCCTAGCACTGACACCACTAAGGAAACGAATTAAGCGGTTGAACTTACCGGCATGCGGGCCCCGGCACAGCGTCCTCGCATTCCTGCCGAAGTTTTCCAAGCCACGGAGTACGACCAAGAGCAGCTTACCGACTCCGTCTCTGGTCGAAGCGGTGACGACTCTACGTATCCCGCCCGCGGACCAGTCTTTGAAGCCGACGGCGGCTGGAAACTGACGCTTTCGCGGCGTCAGCAAAAGGACGAGAAGGGCCGTGAAATCGGCCTGAGCGGTCCATCGACCCCCCGCGGCGACGCGCCAACGGTGGCCGCGGCTCACATTGACAAGACGGGGCGTACTGATAACACCAACGGGGACCGCGTATACGCTGCCGCCGCATGCCGAAGAAGACATAATGTGTTATTTGGTATATTTGTTATTCTCGCATGTGACCAGACACGGTGAGTCCCCACTTGGTCCTGTACACTGCAAAAATCCCAGCAGAAGACCTCTCCGTAAAATCCAGCTGGCGGCGAAAAATTCCTCGGTGCACTATGTTCTGCTTTGGCGTTTCTTCGTTGCAACATTTGTGTTTCTTTGTCTTTCGGAGCGGACCGCCATCTCTTCAGCTGGTGCTCCGTGTATGCGTCTCTTTCTTGGCTTTCGTTTTTTCCTCTTACGGGGCGAATTGCGTCAGCAAGCAGATCACAGCGCACGCCACAGCTTCCCTAGAGTCAGGGCTTTGCAGCGCGGCTTGTGTGCACCTGTTGCACTCACGTGCCGTCAAGTTCGGGTGTCACGTGGCACGCATTGTTCTACAACTTTTATGTTCATATTTGCAGTTTTGCGAATTTTGTGGAACGGGAACATTGCCCCTCGAAGGGTCCTGGCCAATCCCCCAAGCGAGTATGGGCACCACGAAGAAGGAAACGGCAACAACTTAATCCAGATGCAGTATACACGGATGCCGCCACCAACCACCACGGAATATCATCAGCCGTAGTTGTGGATGCACGGGGCAAACTCCTGGACTTTCTCATGAGCAGAAAACAAACTGCTGCCAAACAAACAAAGCTGGCCGCTTACATTGCATGCAGGTGGGGGTCTAGCTATCCTAGCTGTGGCCGTCGCACCTCCATGTAGCTTTCCGCATCTACAACCTCTGCAACACTTTCGTTTACCGTACGGTCAACTGAAGGGCGACGCTTTCGGATAACCAGTGCGCGACAGAACAGCCTAAACGAGTCATTCTGAAGGTTGGTGCTGTTGCGACGCATCCCAAGAATGTTATTTAAGATTCGTTGTGTTCGGACACATACCAAGGAAAGCTAATTCATTGTTGCTTTCGAGGTCCGCTTAAGCTAAGCGCGGTGCCGCAGGCAGCGTATACGCTCCCTGTTCGCATTGCGTCGCCCGGAGACAGTGGCGTACACACGATTTCATGTTGAGGGGAAAAAGGAAAGGTAAAGCATGAAAGGATTAAAAAGTAAAATAAGCAGCAACGAAACAAAAATATGAAGAGCAACAGCAAAAAATTATTCCAATAAAAAATATCGCGATGATGTCGTTCTTTACGTGATTTACCGATTGTTTTATTACGTTTTTCCCCCGTGAAATCGCGAAACGCTTCATCGTCTTTGTGAGAGTAACATAGCAGCCACATATGGTTATTGCGTATAGCTTGCGGCAGTGCACTGATATAATTTTCGGTAGTCATTATTTCATGATAGTTGAAAGTTAGTGTCCTTGTACGCCCGCTGCATACGCCAGCGTCGGGAGGCCGCAACAAAAGAATACATTCACTGACTCTGTTCGCTTAGGGCAAACCCATTTTTCGAGTAGCGTGAGCGGCCCATCTTGCACCGAAAGCAAGATGCTACATGTGAGCACGGCAAGCATCTCTGTTTTTCCGCATCCCCAAGGCAGAATATAATTGATCAAGGTAAAAATTTATTGCACTTACAAGCAATGAATTTCGTTCGTCTTGAACAGATCCCCCCATAAGACCAAACTTGTCGTTGGGGATCTGCCGGCAGGCGGCTATCGCAGATCCCTCGTCGAAACATTCATTTGACGTCGCCTAAGCAGGTTAGGCATTCATTGTGTTTTTAATACAGTACTCTACCTCCTCAAAACATGTCAATATTTCGCAGCAAGAAAAATATCTGTCTGCCCCCAGGCCTACCCCCTACCCCCGGCGCTATTTCACTTGACCGAATTTCTGCTGGTCCTGCATGATGGCAGATTGTTGATAAATGGCGTCATTTCATGGCACGTATCAGCGCGGACTGTCAATGTAGACGGTATGACTGCGCTTTGGAGAACAGCAGAAGTTCGAGAATGGGAAATGTTGCTATGAGTAAGAGCAGACCATGTCGCTGCTTTGGCTGCCAGCCTCTTCGGCACATTGCGCGGATCCACAATACACGCCGAATTTACCTCTTTGGGGATTCGGAAAAGTCTGATGCCGCTGATTTTGCTCGCAAGATTTGCGCAGCCGAGAGCACAGCAGCCCACCGGCATCAGAAAAGCCAACACATGAACAAAAACTCCACTTTTGCGCGCGTCTAATGCAGCCTCACTGCATACGCCCCGCGCGCAGGTCCGAATGTTTTGCCAACCAACCTCCCGGCCACACCCAGCACGTGCGCTTTCCGTGACGTCACGGCCGCCGCGTGACGTACCCCGGGAGAGGTCCATTGGCTCTTCACAGCTGAGCTGTTGTACAAGCCATAAGGTCGGTGTTGCAGGAAAAGATACCGAAACGATGCGAACGCTCGTGAGCGCGCGCATCGCGGCGACTGCCGAGCGTCCCCGGCACGCGCAGTAGCTTTAGCAAAAAAACAACAAGAAAAGAAAGACAACTGGCGAAAACCCGGAGGAGGGAGACAATGCCCTGCGTTAAGGATGACTTTGCATCCACCACTCGCCGCGAAGAAGACGGTGACCTCTTGGATGCATAGCACCGCAACGTTAACAATTCAAATAAACGACGACATCGAAACTTAACTATGTGCCCGGCAATGCTCACCTGCAACAGCTTCGCCATTCAAGTCTTGCGCGCGGGAGCAAGCTTAGAACAACTTCTTGGTGGACTTGTAGACCGTTCCAACGAGGGCGCCGCCATCTTCCGTGCGCCGCCCTCTGGTAGCTGGCCGATTCGCCGGCTTGGACGTTTGCTCCGCGGCGCATGGGCGCCAGCGGCGGCTCGGTGAATTTTAAAGACGACAGTCTTTCTTGGGCTACTTAAACCCAGAAATTTTGGTCTGTCTGTGTGTCTGTATGTCTGTCCGTCTGTCTGTCTGTGACTCGATTCAGCCACCCGGCCAAAGCAAAACAATGCCTGCGCAATAGTCTTATATAGTCGCAGCTAAATCTACCCGTCTTGGTCCGGTGTAATGTTCATACTTGTCAACATTGTTGAAAAAAAACAAGACATTACGAAAATATGAGACAACAAATCAATACAGAAGTGATATTTGCAGTGTTCCTTTATAAAAATTCAAACATGCTTGACTTTTGCGAAATTAAATACTTCATCAACTGCAGAAAAAGAATTCACTCCGCCGTCGCCTGCTGTCGCCCGCGCCACTATAGCTTCTGGCGCCATTTTAAGAAATCAACCGGCAACAGTTACGCAAGGTTCCACTAGATAGTTTCCACGTTCTACTTGCAACGCACGTGGAGTAGGGAAACGCGGTTCTATAAACGTTGAAGTAGGGTGCCTCGATTAACGCGCGTCTTCGCCGTACGGCAGCGTTCGCATCGAGACACCCGGTTTGGAGCCGTGGAACGCGGGAAATTTAAAATGATTTAAGCAAACATTTGGCGTCTTTGCCTTGGGAGGAGCGCGACGCAAGAGGAACAACATAAGAGGTGAGCGCTAAAGCGAAGGGAGGCATTTGCTTCTCAAAACCGATAAAGACTATCGTCTTTTGACGTCATTTGCAACGAAAGGAGCAGATACGCGGCCAATTTTTTTTGTTAAAGAGACAAGCTCCAGATGACAAGAGAAAGTTTTCTATCCAGCGGCCCCGGGAATCTGGGCGTTCCGATCCCCATAGTGGGCTGTGCGCATTTAGGTCACCAACTAGTAAAAACGGTTCTGGCAGTTGATCTATAAGGGACTCAAATTCGTAACTGGTCAGACGATATTCAGGGGGAATGTACAGTGAGCAAATTGTTGTTAACATGTTGAAGATAATTGCCCGAACAGCAACCGCTTCTAGGCCGGTGCGCAAATGAATAGATTGACAAGGGACAGCTTTTCGCATAACGATTGCCACGCCACCCGAGCAGTGCGAGCAGCTGTCTCTGTCTCTTCTAAATACTGAGTATTGGTTTAGGAAGTTGGTATGCTTAGGGTTCAAGTGAGTCTCTTGTAGACACAGGACGGTTGCTTGAGTTTTGTGTAGGATTTCATATATATCATCTAGTTTTTAAAGACGATAGCCTTTCTTGGGCTACTTAAACCCAGAAATTTTGGTCTGTCTGTATGTCTGTCTGTCTGTCTGTATGTGACTCGATTCAGCCAACCGGCCAAAGCAAAACAATGCCTGCGCAATAGTCTTATATTGGCGGTGAGATGTTTGAGTGGCGCCCCCTGGCTCTGACGTCGGCTTAGGGACTCGCGCCGCTGTCGTCTGCTACACTCCGCTTGTGAGGGGGAGCAGTGCCTGGGCTAGAAATCACCCGCTTCGTTGCTGTAGTGCGTTAAAAAGCGTATTTCTAGCGGCTCAGTTATTTTGCCAGCTTGTGACGCATCTGAATAATTTGAAGCTGTATCCCCCACAAGTTTGCAACACACGAAGAGATAGATCACATCTTTCTTCAGAGTATCGGTCAGAAGATCGTGTGTAACTCGTCCTTTCTTGCTTATTCGCGAGGATCAGCGATCAGAGCTTCTCGATAAGTATTCAAAATGCGTAGGCTTCCCTGCAGTATTTTTGAGATGCTCCAACGACGACTCAACAGTTTAATGCTACGTACCAAGCCGCGGCCTCTACACGCGCATCGCACGCAGGAAATAAAGCGGCTTTCTTCTGTTTCTTTTGTTGCTGTCTTGTATCAGATTAATGTTTCTTTCTTTTTTTCTGCCCAACGCATTAATTTTTCTGCGCCGTCACCAACTTCTTATTAGGAGGTTTCGGGATGTTTGAGAGGCTCACAAAGGTCGTGTGGATACTTCCTTCATGTGGTATGTCATACATTCCCTTCTTCACAAATTGGCTTTCATTACGGCTGCGTGCAAGAAGGTGCATATCCGCAACGTGCTTTGTTTATTCACATGCAAATACAATGAGAAGGTTTGTGCTACGCCCCCGATATCGCGCCCTAAACGACGTGGTCCACACTACTCGAAGGCGGCTTTTGTGATCCGAATTTCTATCGTAATTATATCGTTATGATAACGAACTGACTCTCAGCTCGAACAATGATGACATGATTACAGTGTTGAAGGCATGATATTCTCGCTAACTAACGTAATAAATAGTATACCTGCATATATTACAAGAATCGAAACCGAATAAGAATTCCAAGTAGCTCTTTATTGCTTTTCAACCCTTCCAGGCGCGAAGAACAAATCCTATTCTACTCGGGATGGCGTTCTATGATTTGAAGAAAATTATTTTTACTGTCTTGTCCTGGACTGAGGACCCGTCCCACTAACCAGATCGATTTAATTGTTAAATAAAGTTTTCCCCTCCTCCCCTTACTCCTCCTCCTCCTCTTGAGTGCAGTTTTCCTATAACGCATATCCGAATATCGGGAAGATATGGCTGTGCAAAATGTTCCGAAATATCCCTCCAGGTCTTAACAAACATATATGTGTTACTATAAATTTAACGAAGACGTGACTCGTTTTGCTCAATAAACCTCCATACTGGTTAGATGCCTGGTATAGAATCAGTACGCACGTATACACACACTGGGTTATTTGGAACTCAACCTACAGTTTTTGCAGTCTATAGTGCATGTCGGCAAATTTTCATGCCTTGACAACGTAAAGTGATGTGACAAAACACGTTCGAGCGTTCGGCAAGGTTGCAAAAACTGTTTTACCTTACATATGATTACCGGGAATCGTAATGCCTTCTGCCAAAGCCAACAGCCCTGAAGGCCTAGAATTTGTTTTGGTCTTCCATTTTCGCTGTTGTCGGTTATTAGCAGCTGACTGTTCCTTTTGTTCGAATGCTTACTTGACAAGCTGACGCCTAGCTCCGACTCTTCGCGCTCCGCTCAGGACCGGCTTCGCAAGGAATGGGGTGGCGCCGGCAATGTTTCTCCCGTAGCGGTATCCAAAACTATACTTTAATTGACACCATGAGTTAGTGTATGCGATTTTAAGCCTATTATTATGATAAAAAGTTACCCACACGCCAATTCTGGTGGGGACAAGCATCAGACGTTGACCGAGCGCAAAGAAACAGCAGGGACAGCGAGCCTGAGTGAAGCAGACGACAAATGCGAGAATCCCTAAGCTGACGTCACGGAGGCGGGCTTCGCAGCGCCGCCTGTGTTCGCGCTCACCGCCAATAGTCACAGCTAAATCTACCCATCTATGTCCGGTGTAATGTTCATACTTGTCAAGATTGTTGAAGAAGAATAAGATATTACGCAAATATGAGACAACAAATCAATACAGAAGTGATATTTGCAGTGTTCCTTTATAAAAAATCAAACAGGCTTGACTTTTGCGAAATTAAATACTTCATCAACTGCAGAAAAATAATTCACTCTGCCTTCGCCTGCTGTCGCCCGCGCCACTATAGCTTCTGGCGCCATTTTAAGAAATCAACCGGCAACAGTTACGCAAGGTTCCACTAGATAGGTTTCACGTTCTGCTGGTTCTATAAACGTTGAAGTAGGGCGTCTCGATTAACGCTCGTCTTCGCCGTACGGCAGCGTTCGCATCGAGACACCCGGTTTGGAGCAGTGGAACGCGGGAAATTTAAAATGATTTAAGCAAACATTTGGCGTCTTTACCTGTCTTTACCTTGGGAGGAGCGCGACGGAAGAGGAACAACATGAGAGGTGAGCGGGAAAGCGAAGGGAGGCATTTACTTCGCAAAAGCCGATAAAGACTATCGTCTTTTGACGGCATTTGCAACGAAAGGAGCAGATACGCGGCCAATTTTTCGTTGTATCGCGTTGGACGTTCTTTTCCGTAATATGCTTTAAATTGGAAAGTTGTTGCATAGGACCAGTTTAAGCGATATGGCTTAATTTGGCGGCTTTGGGGCCGCGGTGGAGCTGAAATTCGCCTCGAGGTAGCGTGGTCCACGGTGGGCAAACGATGCCGTGTCGAACATATGTTTGCAATACTCAGCCACAATTTTTTTGTTCGCGTGTGTGTGTCCGGGATCGCGTAAAGCGGGTATTTTGATCGCTTCACTGCAAAAATTAATGTTTATAAAACGATCTAACCGTGATACGCTCTGCGCCCATGGGCAACAAGCAGAAGCACGTGTCGACGTCAGTGTAACAGACTTCTGGCTTCATATCCCTGCAGGGTATGAAGCCAGACATACAGGTAGTTTTGGATGGACTGCATTAATACTATCGATATATCCATGATATTAAATACTATCGATATAAGCCACCACTTCCGATATATACATTATATTATACTATCGATATATCCATTATATATCCGATATATCCATTATATACTATATACCCATTATATACTATATATCCGATATATCAACTTTGCTACAGAACATTGCACGCATAGGTTATACGCAAGGACCAGTGACCTTAAAAACCATTTTAGGGCCCTGGCCGTCTTCTTCTCAGCAACGCCTTGCCCTAAAATTTCTGTTTTCGTACCTCAGCGACACTGGCTTAATTTAAAAGCTTTAAATCTCTTCACTCTGAGACTTTCGCTCTTTCCCTTTTACCTAATTTCTTTGGTCCCTCTCTCAGCTTGCATCTCTTTTCTGCCCTCCTATCTCTTGGGCCTTTCTTCCTTTTCCCCCTCCCCTAACAGAGTAGCATGAAGGCGATTTTGTACGCCGGCTAAACACTCTGTTTTCTAATAAAGAGCTTCTCTCTCTCTCGATATATCCATTATATACTATCGATATATCCATTATATTAAATACCATCGATATAAGCCACCACTGCCGCCAACTATAAACAAAACTTCCTCTCTCTAGAATTTCAAGCTGCTCTGCAGCAGAATTTAGCCGTGCAACTAATGTACAACATAAAAATTACGCCCATCTTCCCGCGAGGGAACCCTGATGGGATGCGACGCATCGGGGGGGTTCAATTGGCGTTTCCATTGGGTCGATTCTCTAAATCGGGTGAAACGTGTTGTGAACGCGTATGATGCATTCCATCACATGCGGGTGTTCTCATACGAGGGAAGATGGGCGTAATTTTACTTTAGCGTTTGGAGTGACGCTGATATTGGATTGTGTCACACCACTCGCTGAAGGGACCGTCGCTTCCATCACGTCTTCATCGGAAGAATCGAGTCAAGCACGCAGTCGTCAAGCAAAGTGACGCGAAGTCGAACGAGAGCGAGCGCTGACTGAACCGCCGCAGCGCGCTACCCGCTTTATAGTCACAAGCGCCTGAAGGGAGGAGACAGGGCGAAGGAGAGTCGCGCATGCGCGCACTTGCGCGACGGGAGCGGAGCGAAGCGAGCGCACGCAGCGGTTGTTTATGATAATGAGACGGAGTGAGAGTGTTGCGCACAGCTGTCGGAAAGAAAATCGGAGGAGAGTCGCGCATGCGCAGGGGGCGTGCGGACGCCGCCGACGCCGTCGCAGGAGGGACATGCCTCAGAAGGCGCGCATTCGATTTTGCGCGCATGCGCATTTTCCCACAGCTGCCTGTGAGAAGGCGCGCATTCGATTTGTTTCGGGCCGTCTGTTGCTTCAGACTTTTAAAACATGCGCGAAAAGGGCTGGGAAGTTCGTGCAACTATTATTACTTCGTTGTGAGCTGCTGAAACGCGCTTATAGTCGTCCGGTAAAACGAAAACACAGGCATCGCGAGACGTCGTGGCGAAGCTGAGTGCACAAAATGCAGTGTTGAGCGCTAGATGGGCGCCGGCACAGCTAATATGCCCTGTGCCGATCGCACCATCATGTGTTTGTGAGAAAAAAAAGCTACCGTCGGAGGAAAGTGTCGAAACATGCCGGCTAGGGTGTAAGAATTCGGTTTCAGCGCATGTTGTGAAACATCAAATCCAGAATTTTATTATTTTTGTTTATACAGTCAGTTTTGTTCCTGTTAGCAGGGTGCCCGCGCCAAATCTTTAGATAATAATGCCATGCAGCCACGAAAGCACTGCAGTGTCTTCACTCGTGAAGCAGTGACCTTCCCCGAGGCACATGCAGTGCTGCGAAATATGTGGCCCCGTTTTTCATGTTTTTTTTTTTCTAACTTCTCGAGAGAAATGTTGCTCGCAGCGGCTAGTATTCAGGGACTCCGGAACTATTTTGGGAGTGGGGGGGGCAAGTACTGCCGTATTTTTTATCATCATCATCATCAGCAGCAGCTCTCCAATTAACCCTGTCCTGTGCTAACTGCGACCAATTTATACCAGCAAGCTTCTTGATCTCGTCTGTCGGCTTTGTGCGTTTTGTTTTCTTTTTATTTCTCATATTTGGCCATTTTATATATTTTTATTTTATTATTTTATTAATTGGTATAATTTTATTGACGTCTATTATTTTTTGTTTAAATTTATTCGTATTTATTTAACATGTTTGTATCCTCGTTTATTCTGCATTGGTATACACTAAAAATAGTTTCAGAATTAAGGAATGCTTGCGCAGACTGCGCAAATGATGAAACAGGTTTGAAAGCTGGAAAAACATGTTTTTTTAATATTTCAGCATTCGCTCCTGCAGTGAAGTAAATTTGAACGGGCGAAACTCCAGAAATGTTACAATAAACAAGAAAGTAGACACTATAGTTACAAAGCTATTAGCGCTGATAGACGAGCTTCATGGCTGGCACGGGAGGGACAGGGCAGGGGAGGCTCTCAAAGGCGGCCGAAGGTTGAGGTTCGTTCTGCCGTTCTACACACAAACTCTCTCATAACGGCATCCAATTGCAGTTCCGCAGCTCTCTTCTTGTGCACGTGGAGCAGAAGAAGGTGTGTCAGCCTCCTCTGCGTCATTCGATTGCGTAAAAAAAAATTCCCCGCATTTCCCCGAGGGGAAGAATGTGAAAGTGCGAATGCACGAGTTGAATTTGCGCGGTTCGGTAATGTTCGCGAAAGAGAGATCACACACACACACACAACTACAAAGAAAGAAAGATGCATTTATTCACAGACACCTATTTGTGTTGTCGTTGTACTTGATTGCTAGAGCGGATCTCAGCTTTGAAATTTCGTGTCAGTACTCCTTTAAGCGGGTGCATTAGCCCTTCTCACGCCCGATTCTTGGCCAATCCCCCACGTGGGTATGTGCCATGTCAGCGGCCAGGCAGCGCGCGCCCATCTCCCCCCATTGCCAAGGAAGACGAGGAGATTCCTGGCCAATCCCCCACGTGGGTATGTGCCATGTCAGCGGCCAGGCAGCGCGCGCCCATCTCCCCCTGTTGTCAAGGAAGACGAGGAGCGCGCGCACCCGCAGCTGTTGCTATGCGGACGGCGGCGGACGCTTCAGGGTCGCTTAAGAAGTGCATTCGCACTTAAAATGTTTTTACTCGCCTCAGAGCACTGAAAGATCGCTCTCCTGAAGCAGCTGACGCAGGCACAGAAAACACGAGTTGCAGGTACCGGACAACCTGGTCCATCATCTCTCGCAGATCTGCAGACTTCCCTGCAGTATCTGATGAATGCGTTCACTCGCGGCCGGACTCTCGTCACGCAGGAGCGTTGGGAGAAGCACGAGTTGCGCTGAAAGCCTACTGATGTCAAAATCTGCAGCGTGTACTCCTAAAAGATCCTTTAGGTCGTCTGCCGCGAAGTATCGACCTTCAGCAGCGTCGGCGAAAATGCGCTCGAGGCCAATCAGCTGCTCCATGCCAGGCTGTTCGAATCGCCGTCGGATCTCGTTGGTAATAAGATCGATAGCGGCAAAAAATTATTTTCTCTGGGCCGACTTGGTGTCAAGCGCTGCAGGCTCCTGAGGCTTGTCTGTGAACTGAAGCCTTCTGGGCGGCTGCGAAACTCTAGGCACACTAGGTTCCTTTAGACCTAACTCTCTTGACCTTGAATTTGTGCGCTGCCATAGGACGTCAAATGATGCGTCAGACCGTAACTTTGCCAAGCGGTCACAAAGGGCTTCTGCTGCTTCTTTGGCTCCTGCAGCGCGGTAAACTGGGCATTGAAGAATCCTCGCTAATTGCTCGCATGGGCCAACCAGTGCTATAGAAAGGATAACCCCTAGTAAAGTTTCGAACTTCTTTAATACCTTCTCATATCCTTTCATGGCTGTCTTGCTTGTGCCACCTAGAGAGCTTTGAACTTCTAGCAGTTCCTTCAAAGTCACCTGCACCCTTTCGTAGTTCTCAACGAACCTTTCCATTGATTTTACTCTTACTGTCCACCTCGTTGGGCACAGTGGTAACAGTAGGGTGCTTGGCCCGAAACAATCCTGCTCACCGCCATCATTACCCGGAGGAAGTACGACGCTTGAATAAACAGTCTTCCTGTTTTTCGATTCCAGGATTGCATTGGAAACATCCTTTACAATGTTCAGAGCGTCGCCGACGGCACCGCAGTTCCTTGCTACCTCCTGGAGTGCTATAAGTGCTAAGTTGCTGCTGTGCACAAATATTGACCGTGGTTCCGCTTCGGTAATCCTTTTCTGCACGCCAGTAAATCTGCCTGCCATGTTCGCGGCCCCATCAAAACAGTGCGCCCTTAGGTTATGGAAGTCCAAGCCCAGACGCAAAATCATGTCCCTCAGGGCTTTATACAAGGTCTCAACCCTGCTGTCGGGTGCATTGTACATGCCAACAAATTCCTCGCGAACTTCCAGTGTTATTCCGTCTACCCAACGCACACAAAATGTGAATTGCTCATTCCCTGTTACGTCAGTAGTACCGTCAGCTATGATTCCATAAAATGGACTGCATTTGATGTCTTTGATGATGTCCCGCTGCACAGTTTGCGCCATGATTTCAATGAGCTCGTTCTGTATGTCGCTGCTGAGCCATTTATCTCGCTGCTTCAGCCATTTCTTCAAAGCAGGCACGTCTTGTGATCGTTCATCTAGCAGGTCAAGAAGATTTCCGTCATCCTTAATTGGTTTGCCCTTGCAAAGCTTGTCCCGTGCGGCATAGGTAGCGCACTGAACTCACTATAGCGCGCAGAGCCTGCCTGGCTTCCTCCTGCTGTCTGCTGGTGTGTTGAGATAACAACTGCACTACACGGATTCCCTTTTCTCTCGACAGTTGGCGGCTCGCGGAGAGGCGCTCTTCTCATGGCGCTGACATTTTTCAATACCCTTTTTCCAATTATTGAACCCGTTGCGAATAAAACATTGTTCCACTGCTGCAACGTCTTTTTCTCCTGTTTCCTTGAAGGCTAGTTGACATAAATGGCAAAACACGACGTCGCGTTCGTAGTCGTACGAGAGCCACGTGAATTTCTCAAACCATGCATATTTACAGGACCTTCCACTGTGGTTGCTTGGGAATTTGTAGCTCTTTGGCGGCAGTGATCGAACATGCGGGGGCGAGTCGTTGTGGCTTGCCATTTCCATTAGAGCGCAGGCGCCGCAATTCGAGGTTGCCTGACTGAAGTCTGTTGCCGAGCGGGCCTCACCACCTGGTGCCACCGTTTCTGGGGTCTCTGTAACAAGTGAGATAAAAATAATTATTAGTCGATCCACACTCTATGAGTCGTTTTTATAATGCGTTGAAAAAAATAGCGAGAAGGGCTAAAAATGCGCGACACGCACAAAAGAGTATGAAAAGCACATGAATAGCATGGTAAAAAAAACATCGCAAAGACATACCGTCAATATTCCCTGCTCCTTTCGCATGGTCATCTGGTTGACTTTCATGACAGTTGTTTCCTGCTGCCAGCCCAAGCACAAATACGAAAGGTCATTAGAAACACATTAATAATCAAACTGGCGACAAAAAATATGTGACGCAATATACTTTGTGAACAGGCGCGTAGCCAGGATTTTTTTTCGGGGGGGGGCTAAGGTTCAACCGTCGGCTCGGGGGTTTATAAAGCGCGTTTCGGGTCTCGTATGCTAGTGACGTTGATTATTGTGGTTGTATTTTGCTGTGCTCAGTTGTAATCTCGAGCAGATGATAATGGACGCAATGCACGCACGGGCACCTCGTCTGTTTGTGCTTTGTGTGTACTGTGTGTACTTTGAGGAAAGAATGCCACCCACAATGAATCTCCAGGTGTCTCCCCACATATGGTCGCTGGCATGCACACTTATCCCGGAATTTTTCTGGACGATCGCGTTCAGAAAAGACTTGTAAAGTTCTAATACAAATATTCATGGCACCGCTCATGTGGGAAAGCCACTAGGGGAAGGTGGAGGGCAATGACAAAAATAATGCAGTTTTTAAAAGATAAGTAAAAGAATAAATACAATGCTATGCGATGTGTAACAAAAAGATACGACATTCAAGTTAAAAACTGCGGGCGAGACATGTCCATCAACACAAACAAGTGTGAGAAAAACCTCTTACATCGTAAAACAGGTTGTGAAAGAATGTATACGGGCGATGTGTCATGAAAAAATACGAAATGCATGTACGAAAACGAAAGCGCGAACAAAGCCATTGAAATAGTTTGTTAGGAAAGGCGACGTCCCTCCGTAGAGGAAATGACAATATTTATACAAAAGAATGTGGAAGTAGTGGAATAGAAAGAAGTAAAATGAGGCAAAATAAATGAACTTCAAAATTACTATGAACTCGCGTAAACATCATTTAGTCAACATGCATATATTTCAGAAAAATTGTGCACATTGCCAGCCAACACAAGACATCAGTTACAATGTAAAGTAAGATCAGTTTAAGAAATTGACTTACAGGTCGAGGCATCGCTTGTACGTGGACGCTTTAATGATGAGCTCTCCCAAAACTCGGAGAGGCGTTTGTTTTTTAGACATTGCCGTTGTTGCGTCCGGAGAGCCTCGGCACTGCCATTTTATAGCACCGTTCCCTAGACTCTTTGGCTAGGGATAAACGCAGCAAAACAAAATTACCCAATCGCAAGAATGAAAATGCCTCTTTCTGCAAAATCGTCCTCGGGAGGGGTTCCGCCATACGGGGATGTGGGGACCGCATGGTACAGTCAACACGGACACGGCACCCTTGCCGGTTCGTAAGAAACGGGAGAGAGGGGTTCAGGGGTGACACACACAACGAACATGGGCATCTTTTATTGCGTGCTTATTCCGCAAAACCTCCATGAATTTTGCCCGCGCTCGACTCACTTCCAGCTAAAGCACCCATTTGCAGGATACATTGACCCATCACTGTTCTGCTGCCTGGGAGAGCTAATTGGCCACTTATTGTAGCAGTCTGCCGGTGCCTGTGCTACAGTGTGCTTGTGCTTCACGCAGTGCTGCATAGATTACCTGTCCCATTTGGAGAATATATCACAGCGCTCTTCAGCAATCAATGACAAGCGTCCCTCTCTTCCCCGCCTCAAATTACTCCAGTGATTCCTTGCTTCCCCCTCCAAAGCGTGACGCGCCAATTTTCTCCGCTGAGATGAAGCCTTGCGTTTCCCTTCCTGGCATGTCCGGTGGCACGTAGCATCGCCGAGGTGTGGTATTAGAGAGGGCATTCGTCGCGGTTGGGGAATTAGTTCCGCGGGCCTGCCTTCGCCATGCCCGCGCCTCCTCGCCCTTCCGCGCGCGCAGGCGCAGACGGGTCTCGGTCAGTACGGACACAACATATTACAAGAAGCGGGAAAAAGCGAAATGACGCCCAGGCAAGCCCATCTCCCGACGACCTCCCCGCGTCTGCCTTACGTGTACGCCGAAGCGGCAAGCGAGACGATATCCCGAATTCCCGAAAAGGAAGGCCTTCTTGTAGCCCACAAAACCATAAGAAAAAGCGCGAGGGGTTATTTGCGAAATTCCTTTGGGCGGTGCCATACCATTTACAGCGGTGAAACGCAAAACTTCCCGGAATGACTCCGCCGACACACAATGACGTCCTGATGTCAAGCAGCGCAGCCCATTAGCTTAACACTGCGAAAGATAAGACCACCGCATATACCTCGGAAGGGCGCAGGTGACTGACACCGAGAGAAATTATTTCGAGGCATTCTCCTCGAGCCAAGTCGGGGAAAGCCGAATAGTAGTTTTTTTGGCGCTTCCCCCTCCAAGGCCACGCACGACCTTCGGTGCGCCATGGGGAGAAAAACATTTAAATAGAAACATTTTCTGTATAACTGCCGTTCATGGCCAAATTTAGTCAGTTATGATAAAGGGAACCCATGAAGCTTCGAAGAGGTATTTGGTTGGAGTATATTTATTTGTTTTCATGTATGTTGTGACCGGGACCACACATTGAATTCCTTGAATTCCGTGAATTCCTTGTACAGAAAACTGCAGTTTTCTGTACAAGGAATTCACCTTACAAAAGAAAACGCGTGGCTTTGGCGTCCCTTGCGCTGAGCGTGGTTGGGGCTGAGCTGACCCGAGGGGGCCGTCGCCTGGGGCTGCACCCCTCCGCAATTATTTTGATTGCTGTGCTTCGTTATTTGTAAGCCCATGCATCTGATAGGTGTTTAGACGCGAATTTGCCTAATGGTCGCACGCTCGAAGCAACAACGTTAGTTCGAAAGATATGAGACTTTGTTCACAGGTGATCGGCCGGGCTGTTGGGTCCGACCGGTTTTCCTTGCCGAGAAACGGGAAGGGGTCTACTGGACGGCAGTAAGTATAGACTTCCATTTATGCATCCAATTCTACCTTGCATGAGTATATTCTCGCCTACATTCCGCACTTGCTTTGCCCGGCAAAAAACTTGGCCGGCGGCTATGCAGACCTATTCTCATTCTGCATTTTGAAAGGGGGTGCATTTTACGATGCCGCACATTTCTCCCACCCTCCAGAAAGATCTTTTTTCCTTATTTTTCAGATGCGGCTCATGCGGGAGGGCGACCACGCTTTTTTTTTTCTTCAAGTTTTACAGGATGACACCGGGGGTCTTTGACTTACTGCTGTCGTTTGTGAAGAACGACCTCACGTGGCAGTGCGCAGTGCGAGAGCCTCTGGAGCCTGGGGAGAGACTCGCAAAGCTCGCAAAGAGAGACTTTTGGAAAGCATTGGACCACACAACCGCCAGTTTGAACACTTAACTAGGTTTTGTGAAAAATTTGATTTCGGAGTAAGCGGTCGAAAAGTGGGAGGGCCCTGCCCCCTGTGCAAAAATGTTGGGGGGGGGGCGACCGCCCCCCCCCCGGTTCCGGAGTCCCTGCTAGTATTTACTTGTTTTTTGACGAAGTTGTTTGAACTGAATCAATTCCGTGTAGTGCGCCGCGTGCTGTACTCGTCCGCGCCCCGACCGGCGCGATAACAGCGACAACAGCGTATCACCTCGCGTCGGCGCAGAGCTCTTCGATGGCGTCGGCGTACTCGCGCTCTCGAAAAGTCGACCGGCCGATCGTGCAGTGGGCCGCACAGCTAGCTGCCGTATTCGTTCACGCCCCAACCGGCCGCGACAACAGCGTATCGTCTCGTGCCGGCCGTTCTGCTCATAGGGACGCCCGGCCGCGAGCTTGCAGCGCGCCGTGCAGCCGCCGTAGTCGTTCGCGCGCCGACGCACCGAGCGGCCGCGGCCCGCGACAACAGCGTCTCGTCTCGCGTCGGCCGTTCTACGTATTGCGCACTCGTACAGACGCCCAGCCGCGAGATTGCAGTGCGTCGCACAAATCCTCCCTGTTCTGTGGTCGCACAGGCGCCGTAGTCGTTCGCGCGCCGACGCACCGAGCGGCCGCGACAACAGCGTATCGTTTCGCGTCGGCCGTTCTACGTATTGCGCACGCGTAGAGATGCCCGGCCGCGAGCTTGCAGTGCGCCGCACAGCTGTTGTAGTCGTTCGCGCGCCGCCGCACCGACCAGCCGCGCCAACAGCGTATCGCCTCACGTAGGCCGTACACGCGTTTCGCGTGCTCGTCGAGTCGACCGAGAGCCTGCTGCCGCCGTCGCGACCACGAAATCGGCCGTTGTGCTACTGCCGTATTCGCTCCAGACCGGCCCCGGCACTTTTCGAATTTGCTCTTTATGTATCGGCAACCCAGAGTTTCTTCAGCTTCTCGCATTACAGAAACGCGTGAAAGCAATTATTCATGCAAGAGGCGCGAATTACGCTGCTCACTCGCGTGAGGCCGCACGTAAAAGTGCTACTGAGGAGAGGCGACGGCCGCACGGGAGTCCTGACTGGCACGTCACATCCTGAAGTCCGCCGCAGTGGCGAGAAGTTGCGGCGACACTCCGCTAGGTGCTGCGTCGGCTGAAGTGGCGTGTTTTCGAACGGTTTTAATAAAAAAACTGCGCGTTTGTGAAGTTTAAAATTAGGTCACAAGGGACTTTAGAGGTGCATACCACACATTGAAGCAGAATTTAGGGCAGGTAAAGTTTCGTCACAGTTGGCCTTTCAGTGTTTGGAAAAAAGGTAGAATAATCTTCTGCCACTACTCCAAGGTAGGAGTGTACAGAAAGAGCTCAGAAGAACAAAATTTCCAGAAATTTTGTGCGCTTTTAAGTGCGAAACTCACAAGCTGTTAGTCTGTCTCATTTATTAGCAACATTTAATTAAAATAATGCGTAAATGAGTGGTACACCCGCACGCGCGATGCCTACAAAGCTTAGCCAAGGCAGAGGAGCAGCCATAGAGTTTCTTACACTAGAGAGGAATCTGGCGCTAGCGCCTATGCGGCTCACATCAAGGCCGCCTGTGTCGTCATGGACCGCCATTATACATCGTGCTCGCCTTAGTTTCATCATTGGCTTGGATTAAAACGTTTTAGTGAATCCAAATTTAAACAAAGTGCCACAAAAACGCGAAGAATAGTGTGCAATTATGTAAGTGGGAAATAAAAACAGGCTGTTTTAAAACTACGGAAAAAGGAAGTAAAGCGTATCTTTGCCGGAACGGTTGTGCCTGCTATTCCGCAGGCCAAGGTTGTAGTTACGAACAAGGTTAATATTTGCGGGGGAAACTCATTAGAGACTCTGATTTTATTAATTTTACCATTCTTCCAAATAATTTGTTGCTTGAAGAGTTTGGAAAGTTTTTTGAGCGTGCCTATGAAAACGTTGCCTTATGGTGAACCAGTGCACCGACCGCCAACTATTTAAAAGGAAAAGAAAACGTGGCGTTAAACAGTCGTGCACGATGACAAGATAGGACGCATACAAGCGCCCGTATCTGTCGTATCCCCGTGGTCGTATCTTGTCTACGTCGAAGTACCTTTGTTTCATCTTTTCTCGGCTGCAATTTCGCGGCGGCATATTACCCGCTCAGTCAAGCGTCCTTTGACTGCGGCAATGAGCAACGCAGGTGCGATCACGCATTGCCTGCTGTTTCACCGAAACACGGCTACCACAGAACAGGGAGCATTTCGGCTTCCTTGTAGCTCGTAAACGTGTTAATGCACAGTGAAGAAAGCAAATCCCCAAAACCGCTTAAGAATCCAATTGTGATGGCAAGCCCAAGCCAAAAAGGGGGGTCTTCCCATGAACCTCCACGACGACATGGCTTACAAGGCGCAGTTTCCTCTCTAGTATACGTACTAAGAAACTATGGGAGCAGCCACGCCAGGCCCGCCGTGATCGGCGCGCACACTCCAGAGAGGAGGAAAAGCGGCCCGCGCGCCGCGACCGCTGAGTGCGAGAGTACGTTTCCCCTTCGCCCGATGGATTGGTGAATAGTTGGCGAATAGTGGCCATGATTTAAAGCGCAACGAATAAAACAGCTCGAATCCGCGCTGTAAAAGTGGTTAAAAAGCTTTAAACGGCACCAACAACAATTGCCCATGCGACGTCGCTTGAATTCACACACGTGGCTCTACAAAGAGGGAAACCACTGCAGAGATTCTGCCAGCCGTTGTATACATAGAATTCGTGGGCGCGGCGTCGTGAACGCAGGAGCGCCACGGCCGGGCTAGAGCGGCGGACGAGCCCGGCCGTAAGTCGGAAGTGAGAGAAAACCATGGAGGAAAAAAACCCGCCCGCATCTTCCCACGGGGGGAACTCGAGTAAATGCGTCGCAGAGTGGTGGGGGTATCGCGTGAATGTTGCGTAATTGGGTATGGTTTGGGAATGCTTAATTGTTATTTCGTCTTTATTATTCTTATTTATTGAATGAAGGAGAAGCGAAGGCAAGGAGTGTAAAGTTAAAGTCTGTCTTTATTGCTTGGTGCCGTCAAGCAAAGCGTCAAGTCAAGCGAAAGCCAAGCAAAGACGCCCTTGACTGAATTCCGAACGCGCGCTCCGCCGCTTATATACACACCGCCCGCGTTCGAGGGAGAGGAGTACGGGGGAGAGACGCGCATGCGCACTCTTCCGTACACAAGCGAGCGAACTTTCCACGCACCCACCACGCCGTTATCACGTGTACACGCCCTGCCGCCGTTACTGTTGAGCGCGACGCAGCGCACGGGTAGCTACGACGCATGCGCGCACAGACGCGCTCCCCCCGCACCGCCGCAGCTGTTGTTGAGAGCGACGGAGCGCATGGGGTACACGCGCTCCTCCCGCACCGCCGCACCTGTTGTTGAGAGCGAGGAGGGTACGGGGGAGAGACGCGCACCTGCGCCTCGACGCGACGCGCATGCGCAGTGAGCGTGTGGACGGCGCCGACACCATGGACGAGTGACATCCGAGCCTAAGACATTTAAAAGGAAAGACTGATGTTAGTCCCACTCACACGTGACAGGCAGTTCTTTGCGCCTCATGTGGCCCTTCGCCGACGCTGCGTGCGTGCGTCTATCCGTTTGGTTGCCGGGCCGCCCGCGTATTCGGGTTTCGGCGATGAGTCTTTGCGCGCAGCGCTGCCTGCAACCCTAAACGCGCAGCGGGCTGATCGTGCGGGCAAAGTGATCCGGGAGAGACAGAAACCATTTTTGTTTACTGAGCTTTCGGACCCGTCCAAATTCACGCCGCAGTCGGAGAGTTGTGTGCCGCCGCCGTGGAGAACTGGAGATGATCTTTTCAACTTTGCCGCTCAGGCCCATTCTAGGTAATCAACCGTTTATTTCCAAGGCGCAGTCCGTCCACAATTCACCAAGGTCCTTCGCAGGCGTAATCTGCCATTCGCATTTTCCCATGTACGTATCGCACCGATCGAGCGGTCGTCGGACAAACAGCCGGCGTACTGCTTGCGACGTGAGGCGGAAAATGGTCACACCCAACATAAGGGTTCTGCTCTTTCGTTTTCCAATGCACTGAGGAGACACAAACGTGCCACCATGCCGGAGCACCGAAACGGCGTACTTATGCAAATGCGCGCGCGAGCGAAACAAAATCTATAGTCTCACCACCTCTCAGCCGATACGCGATACTCGTTACAGGGGAAGGTGGCGCGATAACTCTCAGCAGAATGCCAAACGCAATCGTTCCCTGCTTGTATATATTTACGGCGGCGCGTTCGAGCGATCCAACGTCAGAAGTGAAATTCGGCTTGCAGCTCGTGAGGGTGCTTCGTGAGAATGCGATCGAAGTCTCGCCTTGCTTTGAACAGCGACAGCGGCAGTACTTCCACGATACGAGGCTTGGAGCGCAACGCTGGCGAACAATCTTTTACGGCGCCTTCGGCGACGGCGCTCGCCTCCACCTCCACCGGCAGCCAGCTGGAAGGAACCACTAAATGCTACCGCGGGACTGAAAGTGGTGGATCTTCTATAATGCGTTGGCGGGAGGAGAGGAGAAAGCGGCTTCAGAGGAGGTTGGCTTGCCGAAGCTGGGCCGCCTGACGTCATGCTCCCTCCCAACATTTTTCTTCCTCCATGGAGAAAACGGAGAGGAGCGTCTTTCGAAGGGTGAGACAGCGGCATCTAGCCATCCTGATGTAACGGCGTAATTTGGTCCAGCACCGCTACTGTTGAAGGATGAGTCCGGCGATGAAGCAATCAGATGAAGGTTTCAGATGTTCAAATGTTAACTGGTTTAATTATTGACACTTCGATTTAAAACATGGAGGCCAGACGTTACAACTGATACATAAAAATAGGAGAAAACAGGCAATCAAGAGTACCTAACGAAACATATAGTTGGCGGGCAAAGGGCTCCCGGCGTCTGGCCCCGACGACCGGCAGCAAGTGGCTCCCCTGGTATAGCTGCCCGCGCTCCTCAAAAGCCAGCGGAGCCGCGTTATATTCGCTTCAAGCGGTCCGGTAAGAGACGTATTGGGGGAAAAAGTGCATCCTGCAGCGTGCGGACCTAATGGAACAAGGCTTTCTGCAGCCAATCCGCGAGACGCTTCTTAGCTCCAATCAGCTATGTTCCCGCCAAAGTGAAAAGGAAAAATCAAACACAGACACAAGGCCGAGCCCGAAAACGCGTGCTTGGAGAACCATGGGTGTAAAGAAAGTAGTTTAGACAAAACGCACTAAACAGGGAAAAAAAAGAAAGGTCGTCTGTAGAACACTGAGGACACGGAGCCCGAACGCGACCAGCGCACAGGCCACGGGGGGAATGGAACGCCACTGCGGCACCGTAACCTAAGCTGAGACGATGGCTCGCTCCCCTCAACAGCCGTCTCCCGGTCGGTCAGCGCGCAGGGGGTAGGCGACGGGGCTAGGTGACCGGAGAGGGATGTTACAAATGAGAAAAGAGCAAACGGAACGGGGGCTTCGCCACATTGATGTGCTAGCTTGGGGCTACACGACCACGCGACACTAGCGCGGAGACCGAAACAATGCAGCATGTGAACTTAGTGATCCCCTTTTATACGGATTTAAACTAGTTAGTATAGTAAGTTTGAGGATTGCGAGAAAGCTGAGGGAACTTTTATAATCGCTATTCATCAGAACCAGTTGCTCCTTTCGCCTTGTGTAATACAGCTTGATACGTTTTTCACGGGAACCGGAAAATAAAACACATTATCCGAAAATCGTATAATGCAAAAAGGTTAAAAAAGAAGGAAAATATGCATTGTCTGTCAGCGACTCACTTTTATGGATCAAAATCGAAGTAACTGCTCAATTTATGCAGCCCTTTCTTTTAATTGTGGAGGAGTAAATTCTAAAACGTTCAAAAAGAAGATGCCGGTATTTGTTGCTTTGTCAGACACTGCCTTGCACGACAATCCATGCCGTGACGTAAATCGGTGAAGGCAGCCTCCGGATGCTTGAAAGTTTTGAATACCCTACGCGGCGTTGTCAACTGTTTCGCGGAGGAAGTTCACTCCTGTCGCTCTGACATCCTTGAACCACGTAAGCAGGATTTTTTCCTTTTACTCACGCTTCGCCCCTCACGTTTCTTTTACTCCAAGCTCCAAAAACTTGTAGCTTCTTCAGTAGTTACTCTTGCTGACCGACAAAGGCGTTGACATTGGCAAAGACAGGTCGCTTGCCAATTCCACGCACTTCTTCTTCGGGTTCTCTTCGATTTGGCGTACAATTTCCACTTGCGCCTTGCACTTCTTTGACGTTTTCACAAGGCAGGAAACACGGCCGCGCATAGAAACAAGGCAAAAAATTGGCCGCGTATCTGCTCCTTTCGTTGCAAATGCCGCCAAAAGACGATAGTCTTTATCGGCTTTTGTGAAGTAAATGCCTCCCTCCGCTTTCCCGCTCACCTCTCATGTTGTTCATCTTGCGTCGCGCTCCTCCCAAGGTAAAGACTCCAAAGGTTTGCTTAAATCATTTTAAATTTCCCGCGTTCCACTGCTCCAAACCGGGTGTCTCGATGCGAACGCTGCCGTACGGCGAAGACGCTCGTTAATCGAGGCGCCCTACTTCAACGTTTATAGAACCGCGTTTCTCTACTCCACGTGCGTTGCAAGCAGAGCGTGGAACCTATCTAGTGGAACCTTGCGTAACTGTTGCCGGTTGATTTCTTAAAATGGCGCCAGAAGCTATAGTGGCGCGGGCGACAGCAGGCTACGGCGGAGTGAATTCTTTTTCTGCAGTTGATGAAGTGTTTAATTTCGCAAAAGTCTAGCATGTTTGATTTTTTATAAAGTAACACTGCAAATATCACTTCTGTATTGATTTGTTGTCTCATATTTGCGTAATGTCTTGCTCTTCTTCAACAATGTTGACAAGTATGAACATTACACCGGACATAGACGGGTAGATTTAGCTATGACTATATAAGACTATTGCGCAGGCATTCTTTTGCTTTGGCCGGGTGGCTGAATCGAGTCACAGACAGACAGACGGACAGACATACAGACAGACCAAAATTTCTGGGTTTAAGTAGCCCAAGAAAGACTATCGTCTTTAAAAAATTCCACCGCACCTCCCCGAAGGGAATCGTGCAGAAATGCGAATGCATTGTGTGCACCGATGAGTGTGTTGCGAGTAATGGCGTAATTAATGACGAGAGTGTGAACGTGATCATTTATTCATCAGCAGCTGTTTGTATTATCGTTGTACCTGACGGCCACAATCACTGCCTCGTGATCGCTAAAGTGCACGGTCAAAGGGTCTTTGAGAAGCATACGCGCGTCACAGTTTCGCGTAAAGACCAGATCAATGCAACTCCCGTGAATGGTAGTGGGGCAAGTGTCGAAGCCGGCAGAGAGACAATGCATAGAGTGCCTGGTCTGCATGTACTCGATCAGCCACTCGCCACTCTTCTTGCGCACGTCAACGTTGAAGTCGCCAACCAAGACTATGGGGTCAGAGGGTTTGGAGCGCACGCGCACACTTTCCATAGCCGCGTCCAGCTGCGCGGCAACGGCGTCTCGAGCGCGGTTGGGCGCGAGGTACACGGTCACCACAAAGACTCCGTCTCCGGTGTAGGCAAGGGTGTACAAGTCCTTGTACGGAGACGTGTCTCGAACGGGAGACGTGGCAACGGCGTGCGATATCAAGTTCCCATACACGTTAGACACGAGACTAACACCGCAGTACTCGCCGTCCTTGCCGCTTCGAGCAAACTAGTACAGCTTGCTTCAAGCGCATGCGTTCGGCATTGAGCGCGGAGAGATAACACCTGCGGGCGCACGCCGACGGAGCACGACAACCCCCGACTAAGAAATGCATTCGCATTTACGACAACGACGACGACGAAGGCAGAACTACGAGGCGCGCGCATCACGTGCGCTCGCGCTGGAGGAATGCAGGCGCACGCCGCTCGATGGACGCAAGACAACCCCCGACTAATAAATGCATTCGCATTTAAAAGAGAACAAATCTCTGCGCGGGAAGCAAGGCCCATGCATGGGAGAAATCGGGAAGTGAAGCCGCGAGCACTGCGCGCCGTTTTCCTTGATTATGGTGCGATTTTCTACATTGCGGGGTGCATCGTCAGCCTTTCACGGAACAGCCACGCATCGTTTTTGCCGCAAAACCGGCACTTCCGCTCCCCGGGCGTCTCTGCAACGTGCAGGTCGCGGCTTGTTGAAATGCGGTTTGAGCTTGTGTACCCAAGAATAAACGTACGATTACTAGAAATGTCGGTCGAGATCCGCTTTCGCGATCGTATTAATCAATTTTTTTGCAAAAAATTTCATCGTAATAACCTCACGAAAACGAATTATTTCTAAGGGACGTTGGCCGGGAACGAAAAGAAAAAACGTATTAGGCCGAAAAACGTAATATGCCGAATAGTATCAATGAGATTCAGTTGTACTTGTTAACACACAACCGAATTAGTATTCACCAATTTAGGAAACGGAGTTACATTCGTGGCAAGTAGTGCGCAAAAGGTAGCGTTTCTCTAGCGGCCAGATGTCTGTATTTGGTCTCTACATTTTGTTTCCCCACCCTGAGAGGGCCGAAGCGAGCGAACGTGTCACGTCGACTCCGTGAAATGCCCATTTTCTGTTGTGGAAAAAGATATTGTACTGTATCCTGAAAAAGTGCTATGGGTGTGTTCCGGACGTGCTAAGGAATCTGTGGATACCATTTCGAGCCGGTAAGTGGATTTTGAAGGATTTTATCGCGTCTTTTGTGTTCGAACACGCCGTACGCTTCGCTTGGCATAGAATTAGGCCTATTGGCTCTCGTGGAGTCTGTGGCGGCACCATGGTTATGGAAGTGAGCGTAAACGGCAGGGATGTCGATCCGGCAGAATCGGAAAGCTCGGACTGCGCGACGAAAGTGTCGAAACGTGTCGCGCAGCTTCAGCAGCAGCAAACACGGGCGCGCCCTGAGGGTAGCGCCGCAAAGACGACGACCCTCAGCGGCGGAGATGCGGAAGCCGGCAAGATGGACTCGGCCGGCTGCAATGGCAACAAGTATGGCGTCAACGGGGGACCCTCGTTAAAAGCGGAGGGAAGAAAGCACGCGAAGCCGTCGGCGGCGTCGCACCTGCCGCGCCTTCCAAGCGCGTATCACAAGATTACCATCAGGCCAAAGGAAGGATTGATTGGTTGGGGGAGCAATCAGGATGGCGGCGGCCATTCCGTGGCGAAATGTCAAGAGGACGACAGGATCGTTGTGACCGATAACCGATATGTTGTGACCGATATATGTGACCGATAACCGATAACCGTTGTGACCGATATACAGCACGCCAAACGCGGATGATGCCAAGAAAATGATGGCGTTGAAGTCCATAAAGCTCGATTGCAAAGAGTACGAGCTGTCCACCTACATGGTGGCACCCGAAAGCTGTGGCAAGGGATGAGTGCACGGACTCGATCTGAGGCTGTCTGAGAAAGAACTGGAATTGGCATTCTTACACCGGCAGAATCCGCCCGTTCTTGGTGCGCGGATGGGCAACTCAAGCTCGGTGATCATCTCTTTGCTGGCGACTATGTTCCCGACATGGATTCTACAAGAAGAGACAGGGACGTACCCAGGGGGGTGCCCCCCCCCCCTTCCCGCGCCACCTCTCCGCTCTCCTCACACGCATTCTAAAGCGCCGCCATATAAATCCTGGGCTTGATAGTTATTTCAGGCGTTTTTTTTTTTCGAAATGAACCAAATCCACATAACTTGAATTTGCAAAAAAAAGTTCGTACCGGACATAAATGCAATGCTGTCAAAACTCTTAAATGTTTTACATGTCATCTAGGGGAAATTTATGCCGACAAGAAATTAAGGATTATGCAGAGAATTTGAGCAATAATAGGATAAGTTCGGATTTGGCTCGTACTGAATTAAAATAGTCAAATTGGTGCGGCATTCTCATGAAAACTTTATTGCAATTGACTTGCAACAACGGTACGATGGAGTTTTAAGCATAAAAAGCGATAAACATGTATGCAACAGGGCTTCAAGAACAGTAAACTATACATGAAGAGCCGGCAGCAGTAGCAGCGTTCTTCGAATTGTTCTGTAGGGCACTTTTTTGGGCACGCCTGAAGACACTCACGAAGCTCGTCATTGTCTTTCTATAAATTTCTTAACGGTTCACAAGAAGCCTGCTCATATCGTCTTCTTCACCTTAAAGGAGTTGCTCGTACCAACAGAGGGGGGATTCGCCATGGCTTGTAAGCGGTGGCTAATTTGTTAGGTACCTAAATGGTAAGTATGGGAGTAATAATAATTATAATAACCAGATTTACTCCTTAGGAACGAGGGAGACGAGAGGAAATGGTAGGTTCACATCTCAGTTTCATTTCGCTCACTTCGGTTCATATTCGATTCATATTCGATTCATATCGTATTCAGCGTGAATACGAACTACGATCTGCGTACGCGTTTGTAGGGCATTATCTGAAATATTTCCTGGCCATACTTTTTCTAGGGGAAAGTTGCCGGGCTTTTTTGGTAGTGCAGTTTGATCTGCCTCAGTTTTGCTTTGCGGATTTTCGCCCATTTCGAAAAAAAAAAACACGCCTCATTGGCGGTCAACGTTGGATAAAAAAAACACGTGAGGTTTATTTGCTCCATTTACACGCAAGCCATTACCGCTGTACAGTGGCTTTGTGTTCTGTTGCCGGCCTGCCACTTCTCATTCGCCGCAACCCCTTTACCCTGTTCGTCTGCAATCGGTGCTTGGGTCCTCTGGGACAGGAGCAACTTATCGCTTGTTTCGCCAGGGTGGCGATTTCAGCGGTCGCGTACGCATATGCTCTGGTGAGGGAAAAAAACTTTTTATTTTTTTACAGACATACTCTTCCAGAACTACTTCAACAAACCGCTAATAGATATCTTTATTTTACATTTTCGCTTGAGGCTAACTTTTTCTCGGCAGTGTCGTTCCTGCGTTTCTTACTGTGGCGAGTCCGTTCGATCTGGTTCATGTTTGCCAAGTAAGGGTAAGTGCATGTTACAGACATATCTTTTAGATACACTTAATTTGATTGATTAATTGATTGATTGATTCTTTTATGTTTGTATGTAATATCGACATTTTAAGGAGAGATTTATTTTCTTAGGACTGTTTCCTGTGCGTATGCTTTAAACTCCTGTTTCTGCTCTGCCACGCCAACCGTCAGGGGCAAACACTCGTCCGAAGCTGCAGTTTTGCAGCTTTTTGTGTTTGTCCTCGCATTTCTATGTACGAAATGCTCAATAAAGTTGAAGTTGTGGGGCTTTACGGGTCGACGCTACTCACGCGATGAAGCGCGCCGTCGTAGAGGGTCTCCTGATTAATTTGACCGCCTGTGGATCTTTAACGCGCGCCGAAATCTCGAACACATGGGAATTCTCGATTTTCGCCGCGATCACAAAAGTGGATACATCTAATTTCATTTCTCTTTAAAGGTTTACGCGCCTTTATAGCGAACGCTTGATGTTAATCGCATTTGTACTTGTAATGGTCGGTACCCTCGCCCCTCGCCCTAATTTGCATTGAAAAATTATGTTGGGTTGCCCCCCGCCCCCCCACCCCGAACAAAAATCATGGGTACGAATATGAGAAGAGATATGAAGTGTGTTACAAAAGTGGTCAGCTGGGACATCACCCCGATGGGTGCGACAGTCATCATGAAAAGTGCAGAGGATGTGGGTAGACACACCCGAATTATAAACACACGTGTGTGCCGAAGTGCCGACTGTGTGGCAAGGATCACGCAACCGGGAACAAGGGGTGCAAGTCACTTTTCCGAACGGCCTACATTGTCAAGGAGTGACAGTGGGAAGCGAAGCTGGGAACTGGCAAAATGGCCGGAAGCGGTGTACTGTGATGCGGCGGAATACCACCATCACAACGCCTACGCTCTTGGTAACGCGTAACTCCGTTTGCACCCACTCAGCACGCTTACCATCCTAACTACCTCCCCCACTACTGCGGAGGAAGTGGCCATTGCGCTGGCCCTCACACAACCTCTAACCCCGCCCAAGATAGTCACGGACTCCAAGCTGGCTCTGTTGCATTTTGTTACAGGGGACCATCTCTTCTGAAGCTTTCCGCATCATCCAGATTAACCCGCCTCAAAGATGGTGGAGTTGGTGTGGCCCGGCTCACACTGGCCTGCCGGGAAACGAACTTGCCCATGCCATTGCCCGCGATCTCACACTCCGGGCTGGTGTGAGCATCGTCCCCCGACACGGCGCGCACTCCTCCAAAGAATGCCTCATCACGTTCAACGACATTGTAGAGCACTACCGACTCTTTCGTCGTACTTTCTCCCCCGCCCATTCCTCCCTCACGCCTCACCAAACCCGCTATTGGCGACTCTTGCGAACGGACTCCTTCCCATGCAGAGCTCGTCTACACCACATCCACCCCTCATCATTCCCGTCTCCCAACTGTCCCCAATGCGGCCAACGTGCCACTCTGGAACATTTCATGTGGGCTTGCCCTTACGACCCCTTCCCTCCAATCTCCAGCAGCGAGCTATGGAGAGAGGCGTTGAATAGCTCTACCCAGGAGATTCAGGAGGCTACCGAAATCACGGCGGGCCTCCGCCCAGCCGCCACCACCCTCAGTAACCGTGGCTGTGGCTCAAAAGTTTTCTCTCTCTCTCTCGAAGAGGAGTTCACATTTGGTACTTTTGTGAAAAAGAACTTCGCTACTCCGAACAAATTTAAATGAATGTCTAAGTAAATGAATAATCGATTCAAAGAACATTTATGCGAAATGTAAACAAATGAAAGGGGATGAGGATGAGAGGATGAGAAATGAAGGGGATGAGAACAAATATTTACAGGAGAAATCGCTTGAAAAGTATGCGGATTCGTAAGTAGGTGTTAAATAATCACAAATAAGAGCACAGATATGCCATCTGTAAAAAAATCGATCCTAAAGATCCTGTCCAAATACAAAATAAAAAAAACTGATGTGTTCGCACACAGAAAACTCCTTAAAAGCCGTTAATTTTTTTTTAATTGCGAACCGAGATTTTGGACCGAAGGCGCTGCTGAGTCCGGATGGACGATCGCCCTACGGGTCAGCCACCTGTCTTCCCCGAATTCCGCTCGACGCACGGGAAGTAGGGAAGGAGCGTGCATGGAGCTTTTGATGAGCCCAAGAAAGACTATCGTCTTTAAAAGATACCGATGGTGGGGAGCCGCAGGTGCCATTTATCTCTGATAGGAATAAAACCCGACCAAATTATGACAAGTATAATTTCCGTCAGAACCATCTGAAAATCACAAGCCTTGCAAAAAATATATCTATGTAGGTTGCAGAAAACATTGCAGATAGCTTTCAATATGAGCCTTTTCAACTTCCAGTTCACAAAAAACAGTAAACCCAGCATAGTAACTGCTAACGACGATAAGGCCGGGACGGAAGCGTGCTACAATGGTGCCTTCGGTAATGAAGTGATAATCACTCGGTATGTCCATTGCGTTATCAGGGGAAAGCAACGCCCACAAATACGGAATGCCAAAATATTGTAAAATCTTCTTCGTCATTACGTTGGAAGTTCTTCGCCAACCTCTTCGGTGGCGCTTAATTACGCATGCTGTTATTGTAGTTTCTGGAAAGTGGAAAAATAGTTACTGACGCTGAATATTAATAAAATGAGCGAGAGAAAATACCTGATGATCCTGTCACTAAAGAGACGAAGTAACGAACGAGCTATACGTTTTCCGGCTACTGTTACGCAAATAGATAGGCATTTTTTGGCATGGCCATAAATTTTACTGGCCTAAAATAACGCAGAAATATGAGCAACAACCGCTATAATAAACAGGTTCGATGTGCGTGCTTGCAACTCCCATGTTAAAAACGCACGCGAATTTTGCTGCCTCAAACGCTCGCTCGAATTCGTTTTCGTACCGAAACGACCTGTACCGAACCACCCTGTACCGAAATGTCCTGTACCGGAACGCCCGTGTCCCGAAACGCCCGTGTCCCGAAATGTCCGTGTACCAAAAAGACCGTACCGAAACGCCCTGTACCGAACCGCCCTGTACCGAAAATACCTAGACCCGTAAAAATGCAGACAGACTGCCCTCACTGCGAGTTGTGAGCCGGGCACGCTGTTTGGCGTTCCGTCTGGACGGAACGCTAAGCAAGGGCTTTTTGAAATCCCCGTCACCTTTTCTAGGCTTGATAAAGGGCGCATCCTGCACCTGTAGTAACTATTTGTAGTCAATCCACGTTTAGTTTTTAGTCAAATTCACGAACAAAAACACAGCCTCCAAAAAAGTTGTAGTTCTGGGTATTGTATTTCTGAAATGTAAAGCGGGAAGTACATTGCACGATTTCTTTCTCAGCCAGCTAACAAACGGTGATATAATCCCAGGAATAATATTGGAATACTGCAGCATCTGTTGGGACCATTTTTACAGGGGCCGTGCTCACATTTTTCGAAATTTTTATTTCCCCAGAACGAGTATGTGTCAAAATTGGAAGGTCAGCAGCAAAAGTAGATAAAGAGAACGTTTAACTTAAACTGCACCTGTTGACTGTCATTTGCGAACGGTTTTGTTTATTGTCCGTACCAGTTAACAGTGGTTCAGAGACCAGAGTCACGTCACTTTGTTGGTACAGTGTAGGGTACGGGGCATCTCATAGCACCATTTTCTAGTAGGCTGCATTGCAGGTGCTTGAAATATAAACTATAGGCTACATCTGAGAATGTAGGTCCCAAAACCTGTGTCACCGAAATCATGCAGGTGCCATTGACAAAACCTTTTTCAGTTATTTTCTACAACTTCGAAGCCACTATCTACCACCAACCCAGCTCCAATTTCTAAAATTTCAGTAATTGGCAACAGTGCCAGTGTTTCAGCAAACTACTTATGTACTTTATTGCCGCTTTTCTGTTTTTGCTACAATTTGCGTAGACTTCTTGTCCCATTAATTGCAATTTTTGAGGTGAAGATGTGTGCTAGCAATCCCTTTTTCTTATATTGATTTGATCAATCGTGTGGCGGCACAAACAAAAAAAAACACTTTCCAGCCACCTCATTCCATAGAGGTGAATTCCTGTACAAGCTGGGTAAACTTTTTAAGCGTTGTAGTCACACGCCAGGAGCATCTTCTAGTGGCATCAAGGGCCGAGCGCCAGGCTTGTACCTATTTTCTCAATAGGTGCCCGGCATCACCAAGGCACACGAATGCACATGGCGACTTCATCAGCTACGCTGGACACTCTACTCGGTAACCGCCTGTGGTAGGACATGCCGCCAGACTCTTCCACCCTTCGGCAATGCGGTGTTGTAGAAGGCCGGGGATCCACCAGAGTGACAAAGGTCAGAAGCCCCTCGCAAGGGTAAAGGCAGCTTTCCAGGCGTGAGTTATCCTTTCAAAGGTCTACACTCAACCAGGGACGCCTGTACCCATTAAAGAAACCCAGGGGTGCCCGGCGATGCGCAGATTCGAACCCAGTACTTCCCTCATATGAGGCGAGTGCAGTACCTCTGAGCCATCACTGATGAGGCATAGCCACATTACGTTTCTGCAGTGCGCTGCAGAAAAGTTGTGTCCACGTAGTCCAGGAACACACTGATCGCCGGGCTCATAGGTTAACTGCTGAGGGTTTTCTGACACCTGTGCTTAAGGCGGTTGCAGAGTGCCTACGTATCAAGTTTAAAAGGCAAAACCAAAGTGCAGAGGCCAGATGAAAAAAAGGTGAAAGTGATGCCGTATCTCCATAAGCCGTAGCACAACGTAAAGAAAATTGTTTCATGGCACGGTGTTCGAGTAGTGTTTTCCGCGCCACGAAAGCTGTCCAGGCTATGCACACACTTTGAAAACGGCAATACTGGGAGAGCTGGCAAAGGTGATGGCGGCGGTGTGGGTCCTATACAAAAATTACACTGGTGTGTACATGAGAAACTTCACAGTCTGAATGCCTGGCATGAATACATTGTACCACATTACATAACCATCTTCAACTCTCACCGCGGCTTCATGGCTGTAAACAAGAGGTGTGCTTGAGAAGCAGCGGCTTTACAGCCTGAGGGCCTCACATGAATCCATTCCAGCGTACTACATAAGTCTGTAATTCTTGCCGTAGCCTTCTAGTCAGAAGCAACAGCCCACCTCTGCAAAGGAGCAACATTAGCACCTCGAAGGACTGGCATCAAACCATTGCAACCTGCTGGGCAACTGGTTCCTATTCTTACTGCAGCTGTACAGCCAGAATATTCTTGAAAAGCAGCGACATGAAGCGCTAAGGTCCTGAACTATTCTGATATGCCGCATCATTTTCTATTCTTACCGCAGCTGCATAATCATATGCAATTGTGCATGCTTGGAAATCAGTGACACAATACTTTGAAGCCCCTTCCTTCAACTAGTCATAGTTGCTACAACAATAACTTCCAAGTGTGTGGAAGAGGTGTTGAATCTAAACAAACTAAAGATTTATGGGAAGTCTGTGAAACAATTGTCCCACTTGGTAGAATAACAGCTCTATCATCGCAAGGGGACGGCTGGACACCTGACTGTTTGCCAATACACTTTGTAAACTCCTTTGGAAAAAATTTATACTTTACTGTAAAACTGCACAAGCACCCAAATGTAATCATGAAACTTCAGCCATCACTATGAAACACAATTTCAAAAAACACATTTTTATTGCTCACGAAGGCCATTCTACAAACTATAAAGAAAAATAAAGGAAAGATAAATTGCTGGATTCATTCCTCAGAAATGCACTGCATAATTCCAAAATAACTTTAATAGCTGACAACACTTCAGACAGAATCCAACACTGTCAACAAAATAACAATTTCAGATCAGTACACCCTTAGTCGGCCCCTTTGATGCCACCTTCATTAGCAACGGGAACAACGAACCAGCAGCGAAGCAGGCATAATAAAACACTGCATGACTGTGGATTTTTAAAATCAATTTATCAAAAACGCGTAAAGTAATGCCGCGGGGCCACATACTTTCAGCTTTCTGCAATAACGGGGTCCAAATCCAGCAATGTCTTTGGTACCTTTCTCATAACTTGTAAAGAAGTATAGAAGTGTAAAGAAGAAGTACCTTTCTCATAACTTGTAAAGAAGTGCAGTGTATTATGTAGTGGCGCTGTCGTCCTGTACTCCGGAAACACATCCGCGTGTGGAAATTGCGGCGCACAAAACTACCAACTGTCTGCCTGTGAAGCCCGCGGTTGAACCTGCTTCACGTGTGGCCGCCTCGAGGCCACTTTTCAACAGTACTGTCGAAGTTTGCGTCGCGGGCGCGGAAGACGCTCTGCCCGAGTCACCGAAATTGTTCCAGAGGAAGACGCTGAGAGTGTCATGAACATTCTTACTGTTCACACTGACAATTAAGCGTACGGGTGTCTACTTTGATGTCGGGGTTCAACCTGTTTCTCTGGCACACCCCCGCGCATCATAACATTTTTAGTGGACTACATGGCCGACGCATGAGAACTTCTTCGGACGTCATTCATTGGTCAGCCGACAGCTGACTTCAGCAGAAATCCTTCACGGGAGATGAGTCCGCTCGGAAAAAGAGTCCCAGAGTGTCAACGAAAAAGTAAGGCATACTCTGAGCAACAGCGAGCTGCAAGGGTCCCCAAGTTCCAAGTTGGCACCTACATACGAGTTCCTGGACCATAGGGCACTCCAAGTTATGGACCACTATTAAAAATCCTCAAAAAAATTGGCCGCTGGTCCTTCTATCTGGAAGACGGTCGAACTTGGAATGCTTCGCAGCTATCAGCGGTACCAAAAGAGGCATCACCAGGGCAAGAAACTAACAAGGACAACTCTTGCACGTACAACATGCCCCCGTTGACGGACTACCAAAGTAGAGCTGCACCATCGAAGAATTGGATCTCTGCACCTGGGGGTCCGTCACAAACACAATCTGTGAGTTCATCTGCAGATCAACTCGAGTATTCACGCGCTGTACCACCACATGTGCCACCGAGCCCACCACAGCAGCCACAAAGTCTGGCTCCAGGCTCTGGCACTGAGAAGTGCAGTGTACCGGTAGAGGGAAATGGACTCGAGGCCGAGGCCACCACCTGACTGGCCCAGAAGAAATAGCAGACCTGCAGTGCGCTTCCAAGAGTACGTGCAGTGACTTGAAAGCTGTCAGGGCTCATAGACAGCGACTGTATTGGTGATTTCTGCGTACAGACAGTGACCGTATTGGTGATTGTTTTGTGCAGACAGGGCTGTCTAATGATTGTTCCCAGGGAGGGAAAGATGTAGTGGCCCACAGAAGCACCAGATGCCGCCATATTATCCGGAGACGCCAACATGGCACCACCTCTGTTATATGCGTGTACGCGCACACACGCGCGCGCACGCACACACACACACGCACACACACACACATACGATGTGTAGTGAAGTGCATCTGTACGGCCGACATAACTACTTATGCTTACGAACAACCATTGTCCATAGCAGTCATGGAACACTCTGTATATAACGCCTGCGCATTTGATTACCTGAACAATATTCGCGCTCGTTCATACTGCTTTGTTTGGAAGCTACGCAGTCTCAGACGATTGTGTACAACCATTTTGTACTTCCCACATCTCTTTAATGATGCCGTAATCACGCCTGTTCACGTTAGGATAAAAACGCATCATTGCTCCGATTGTACTACCGCCCAGAGCAAACTGCGAAACCGCTGCGTAAAGGATACTTCCGTTGTCAGTAGAGTGAACTAGAAGATAACACCAGCTACGTAGGCCTCACGTTGAACATCGGGTGAGCCCGTGTTCACAGCCAGAAAAAAGAACCCTTGCAGCTTGTCACCGCTGCTGTTGTAGAACAAAGCCACGCATCAGGGAGACTGCGTTACACAGACATGCATCACACCAGCAACAAATAAAGCCAGGACGTTCTCGGCAGGAGGTAGGTGACGACGCTACGAGTAAAAACAACCCACCACTACTTCCTCACGTAGAAATGACGACTTGGCAAGACACACACGGCGCAGACTTTAGAGCCTCATGATGCACTACATTCGTAACAGTTCGTACACAAATCGCACACATCAGAATACAACATTGTTCCTTTTTTTTACGGCACTTTCTACCACTAGAAGGCGCTCGTGGCGCATCCTCCCTAGGGGGGACGCTCTGCCCGGCCAAACTGCCATTCGTTGGTCCGGCCAACAACTGCCAACAACCGATCGAGGTCGTGACGTCACAGTCGAAAGTCACGTGGCAAAGACGTTTGTGTCATTTCCTGGGCCGTGGGCTTTCTTTTTGTTTTTACTTTTCTCACAAAGGCACTGCGCATAGCATCAAGAAGCCATGCACTGCGGTAAGGAGTTTCACCCAAGGCATGTGGAGGCGATTGCCAAAGGCATTGTGTGTTAGCGCTACGGTCACTTGGCCGTTTTTTTTCATTGTTGTTATTGCGTCATTTTGCCCCTGGGAATTTGTTCTCTGGTCGAGTTGGTTTCTTTCCACGTAGATGATACCCGCGTGATACGTTGTCGTGGGCCGGTTACTTAAATCAAGTGTATCGTGAAGTGTCCCTCGGCGTCGCGTTGTCTGTTTCTCTGAGCCAGCTCACGAATGAAGCCGTCACCTTGAGCCCTCACCGGTGAACGGCGACAACACGACGACACCCATCTTTTCCCTAACAATCGAGGACGAAGTGTGACACCACTAGTTGTGCGCCCCCATATCCTACAAGAAAAGTCACGTTGCCGTCAGCAACAACATGCAGCAAAAGAGTTCACCAAGCGAGGATATGCCGTGCTGTGATGCAGCGAATTCAGTGATGTGGAAATGATTGTGTTCGTTGGGGTGCCACGCTGGACGTACTACATTCCGCCTGTTATTGCGGTGACAGGTAAATGCGCAAACAAGACGTGGCCGAGCTCACTGTGTTCCGGTACATCTACGAATTCCACGGTGAGAGAGAGAGAGAGAGAGAAGCTTTAATGAAAGCTGAAGAGGTCAGTCCCACTAACGGCGAATTTATTTTATGGTAAAGGCGAGATTAGCCATTGCACTTAGCTTGCTATCGCCCTTGATGTCTGCGCTCTTGATGGCTGAGTGCGATGCTTGCACGAGCAGCAATTTTTTGCAGGCAGCTGTATGATGCGGGCTTCCAAATACAAGTGCCTTACATACATACTATTAAATATTGCATACATACTATTTTACATTGCCTAACTGGTGAAAAGAGCAAACGTTCAATAGTAAATCAGCTGGAAGCTGAAGGCATGTAAAGTTTGATAACTGCACGTCGCAGGCCTTATAGCTACAGCAAGTGGTGAGCCTGTCTTAATATGCACCTCCTGCAGTTGTAACTGCCCTACCTGGCCTAATTGCACCCAGTGATGGTACAGGACGAGAATATTAACAGATAAGCCATTTGCAGTGTCGTGGTATTTTATTGTCCCTCTGTTTTTTTAGTGCAGGAACGCACCCAGCTCAGTATCATCACAAACTTAATAAATCAGAGCTAAGCGAAGTTCATGTGAGTGGTCATAGCGCTGTATTCTTATTTTTATGGCGATATTTCCCTGACCAAAACACCTTTTCCCATGGCGTTATACACCCACGACTACTATTTCCGAGACCCACTTTGGGTTGCCCATTGAAGCAGCCATTCCACTGAGAGAAGGAAGAGTCACCTATGCAAGCCTTCCCCATCAAGATGCCAATAGTCAGCTGTACTCTTGCTATTGTCACTCCAATCGCCTTTGGAACTCTCAGCTGTGCATTGTGCTGTCAAAACTGCAAATGCTCAACGCAGGTACACACATGTACACTAGCTCAGTCAGCGCAGTAAAGCACTGGGACAGGAAGATGCTTTGAGTCTTCCAGCATATTCATGGTCACTATTCAATATTTCTATCCGGTCATTGCAAAGACACAGCCTGAATGCTTCTAACCACTCTGCCGACCACATTTTCCCCTCACCATACTAAACTCCTTGCCAAATTACTACCTTCAGGTCCTTCTTCTTTCTAAAGACTAAAAAATCTCTGCCTCCAAAGTTGCCGATGCATCTGCTCCCTTCCTTGCACTGTTTCCGAGAGGAGGAAGTTTCTCTCCAAAGGCTTCTAGTTGGAGTGGCTCTCACACTTTTTCAATCTGGACACATGTAATCCCCTGTCCACTAAAATCCATATGCATGAGTCACTAAGTTGTGAATTTTCATGATGTCTTTGCACATTGATAGCAGGTGTAAATTAGCAGTAATAGCAGAGTTGACTCTGATGGTATGTTTTGGGGCAACACGTTACGTAAAATGGACTCAGCAAGCTTAAAAAGGTATTTTTAGGGCAACAAAAAGCCAATAGACACGAATCTAAAAATAGGCCCTTATAGGCACTATCAACAGTTGATTAATTTAATTCCTGTAGTTCATGCTTTTATGTTGAACAAAGTTTACAGGGACTCCAGGAAAAAAATGGGAATTTTGCCGGAAGTTCCGATCTCTAGTTATACTTTGTACATCAGGGCATGAGCTGCGTCACAAATATTGTCATGTGCCTGTGCATAACTGTTTTGTGTGCTGGAAATTGCTTTTTTCTACTGATGTTCGCATGGTTTCTGTATATACACGATTGTACTTTACCAGTAATACTTAGTTGCACTTGTTCCTGTCATCCTTTGTCTCTTGTCAAAATTTTGCCTGTGTATCTTACAAATACGATACACTGTATCTTACAAATGCGAATGTATCTTACAAATAAATCCTAGTTGGAAGTAGCACTTGGTCACGTCATCCTTTTTTGTCTCATCCAAATTTTGCACTTTAGACGTGTGAAGTCGCCCAAAAGTTCACGTCGGTCAGCTACATGAGAGATCCAGTACATCAACCACTAAAAGTCTGCATGGCTTCACCTAATAATTAGGCCGTAAGCTACAAGTGAGACCAACACTAGCCATCCAGAGTTAACATGTATGGAGAAAAAGCGAGTAGTATAATGCACAAAAGAAATTGGAAAAGATACGAGGCTGTTTGGGCACAACTTTTTATTGCAATTGCATTTCCTGGAAAAAAAGTCAGTGTTGGGTGCCACAGGGCCTCGGAACACAAGTTGGCTTCAATGTTTCTTTCAGTGAAGTTTTTTCTGAGCCGACATCACAAGCACAGAGTTAGGTAACGGCACTGTATATCAAAACTATCATGTATGGTGGTGTGGCTCCTATACACCATTTTCCTTGCTAGATGTGGGACGCCGCCATTTGCTTTTTCTGACCAGACGCTAGCGCCGTCTATGAAGCGACCGCCGAAACCTCCGCGCTGGGCTGTTAAGTGCGCCGTTCTTTGCGTGCGTCTGCTCGGTATCCGTGCATTACCGAGTGAACCGTAGTGCTTGGCGTTAAGTTAGCGGTTGCAGTGCTTGTGTGTGTGTGTTCTGATTTGTTTTCATCATCTGCTGGCGGATTTTAGACCCTAATTTGCTGCCAGAGCGGGGAATTTGCTGCCAGAGCGGGGGGGGGGGGGTGACATCGCTGCCGGCATGGGCTTACAACCGTTATTTACACAGGTCCTGGCGTGCCTCGCTGCATTAGCTGGTCCAGTGATCAGCGCTGCAAGCCATCAACTTTCGTCGTCATTGCCCGTAAGCCTGCGCACGGGGTGGTCTGATACCGAGTTGGGCGATACCGGCTTCATTCCGATTGGCCGACTTTGTCCAGGCCGCCGCCATTCGTGGATCCGACGCCGTTTGTCGTCTGGCAACGGTGTACGGCCAGTGATACCCTACGAGCGGCGCGGCTACAAGAACGGCACAACTTCGACAGCTTCCTGGGGTGTGACATCGCTGCCGGCATGGGCTTACAACCGTTATTTACACAGGTTGGTTATTTACGCTCGGCCGCATGCTACCGTAGTTCAAATCGTTTTGTTATTGCGGTGTCATGCCCACATCTAGGCATTTGCAATGTGCCGGCCCGCTTTAAGAAGACGAATGGTTCATTTTCTCATTGTACGCTTAAACATTGGTCGCACATGTTGTTACTACTCTCGAGGGACGTTGAGAGCATTCCTGGGCCTAGTACAGTGCCTTGTGGGCCCACTGTAGATAGCATTTTTGAGATTGTACAGAGCCTCGAAGCTAAACATGAACATGTTTTACGTAAAATTAAGGAACTTAAGGACAATCAGGTCGCAATAAGTACGTCTATGGAAGATATATTAAACAGAGTCGCAGTCGTAGAACGCAACGCTGTTCTAAGGAAGAGCGAAGACCATACCATTTTAGCTGAACATAATGTTCCTAGCTGTTTGGATCGTGATGTCGCGAGTCTGAAAACACAGGTTGAGGATACTAATAACAGATTGCGTAGGAATAATTTGATTATATATGGACTAACAGATTCTTTAATGAAAGCTGGGCACAATTAGAGGTTAAAGCACTTTGTTTCTTTGATAAGCAGCTCGGTGAACCTATTGCGCCTGACCGTATCGAACGGGCACATCGTCTTGGGATTTTCCGGGAAAATAAAAATCGACCGATAATCATAAAATTTAGCAGTTACAAAGATAGAGAGCGTATGCTTTCTCGTGGATACAAACTGAAAAACACGAATTTCGCATTGCGCGAAGACCTTACCCCTGCTGCAAGGTTAGCACAATCCAAGCTTTTACAGTTCGCCCGCAGTTCTGGTTCGTCCCATAAACTAAGACACAATAAGCTTATTGTGAACGAAAAATCCTTCATCTATGATAATAATTTGGATCTCGTGGTTGAACCAAAAAGATAGCAGAAGTGGAAACGGGCGCCTGCTCGGAACGATTCACGCCGCGCACGCTCAGTGTCACAAACGTCCGACCTCGTCATTCTGAACGTAAATTGCCGAAGCATTAAAGGGGTCCTGAAATACCTTCCGCCGATGCGTTGATGTACATGTAACCAAATAAAGCAATCTATTAGCAATCTCCTCCCGCAAGAATTTTGTTGAAGCGATGAGTATTAGCTGAGAAATCGTAAATCAAAAACCGCGCATTATCGTCGCGCCGCGTTTCCTCCTCCTTTCAACTTACTCTCCGCTGTTAAAGGCGAGCGAGCCTTCCCTCCCATGATGCTGCGCTCCTCCGCGGTGACGTACTTCCGCTATTGCGCTGCTCACACAGCCGTCTGCTACGGGCAAGATCTGTTGACACCGTGAATCCCGCACTAAGCTCAAGCGAACGAAAAATCTGGACCCATGTGTGCGGCGGCCTGGCCTTGCCCTTTCGCGGTGTACGTTGCTGCAGAACTTTGCTATCGGCGGCACGCGACTTTTTATCGGCGGCGAACTCGCAGCCGCACGGGGAGGATCCTGCGCTCGCTCCCTTGGATGCACAGCGCACTGTTTATCCAAAAAGCGCCGTATCAGATGTGGCCCCGCTGGTGCCGGGTGTTATTTTGTGGCGGTGGTAATTCCTGCCGGCGGCATGTGAAAACGACATTTTAAACTTATACAGAACCCGTGCACAAAACGCCAGTTCAGCTTGGGGCGACGCGTGGTGGAGAGCGGCAACGTTGGCAAAACATGCTCCGGCCTCTGAGCTTTCTAGCGCTGGAGCGAGCACCATTTCTTTGACAATATCAAACATTGGTTGCCCTGGTAACAAGGCACAAACCGCTCTAGAAGTCAGTTACGGTTGCGTGATCCCGGTTCAGCTTGGGGCCCCACCTCGCGGCATATGGGCACTGCAGGCATACTACTCACTCCCATTGGGAAGTGCGAGATAGCGTTTGCATTACAGGAGGCGATGGTGTGTGTTGTGGACGCCTTTGTTTCGCGATGAAATGCGACGTTGTGCTTCTGCGGGTGGATAGTGCTTCCCATCGTCTGGATTATCTTTCTCGAGCGGCCTGTACGACTCAACCTCGCATGGGGTATGTGCAGTGTGCGTGGCTAAAAGCCATCTCGGCTTGTGCGCCAGAGTTAAGTGACTTGCTGTTCGTCCCCCGCAAACCGCGCGCGAGGTGAGTGCCGAATTACGAGGGGCAGGAGGAGGCAACCCATCGTCTGTCAGTCGCGGTTCGGACTTGCAACGCATGTTGTGACGTTGTGTTCGTTCGAAACACATCTCTGGATTGTTTGGAAGTTGAATAAAATGTATGCGTCAAACCTGGGCATTCGGCTCAGGGCGTTCTCTGCGATTGCAAGAAAGAAGTGCCACGGGGTTTCAACGCTTTCTTTATGGAACGTACTCAAGTAAGAGAATATCCATCCATGGCTTTACCGATGCGCAAACAAACGAGGACGAAGAAAGAACCAACACGGACAAGCGCACAAGCATATCCATGTCGTGTTATGGCCGTGTTGCATTCAGTACAAACGGTTAAAGGGGCACTGACACAAAAATTTTGCATCTTGTTTTTTTTGTTGCGATAAGTAGCTAGTGACCTACTTATAACCTGTAGAAAACCTCATTTGCTTCAGCGTGCGATGGTTGTTTAATTAGAGGCATTTTCAATGCGGCCAGTCGCAGTTTCGGTTTCAGCGAGTGCCGCGAAACGATGGATTTTGTGGATTTTGTGTGAACAAAGCTGACCACGTGACCGTCGGTGGGATATCACAGTTACAGAGCAGAGCCGCCGTAGCACTGTCGAATCCGCATTGACGGCAGTTTCTGCGAATGCCCCCCCGTACTGATCTCGTGAGGCGCCTAATTAAAAAGCGACCGTGGATGTGACGCAGGCGCTGCGAGTGCAAATGCTACCGCGGCTAACGAACGACGCGCGACGCTCGAGACGGTGGGTGGCAAGACGCGCGCTGGGAGCAGCCGGCCGGTCTGCCTACAGGTCCGCCTACAGATGTGTTCGGCTTAGCACTGCGGCAGATATTCGAGTGCCGCTCTCGTAAGCGGTGCAGATGACAATTTTTAATGCAACCCGCCATGGCATCATTAACTCCTTTCTCATGTAAGCCACCATGGTCGGGACTTGGGGACAATTTCGTGCAGCGGTAACAAGCTATCACTCGAGCTACCTGCGCCGGCGTGGGCCACTTCGCGGCCGTGGCCGCCGCCTGCACAGCGACCGTGCGGCTTGCTCAGTGGGCTTTTCGTGCCTCCGGCGCGTTTCCGCATCCAATGGTAATAAACAGTAATAGAAACAGAGTGCCTGGAATCGCTGTAGAACTTTGGTCGCGGCCAGCTGCCCGATGAGCTGACGAAATCACAGCGCCTCCGCCGCCAACGATCGGGTCGTTCGTTCTCGAGAGCAGAAGCTCCGCCCTCCGGCCCTCCGATTGGAGCGGCGAGCCGGCAGTGCGGAAGCGGCAAACACAAACTCGTGACGTGTTTGGATGTTGTTTATTTACACTTGCGCGTGGTCCTCTGCTGGCCGCTCGGTTGCGTTTCGCACACTTCAAAATTGATTTTAAATATGTTCTAGGCTGTATTCACCGCTGATATTTTGCAGATGATGTATATGTGTTCCAGCAATCTATCTCCGAAGTTATCTCGCCTTCAAAATTTTGTGTCAGTGCCCCTTTAAGCGTTTGTTTACACTTGTTTCGTTTGTTGTAAAATGTCCAAGCACTCCGGCACTCCGCTGGCAGAGCAGCCGGCGAGCCGCCGCTGAGCAGACGACTCATCTCGTTGCCGGAAGTGCGTGAAAAAGCCGCCCAATAGCAGGATGTCTAGCTCATGACGAACATCTGGGAATCGATGATGTAGACATGTGAAGATCGCGGCGTCCAAAAACACGAAGGAAAGGGTGACAAAAAAACGACAAACTTTGTAACAAAAGTTTTCCGCTGCGCGTAAAAAGTAATACTTGGCACAGATGATGTTGACGACCCAATCTAACGATTGCGCTAGTCAATTTATTGTGCTCAAAACGCCTTTCAAGGCCCCTTTAAAAATAAAATCGACGAATTTGCAATGCTTGTTGCAACAGCTAGTCCTCACATTATCATTGGCACAGAGCCTTGGCTTCATAGTTCCATCCGTGATTCAGAAGTTTTCCCGCCTGGCTTTGAAGTATACCGCAGTGATAGGGACACGAAGGGAGGGGGCGTTTTTGTGCTCGTTGACTCCAGCCTGCAATCCAGTCCACTGACAGTATCGTTCACACACGCGGAATCGGTATGGTGTAATATTCATCTAAAAAATAATGGCCACGTAATAACAATTGGTTCCTTTTATCGTCCTCCTACATGCACCAACCCGGATGTTTTTCGGTCCTTATCGGACTTCCTGTCTACTCTAAAAAACGATTACATACTAGGAGGCGATTTCAATATGCCGCAAGTGCTATGGTTAAATCAGAAATCGGTCTTAACAGATTCGTCTGCACTTTCGTTAAGCTTTCACGAACTGGTTCTGGCCAATGACCTTTTCCAGTTTGTAAACGAACCCACTAGAAAAGGGAAAGAGCAAGCTTCTGTTGTAGATTTACTATTTGCAAACAGACAATCACTTATCAAAGATGTTAATATCATCCCAGGCATCAGCGACCATGACGGCGTTCATGCCTATCTGTCCCCGCTTAACTGCAAAAGAGTGCATACCAATCCGAGAAAGGTATTTTTCTATAACAGAGGTGATTACGCAGCTTTAATCGGAAGAACTTCAGTCTTTCCTTCCAGAATTTAATGAAATGAGCCACTCACTTACTTGCAATTCATTATGGGACACACTGAAAATTAAATTGGAACACTTAGTAGAAAAATATGTCCCTAGTAAAGTTATCTCCCGTAAAAAACGGGCTGATAAGCCATGGATGACTCGAGATACTCTGCTGCTAATAAAGAAAAAACGTCGTCTCCTGAACGCGTACAGGAAAAGTAACAACCTAAGCATTTTAGATGCTATTAGGAAGCTTGGCAACGATATAAAGAGTCGTAACAAAGACTCCAAGGAGAAGTATTTTTGTTCTCTTGGAACGAAGCTTAAAGAAAACCCCAAGGAAATGTGGAAATTTGTTAAATCCCAGGGCAAGGAACCTACAGGGGTACCCAGCCTCCAAGTTGATGGTGAAATACTTACGGACGACTCTGAAAAAGCTACTTGTCTTAATCATTATTTCAAATCAGTCTTTGCACCCCTATTCAGGAAACCTCCCTCCTGTGCCTGAAACGATAGACCAACCTATGGGCCCCATAACTATCACTTATAATGGGGTCCTCAATCTGCTTAAAAATGTTAAAGTTAATTCAGCTGGTGGACCGGATGGCATACCGAATTATGTTTTGCATGCTTGTTCTGAAATCATTGCCCACTTTCTGGTTACCTTGTTCACCATAACGCTCGCTACCGGTGAACTGCCTTGTGACTGGAAAACCGCTAATGTGGTCCCCATTCACAAAAGCGGCTCCAAAAGCAACCCCGAAAATTATAGGCCCATTTCTCTTACAAGCGTGTGCGGAAAAATTCTTGAGCACATAATTTATAGTGCAGTAATTAAACATTTAGAAAGCAATAATTATTTTACAAATTGTCAACATGGTTCCCGGGCTGGCTTTTCCTGTACGACTAAATTGGTTGAATTTAGTCATGACATTTTCTCCTCATTTGACCAAAACGAACAAATAGACTGTGTATTTTTAGATTTTAAGAAGGCCTTCGATTGTGTTCCTCACGCCTTGCTTTTACACAAACTATCTTTTCTTGGCTTAGACTGCAATGTAATGCAATGGATAAGGGTTTATTTGGAAAATCGCACGCAGCGCGTTGTTTTGCATGGGTGCCAATCTGATGCAGTGAGTGTCTCTTCCGGTGTTCCGCAGGGGTCTGTCCTGGGGCTCTGCTTTTTCTTGTTTTTATCAACGACATTGTAGCTGATCTTAACTGCAAAGTGCGTCTGTATGCTGACGACTGTGTCATTTATCACCGTATAACTAGTTTGCATGATACATGCCATCTTCAAAACGATCTACATTCAATTCAGCGCTGGTGTAAAAAATGGAAAATGACGTTGAATGCAATGAAATGTCAGCACATTACTTTTTCGCGCAGTCGTAAACCCATTTTGTCGAAATATGTTCTTGACAATGTGCCCCTTAACACAGTTACAGATTTTAAGTACCTCGGCATTTACTTCTCATCCAACCTCTCCTGGAAAAGACAGGTTGAACATGTTTGTTCTTCTGCCTCCCGAACGCTTAACTTTCTTCGGCGCAATTTCAGGGCTGCCCCTCCTAAACTGAAAGAACTTCTTTATTTCACCCACGTAAGGTCCATCATGGAGTATGCGTGCGCCGCTTGGGACCCGCAACTTGCGTACTTATGCGAAATGTTAGAACGTGTACAGAACCGTGCCGCCCGTTTTGCCACGGGTGATTACAATTTCCGATCCAGTGTTACATTACTTAAAAACCAGCTTAACTGGGAACCCCTAAAAGAACGCAGGCAGCATGTCAAACTTAATTTGCTTTATCGTATCTATTTTAAAAAACTGGCATTGATCCTGACATCTTTCTGTTTACCCCACATTTCGTATCTAGACGGCGTGACCATAGTTGGAAAATTCGTGAAATACCTTGCCGTACAAATGTTTTCAAAGATTCGTTCTTTCCTCACACCATTAGTTTGTGGAATAAGTTGCCAAGTGCTATAGTTGATTGTACCACTGACGCGCTTTTTAGTAAGTATCTGTTAGACTTGTAGTTCTGTTTTTATTTTTGTATTTGTGACGATGTTCAGCGATGTGTTTGTCACAGAATTAAGCGAGGTAATAATTAGTGGCCGATGTCTCGGACGGGAGGAGCGACAAACAACTCCCCCTTACGTGCGAATTCGAGAATGTGGTTCGGACCTGCTAACCGGCGATAGGTCCACGCCTGATTGGCCGCTGGCGTGAGGCACGAGACGGGGCACGGGAAAACAGTTTCGAAACAACGGGCATTTACTTAACATTCACGGGAAATTCAAAACCGATAGACAGAGAGGGTAATACAGGCAAAGAAAACGAAGCTAGAAAACGAGGCAAAGGAGTAAGGCACACAATAGGCGGGCAGGGGAGCTTCCCCCCCAACTACTCTAACACTCGGCTCGCTAGACACACACGCACACACCCGTACACACAACAGGGTACACTAAGAAAAGAGGGTAATCAAGTCCGCGGAGTCGATGCGAAGGAGGAAGATAATAGTGAGGGCGATTATAGAGTCTGCAGAAGAGTGGGGAAGGGGAGGAGGTCTTAGCTGGATCTTGGTCGGTGGTCTCGTCGGGGAAGATGCGTCGGCTCGCCGGTCGTCTGCGATGAGTCCCGTTGATCGGCGACGCAATTCGGGCACACCTGGGCCGCGCACCGTCCCCTCCTCGAGGGGAATTCTCGGGGCCGAGGTCGCCGCTGTCGTCGCACTCGGGGCTACAGCGCAGCCCACAGAACCGGCCGCCGCGTTTCAACCGCACCACCTTCCCCGCCACTGCTCGCTTCCTTCTCCCCGCGAGTCGTAAACCCCGCGCTGCACCGAGCACAGTCTCTCGGACCGCGCCTCCTCCGAGAACCAAGCGGGTGGAACCTCCGCTAGCCGCGGCACTCTCGCCCCTCTCTTCCGAAACACATGGCCCACTGCCCCGCGGGCCGAAATGGCGGCGAAAACATTCCCGCTCCGCCGGGATCCTCCCGCTGGGTCCCAATATGGCGAGCGAAAAAAAAAAAGACAGCCATGGAGGGGCCCGAATTTCGCGACAGTGTTGTAGCCTGACTGCCACATGTATATGACCACATGTTCAATTTCCCCCTGCTATAATGCCATCTTGGCGCTGCAGGAAATTAAATAAATAAAAATAATAATAAAAAAATTCCGACCCCGGCTGTTGCGAGCAGCAGTAGCAGTGTGGTGGTGGTGCCGGTGGTGCTCCGCAGTCCCGCGATGCAAACGTACCGGTATGGCACCGACTGAATAGAAATCGGTATCTGGGAGTAAATACGTGTTTTCAATGTCACCGTGTTTGTTATGTTCACCGATTAGTCATGTTTACGGAAGCGCGGACGTCGAATGCGGAGCGCGCACAGCATATGTGGGTCACGGTGATCCGTGCTCGCAATTGACTTTCGACGAGGCGATTACTACGCTGTTTACATTGCAATGCAATATAATCATTCTAAACTAGACTTATGACGGTTACTGACGAAACGCAATTACCTGGGCGGAAAAATAACACGACCGCACAACCACTCAAATTACTATTCGAAGGTTGAGCAAAAGGGCTGACGTTCGGGCGAGTTAATATTGGTTGATCATTATCGTGATCATGATTGACCTAACTCTGCGCAGCGCATGTGGCCTGTCGCTCGGAGCCCACCTTTGTGAAACCGCTGCTTCGAAGCAACGGTTAAAGCATTTTGTGGTGCAATTGCACTACAAATGCTTTACGCGACCAGCAGTAACTGTTTTGTAATTGTAATACTTTAGATTCCGTGGCAACGCAAAAGGATTAGAAGCTTTTCCTTTGACCGCATTGTGAACAGGTTGAGCTATTTTCCAAATGCAGCGTTCACGCGTATCTCGAGCTGCGTTTCCACATTTGGCTGCCCGCTTATCCTGCTATCGACCAGCAGTGTGCGATGGAGAAAGTTATCCTTTCATATCGTTTGGCAGTGTAACGCGTTGGCCTGAAAAAAAGTAAACAAAACGCCGTGATTTTAAAGGTTAGATTAGATGAAAAGGGGATTGTTTAATGCCAATCGGCTGTAATGACCAAACAATATATGGTATTTTAAATTGACTACAAGTAATCAGAAGTTATTGTAATGTTGTATTGTATCGGCGCTCGTGAAAGATCCCCAAGTGGTCAAAATTAACCCGCAGCCCTCCACTACAGCGCGCCTCATCACCCATGTAGCGTCGGGGCGTTAAACACCATAATGAATGAATGAATCAATCAATCAGATTCTATCAACCAACCAATCAATGCTGTATTGTAAAGGATAAAGTTGCTTCTAACATTTCAGGGGGTTCCGTTCCCGGTCGCAGCTTTGCGTGTGATAAATGAATTTTACTCCGTCTGCTTGCCGTCCAAGAGCGCAAACCCTGGAGTTGGTCGTTGGTACAAAGTCGTTGCTATTTATCAACGGCATCCACCAATATCTCAACTCGGTGTGTGTTGGGAAGCTATGCAGCAAAAACACGCCGCAACCGCACTGCATTTTCTCCAGGCAGTGTCGTGCACAGGCGTGCTGTCAGCGACTGTTTCTCGCTTGCTCTGGTTGTTCAATAACCCACCACCACGCAGTGCTGACCAAGCGACGTTTTCGCCTTGAACGGCATCCCAGCATTGACTAAAACAGTTGAAAGTTCCGCAAAAACTAAGCACGCGGTGTGAAATACCCCTGAACTACGCAGCGGAGCACACCGCGCCGAGCGATGTTAGCAGCCCAGCGCGCACAGGCAACACTGGTCGGCCGCCGAGAGCATAGAGAACTGGTTTGAGAGTATTTTCCTCCTTTCCGGCTGCTTATGGAAAATGGTGTATACTCAATAAAGTGCGAAGGCTTTATTAGAAGAGAAAAACTGCGAGCAGTGTCCTTAGAGAAAGTAAATATCTTCATTCAGTGGCTTCTGCTTCAACTAATGGGAATGCACTGTCCCCTTATAACTGCTGAAGGTGGTACAAAACAATTCAGCTATTACCGACACACCCACTGAAAAGAAAGTGCTGGTGATCCCTTTTACATTCCTGTGTATGACGTGTTTGAGGTGTTTGGAGCACATTGTGGCAAATTTTAATTTTTGTCCCCAGTGCAAATTACAAAAGGCACAAATTTCGGCTCGTTGAATGTTATGTGGTGCTTTTGAATGGTCTATGTATTAGGGGTGGGCGATTGATCGATCAACTTTCCGATTAATGCTTTAGTTGCGATTATTTTTTTAGTCGGTCGAAGTCATGTTAGCAAACCGAAACAGGAGTACCGCGTTGACAGTGTGTGCATGCCGAGGACCATATTTGCGTTCAAATAACCTGCCTGATGTTACAACAGCAAACAATGCAAGTATGCTGAGAGATGATAGCAATTAAACCTGTTGGGACGGAGAAGCATTTTATTATTATTGTTGTTGTTGTTGTATGCATTCCATTAAAATATTATTTTGGGTCATTTTTCTTCCGAAACCAACACAACCGAGTAATTGATTAATTAACAGATTAAAGCTAGCCAGTTTAATCGGATTAAAACTTTTAACCGACGCTCCGCCCTACTATGTATGCAACCTACATCTTGGCTTTATTCAAAAGGTCAGACAGTGTACATCATACTAGAATATTGTTGTATGAGGAACAACACTACCACCACACAGGAATTAGAATACCCACGGGTAGATTTCACACACAGGCAGCCAGAATGCAAAGGAAGCCAAGTAAACCAGGGGAGGCCATCCACTTATTAAACAGCCATCGGTTCCGTTCTTGTGCAAGTTGGATAAAGCCTGCCACTTGGCCTTTCTTCAACTGTGGTATCAAAACAGCTTGTCCGAGTTACTGCTGCTGCTTCCTTTTTTTTTTCTGCCATGCTATAGGCACTCGGTACGAAATGAAATATTTGCTACCACTACAAAATGTCTGAACTAAAAGCCCGCAACCCTCGTAGATGTATTTCTTATAGGAGCTTCTGTAGACACCAGGGCTGCGAGGATATGAAATTCTGCTTTTAAAGCTGTTTTATTGGAATAGCTTTTAATAGGAACAAATATTTCCAAATTAAAGTGCTCTCCTAAAGCACCTTTCTCTTCGAAACGTGTTTTGGTTGGGTTGGTCTATGATATTGAAAAAAAAATTTAAAGAATATGAGCGCTACAATTGATTGATTGATTGTGGGAGTTTAACGCACCGACGCAACGCAGGCGATGAGGCGCGCCGTAGTGGAGGGCTCCGGATTAATTTTGACCACCTGGGGATCTTTAACGTGCGCCGAAATCTCGTACACACGGGCGTTTTTGCTTTTCGTCTCCATCAGAAAAGCGGCCGCCGCGGCCGGGAGTCGAACCCGCGACCTCGTGCTCAGCAGCGCAACGCCTTAGCCACTGAGCCACCGCGGCGGGTTTGTGAGCGCTACAATAACAGCGTATGAAAAGAACGGACGACAAATACGCCAGCTGCTTGCCTTTCTCGTCCGTTGTTCTTGTAGCGCTCATATTTTTTCAACTCCTTCCTCCTGTCCTTTAGCCGCACGTCACAGGTGCATTGCGGCAAAGCCTGTCGGCGCTAGCGGTGAAAGCGGCGCTGGTTAGCGGTGGTCGATCGGTCATCCAAACTTTTTATGGGCCTGGTACTGGTACTACAGCGGAGTTATGGTGGAGTCAGTGACTGTCGAACAGGCAACATGAACAACACGCTTAAAGCAGATACCCGGCGCGTCCATCAACCAACAGCTCGACGCTACACTTGACGATCATGTAAGCAACCGTCCACGACGCTGACCCGCGGCGACTGTTGACACAAACTCTGGCCGCTCTGGCATCAAACCAAACGCCAAAGCGAACCTACCGCTGCGGAAAGGCCATGTACCTGTGCAATAGAGATAAGAAAACACCTTACAGCAGTGCATACCTTCCTGATGCTATGCGCAGTGCCTTCGCGATAAAAGTAAAAAAAAAAAAGCCCACGGTCCAGGAAGTGACGCAAATGTCTTTATCACGTGACTTTTGGCTGTGACGTCACGACCTCGATCTGTTGTTTGCCGGACAGAGCGTCCCGCCCATAGGGTGCCTCGATGCGCGCCCGCTCCGGCGGAGCGGGCGCTCATCGAGGCACCCTAATCCGCCCCACTTTCGTTAATGCGTGAAACGATTCGATGCAAATACTTGCACGCGCAGCAATATTTTTACTTTGTATGATCATCTTTATTACTACTTAATGCATAAACGGCTTCTGCGTATTTGTTCTTGTTTTTTTATTTTTGTGTGACGTCAGCGGAAGTTAGGCCACTACAGCGTTTTGGAGACGGAAACACGCGGCTCAGTGGGCTCGAGTCATGGCGGGACTCGGCTTCACAAATGTGACGTCACGGCCTCTCGTAACCTTTTCTTTCGTCCATGGTGACCGGTAAAAAGCGCAAAGGCTCATGGGTACGTCGTCTGCTCCAGCCACTTCCGGTTCGAGATCTCGCCTTGCCTCCCGTACGCCGGTGGCTTTCACGCTCATGTGTGCGTGTTGTTTATTTGTCACAGAGTGCTTACCTTTCAGAGAAGCCCCTAGTAGGAGTCATCGTTGTTACACATTGAATGTGCGATGCATGAGCGTTTCTTTTTTCGGCGGAAACAGATACACAACAAGCGCACGCGCGCGTGAAAAGCCGTCGGCGCACGGGAGGCCAGGCGAGCTCTCGAACCAGAAGTGGCGGAACTTCGCGGGAGCAGACAATGCACCCATGAGCCTTTGCGCTTTTTACCGGCCACCTATTGAATTCTGTGTTTTCCTTGTTTTCTTTTCTTAAAGCTGGCCTGTTTAATATTATCCTAGCACAAATATCAACACAACATGCCACTTGCGAGTCATTCACATGCCAATATCTTTCTGCAAAGCTACAGTGATTTAAGCAACAAGCATTTTAAGGTGCGACAGAGGGGTGGGAGAGGCGTAGGCGCTAAGTGCAGCCGCAGGGAGGGGGCGGCAACAGCCGAGGCGCAGGACAGTGTGTCGTCAGGGTTTGATGCCGCTAAATGGTGTAGAGGGCGTGGCGCAGGAGCTGCGAAAATGCGGGGGAGAGGGGCGTCGAATGCGACACAGTCAGCTGCTCCTGCCGCCAAACACGTGGGCAGCGTCGTCTGACAAGGCGCAGCAGTTTCGTGCACATCTTTGGACCACGCCCAAGTCAATGATGACAACTTTAATTTGCCCAAAAGTTGGATATCCCGAGTCAATCGTGTTTTTCCGGAAATGTGCGCATCCAGTGAAATCGAAACAGCTTCGCTGGCCAATTTCATTCATTCATTCAGCTTTATTCACTTTTGTTTTACATCGTTTTTGTCTCTGGTCTGCCTAAGCACCGAATGATTGATGGCTTTCCAGGCAGTTGGTGTAAACATACACAAAAGAATAATAAGCACAGGCTACTCGAAGTTTGAACATGACAATACTTCTCAGTCGAAATCACATAGGCAGGAATTATGCATTCGCAACAGAATACGTAAACAGCCAAACCGTACTTGTGGACACGTCACAACTTGCTATTCCACTCTTTCACCCATATGAGTCACCTGAGACACAATATTCGCGAATTTTCTTAAACATTTTCCTCCGTGTTTTTATATTATATAAACCGTTTCGGAGAGCATTGGAAAAATTCTGGCACGTAAAGCTTCCGCATTTTTTCCCCATAGTTTGTGAACACTCGCGGCTTCACGAACCTTTCTGTTTTTCTAAGCGTTCTACCTTTCCTAACAGGAACTTTGAACTGGTTGCAGAAGTAATATAGAGTTAGTACCTCGTACCGAAAAAGCTGGCGCACCTGAAGTAAACCTAAATAAGAATACTTGTCCTCTATTTTTGCATCTTGAAACTTTGTTCCACAGGCAATACTATTTGCTATTCTGTTAATTACTCGGTTTATACATTGTTGTTTATGATCTGAGCAGCAACCATGGATACCGGGTAATTCCATAATTCAAAATTCCTTCCGCCAGTGATTTATATATGGTTTGTCTTAATTTCAATGGGGCCTTCCCTCTTAAGTTGTGAATCATAGCTGCTACACCCCTTAATTTCTTGCATACAAACAGCACATGTTTATTCCACGTGAAGTGTTGGTCAAAGAAAAGGCCTAAATACTTTACATCGGGCTCTAATTCAAGGGGCCTACATTTAGAAGAGCTGCCATACGAATAATTCGGACAACATTTTAACAGCAGAGCGGTTGTTTCTGGCCGTAATGTGTGCGGCGTCATCAGAAAACCTCATGGTTACTCCTGCCGTTCACGTCATCAGAAAATCTCGTCATAGTTACTCCTGCCGTTCACCGCGCACGCGTGCACGCGTTTTACGATGAGCGTCCGGCATCGTCCGGGATTGCGCGTGGCGCTCGCAAAAATACCAAGAAAACAGTCACGTGCGTCCGCGCCACAAGGAAGAGCACAAGACAGCTCGCCGACGCGTTTCACTTTGGGGGAAATGGGAAAGCCTGCGGGCAAAACGATCCAGGCCCGCCAGACATGCATGCGGAAGATAGATGGGTATGACAATGACTACCAATTTTTCAAACAAATTTCAAACGCAATGAATAGCGTGGCGATGATTACATGGAAAGGGATCATCCAGCTTCGCCTTGCGTCACTTAGTGCAAGCTTCGCCAATTTTAAAGACGAAGGTATCGCTAAAAGTGACCGTATATATACGTGGCCATCGGCGGGGCCACCGCTGTATGGATTGGTGTGGGACTTGAACTCCTTTCGCCAGAGCAGCAGCCAAAACCGGCACCTTGGCAGAACGGAACCTTGATGCGCGCAGTATGGGAGGTGCACGTGGCAGCACGTATACGCGTAAACGGATGCGCACACATAGCTCTGACTGTGGGGGAACTTCAGCACTGATGGGCATCCAGTCTGCTTGTCAGAATAATTTGCGTCAAAAGAAATTTTCCTTTCGACGAAACTTGTTCCGTCGCCGATGGAAGGAGGCAGAAAAATAATTCATGATCGATTGGTGGCAATCTCATCCTTGTCCCTCGCTAACTGAGACTCGATCGGCCCGATGCGTACGCCTTGCCACACAGCATTTCTCATGAGCCTACGCGCACAAGTGGCGTCGGGAGTCATATATGAGCCATCGAGGTGGCATGTAATGGGTGCACTGAAAATGTGACGAGCCGTGTTTTGACGACATCTCCGCCGGCAACGGAGCCACGCAGCCACGCGCTTTGATCTGTCGTGTGGGGATGGATCGATGGCGAAAATGTTTGCAGACACGCCCATCTATGGTTCCCACGATAAAATTAAGCTGCATGCGCGATAAAATTAAGCTGCCTGATTCCTTTCATAGATATGCCTGAACTATGACGTGTATACGCTGAAAATGCATGCATGCGGCCCTTTGCTCCCAGCGTGCAAAACGACAGCGTCCAGCCAAAGAGCTGGTGAGGAGTACCGACAGGAAATTTCAAAGCTGAGATAGCTATGTAAAAAGCTTCATTTGTATGTGGAGATAACTCCCACGGAGTTTCAGCCGTAGCCGTTAAGTATAACATATTTTAAATCAATTTTAACCTTTTTAGCTGCAGAAAGCTTAGATAGGATACGTTTTGACATCGGCATTGCTCCTCGAGCCGAACTGCCGACGTCGGGGCTACCCTGACGTAGCAAAGTGCTGGCTGCTGTTGGCACGCGCTGCTTCGCCCTGTAGGCATCGATACAGTTTTAGGGCTAGGGTCATTCTGCCCGGGCGCGTGCGACCACTACCGTCTGTACGCGCCCGCACGCGCATAAAGACCGAAACCGAAACTGGCCGGAACCGGAACTGATAGGAATAAATCAAATCATCCTCATCATCATCACCACCACCATCGCCACCCTATCTACACCCAGAAATCTTAGGCCAGAAATCTTAGGAAAATTCAGACAAATACCTACCCACATAGGTCTAGATTAGCGCTCATGTTTCCGGATAAGTATAACGAAGAATGCCAGAAATGCCATCAGAAGGCAGACCTCTTCCACACTATATGGAACTGCCCGACCATATGCAACAGAACAACTACAAGACATCAATACAGTCCTGGGAAGCGGCACTGTCCAGCTCGGATCTCTCCAGTCAGCGAGAACTGCTGGAAAGAGCCAAGCTAGGGGCTTTCGCCACTGGAGTCCTGGAAATAGGATTCCACCCTTGACTCCACCCCCTCCTCTTATACCTTTGTGATTAAAGTTTACCACCACCACCACTACACCCATTGCAGGGCAAAGGTTTCTCCCATTCATCTCCAATTATCCCGATCCTGTGCTAACTGCGACCAATTTATCCCCGCAAACTTCTTGATCTCATCTGCCCATCTAACTTTCTGCTCCCCCTGCAACGCTTGCCTTCTCTAGGGATCCACTCTGTTACCCTTAATGACCAACGGTTATCTTGCCTTCGCATTACATGCCCTGCCCACGTCCATTTCTTCTTAATTTCTACTAATATGTCCTTAAAAGCCATGAGGACAAAATACGAGTTTGTTTTATTCGAAAGATTTTGTGTTTTATAGTGTCCGCAGCGCTTGTCCGCAGCAAACGATGTCGTATTCACTGAGAAATTATTCAATTTAGGTTAAAATTTTGATTCTCCCGCCAAATCGCGCGTTTCCGGGACGTCAGCAATGAAATCATAAGCGCCCGTATAAAAACGAGCTTGCACTGCGTGATTCGCCTGCAGCGCGGCTTGCCGTCAGTCTTCCCAGATGGCGCTACCATACTCAAGGACGGACCGTTGTCTGCCATCGCTTTGTTTTTTTACCGTATTTGCACCTGGCTTGTTTTTGTTACTGTATCAAGTAATCGTTTCGAGAAACGTGGAATATCCTCGACAAACAGGGTCACGTATACATCGGCACTTACGCAAATCATCCAGTTGCGTATAAGACAACTCGAAAGCGGCAGGCTGCTGTGCAGCTAAAACAAGCATAGTGCATCGGTGCTTCTATATTAACATGTGCTTTCATTACTTCCGCTGTTTATCCTCCTATCTTGCTGCTACAAAAGAATGCGCCCTAAATTTGAGCGCACATAGCTCGTTCCGCAAGCTTATATAAGCCCTGCCTACTAATTTGCGCTCACTTTTGCCGGCGTCCGCCAATTGGAGAGCTGGCTGGTATGACATCATAGGTTCTGTTGTGGGAAATGAGCTAGTGGGTCGCATGGCCATTCCCTTTATTCCTAATTATATAGCTTAATTGAGCGAAGTTTACGTTACAAGTGGTGTCAGTATGATTTTAGCGAGGCAGTCTTTCGAATGAACCAAACTTGTGTTTTCTCTTCATGGCTCCTTTTACACGCGTTTGTTCCCTGACCCACTCCGCTGGCTTATTGTCCTTTAATGTTACACCTATCATCTTCCATTCCATTGCTCGAATAGTTTTCCTCAATTTAAAGGGACCCAGAAAAGCTTTGTGAAGGCGGCAATCAAATGCATTCAGGTGGTAGAACACATAACGGGGGATTTTTGAGCCAAGTGTGAGCCCCACACGTTGTACGGATAATTTGTAAACAATTTTTGAAGATCACCTTTCTCAGCCGATGAGCGGCGCCGCCTCAGCGAGCCGACCGCGGCTGACGCAACGGCGAGGCGCCCCCCTGATTCGGCCGATCGTCGGTCGCCGGCAACGTCACTGCCATTGGTTTCCGGTTGCTCTTCCTCCTTCCTGCGCGATCCCGAGGCAAAGGTGGGTCTGCAGCGATTGACGCGTGCCTAGGCGCAGGAATGTAGCTAGCGGAGAACGGAAGTCGAGCGTCGCGATGTCACATGGCTATTCGCAGTGCTTCCAGCTGCTTCAAAAGAAGCAGAGAGGGAGGAGGAATCGATCGGCAAGGGGGTAGAGGTGCACTTAATTGCTTCTGGCGCAGCTAATACTGAATGTAGATCAATAATTCCGACGGCATTGCATCGCTATTGATTGGTGCTACGCGACAATACAGACCTTTTGTAAATTTACAAAGGCTTTTCTGGGTCCCTTAAGTTGAATCCTCTTAGTGAGCTTCCAAGTTTCTGCCCCGTAGGTGAGTACTGGTAAGATGCAGCCATCATACACTTTCTTCTTCACGGACAATGGTAGGCTGCCATTCATTATCTGAGAATGCCTGCCGTATGCACCCCACCCCATTCTTATCCTTCTAATTACCTCTGCCTCATGGGTGGTATCCGGGGTCACAACTTGTTTATTTATTTATTTATTTATTTATTTATTTATTATTTTATTTATTAGAGTACCCTCAGGGCCTTTACGGACGTTACAGAGGGGGTGGGTACAGTGCATGAAAACAGGGTAACAGATGTAGAAGATACAGGCAGTTTGTAACACAAGCATATTTCCGGAAACCAGTTACTGCATACATTACAGAAAGTGCATTCTTGAATGAAGCAGGATCTTCAATGGACACCATGTGGTGGGGGAGGTGGTTCCATTCCTCAGACGTTTTAGGGAGAGAAATGAATCGGAGAATGCGTTGGTGCGGCCAGATGGAACGGCAAACCCTTGAACGGATGTCGATTGCGGGATAATATATGTACGTGGCCGTGAGAGAAGGTCGCGTCTTCATAGATGGGTTATGGAAATAGATTTTGTGAAAACAGAGAAAGTCGTGAAATTTTTCTGCGATTGTGTAAACGTGGTAGAACCAGGTTATTTTTCATTAGTGAAACACTGGAGGTACGGGAGTAGTCGGAAAGTATAAATCGAGCTGAGCGGTTTTTGTACAGATTCTAGAAAATAAATTAGGTTTGTGTTGCAGGTCCAGATTGCCGAGGCATACTCCTAGTTTAGGGCGAATAGTAAGTGTCCGATAAAGTGTTAACCGAAGGGAGGATAGAGCATGAGAGAAATTACGGCGAATATAGTTCTAAGGAGACGGTTGGCGCTTCCGCAGACATAATTATTGTGTGTGTGCCATGGCACACACACAATGTTAAGTCATTGCTGATATGAACACCAAGATACTTGTATTATGTAACGTATTCGAGAGTGGCTCCAGTAATGTTTGTAATTAAAGGGCTGCTGGGAATAACGTTTGCGCGTAATGGTCTTCATGCTTGTGCATTTGGTTTGTGTTAAATATCATGAGCCATTTGCTGCACCATTTAGAGAGTGTCGAGGTCGGCTTTTAAATTAAAGTTGTCCGTTCGGTCAAGAATTTCGTGATAAATTACGCTATCATCAGCGAATAATTTTATGGAGGAATTTATACCATTAGGAAGGTCGTTAATAAATATTAAAAAAGAGCAGAGGACCTAACACCGAACCCTGCGGTACACCGGATTTAGCATCAGTAGGGGGAGAATTGCATTCGTTAGCGGTCACGAATTGGATGCGATTGGTCAAAAAGCATTCTGCCACTTAAAATAGCATTAGGGGTCAATGTTTAGGGTACTGAGCTTAAGAAGTAATAATTGATGAGACACTTTGTCAAACGCTTTTTGAAAATCTACAAAGATGCAATCTACAGATGAACCACGATCCAGAGCTGACGCAACTTGTCCTAAGTAAAAAAAATTAAATCAAATCAAATGTTTGTTTCCAGAAACACTGGACGGTTCCCTAGCGATAAGCTACTGCAGTAGCTTGACATAGGTCAGGGAACCGTGACAAGGCGCAGCGAACAAAGCATGAAAAACAACACATACTCTTGAAAAAAAAAAACAAGTTGTTATACAGCACAGTAGTTAAAACAATTTCATTTGCTGCTGAAGCACACAAATCGCAAAAGTACAGGAGCGTGAATTTCAAGGGTAGATACAGAATATACAACATAATACCTCATAATGGCCTAAACAATACAACAAAGGTGGGGAAAAATACAACCACAACGAAATCTTACACTTACAATCTCACAAAGAATGAAGTTCATTGTTTTTTGAACAAACTTGTGGTTTGCTTGTATTTGTTAAATGTTACTGGGAGGTTATGTCTTAAAGATTGCAGTTTATAATTTGTGCGGAAATGTGGTACCGTCCATACCAACGTTTATAGATACTTTTTCAGTTTCGGAACTGCGCCTTCCAAAGCGGGCGCGAGTTTACCCTAGGCGCTGAGAGGGCGCTCCGGTCGCGAGTTGCGCTGTGTGGGCGGCTGCGGCGGCGGCAGTGTCGACGGCGTGCGCGGCCGGTCCGCTGGGCTCAAAGTTGCGGCCGCGGTGTAGTTGTGTGTCTGCGCTGCGAGTTTCTTCTTTTCGCTTGCGCTTGTCTTCATCCTTGCGCGATAAACTTGCATTTTCAGTACATTCTGTTTGGGATGCTATTGAACAGTGCGGCCGCGGGTGAAAGCATTTCGTCACTCCGTCAACATGCTGTGTTTTCTTTCATGTGCTGGGCTTGGTGCAATGCCGACTTGCTTAATTCGCAGTCGGCTGTACGAGATTTTCCAGCCCACTTTAGCAGTGATGCTTGTGAGGAGGCTGGGCACATGCATCGTGCATGGGGCACGTGCCCTTTACAAAATGTACAACGGTGAGGAGGAGGACGGAATGTATATAGATACGCATGCTAAAGAACTATTATTAAAACAAAACAGACTAGTGAACAAAACAAAAATTCTTAATTCTAACAATATAACCGGAAAACATGCAATTCAAATATCAATACAAAACTTCCTAATTTATCCAGGATTTTGGGTTAGCTTTAACCGGCGAAACAATTTGATTTCTTCGGAACAACAAAGGATACACGGATGTCTTTCATAAAGAAAGCATGCAGTTGCTGCGCATGGCTATCAGGAAATATCATTCGTGCTGCAACGAATTTGCGCGATTGGCATGGCAAGCGAAATCGTGTGCCCGCTTGACAGCTACGTGAAAATTCATTAAAAATGCGTGTTCTTATTGGTATTTTATCCCCCTCTAAAAATCACTGGCCGTACGTACACCTCCTTGCATAATAGGCCCGTTTCAAATAAATCACGAACTGGAATAGCGCGGCAACAACGTTGAGCAACTTCCGAGAACAGTTATTTCTTTTCGAGTACCCAGCCAGAGCTAGCTGGTCACAACCCGAGATGCCGGGGCGGAACGTACGTTATGGGAGGGCCGGTTTTTGCATCAGGGCGAAGGAGTCCAACAGCGAAAAAAATCACCTGACCACCAACCCTACGACGTAGACTTTTTTTTTTGTTTTTGCTTTTTTCTTGAGGGTTCTTGTATTTCTCTGCCATTCTTTTCTCTCTCTCGCGCGCGCGCTGCGATTGCACAGCGTTGACGCGCGTTCCGGCAAGTCGATCGCTCTCATGTGGTGCTGATTATTCTTCTCCGTGCCTGTTCTAGGTTCATGCGCACCGCGCTTTTCTTGCGCGCTGACATCCCGGCGCGTATTCCTTCCGAGCGGAGCAGGACGGCGAAAACCACTTTTCCTAGTTAAGCGATCCGCATGTTTGCTGTGCGTGCGTGCACACATCTGGAAATTGTGTACATTCTTGGAAGCCAACTGCTACAATAAACAGAAGGCAATAAATATTTTTTGCTTCTTGTAGTGGTTCCTTCCAAGTCCACTCCTCCATAAGAGCATGTACGCGTGCTCCACTCGGCTGAGCTCAAAGTTTCGGCGTAGTTGCGCGTCTCTACAAGTTTCTTCCTTTCGTTTGTCGGGAACCGCGGGGTCGCAGCGCAGCGCAAGAGAGAAAGTACCAGCGTGGCAGGCTTTCGGAATCGAACTGCCCGTGCCGGGCTGGCGCACCAAGCACGCGCCGCTCGTTTCTTTATTCTCGTCTTTCATAGCCGGCGCCAAGGCGCTCTGGAACAAATTCTATTTGCTGATGTTCGAAACGTAGCATGTGATGGGGAATGATTTTTTTATTTTTGGCACGGAACAAAATTGCTTTGATTTTCTTTGGATTAACTTTAATACTACTTAATTTTGACCATTGTGACAGCTTTGCGAGCACTGTATTGGATCTCAGCACAAGCTAAAAGCTCTGTGCTATCGTCAGCATATAATATAAATATAACAGAAGAGTCAACCTCCACAATGTCGTTAATGTATGTAATAAATAAAAGAGGCCCTAATACACTACCTTGAGGTACGCCACACCTCAATCACCTGTGATGATTATTATATACGGATTGTTCTCTGCCATTTAAATAAGATTCGAACAAATTTAATGGCTTCCCACGAATACCGTACCACTGTAGCTTATTCGAAAGAATATCATAATTGAGGCAATCGAAGGCCTACGAGAAATCGATAAATATGCCTACCGTGTATAAGTTTTTTTTTAATATTCTGCAGAACGCTTTCTTTTAAGGTGAGAAGAGCTGTTTTAGTTGACCGACCAGCAGCGAATCTGAATTGCGAGTCACTTGTAAGTTTGTATTTCGGATAAAATTTTGTTATTCGGGCGGAAATTACTTTCGCTAGGCCCTTAGACAACACAGGAAAGAAGGATATGGGTCCATAATTTGAAGGCACGTTCCGATCTACGCTTTTATAAATTAATCATACCCTTGCTGTTTTCATACCATTAGGAAACACACCGGACCCCATTGCCAAATTGTAGATGTGAGTCAATGCCGGAACAGTGAAAGGCAATACATATTTTACAGGTTTAATTTGCAAATTATCAATGTCTAACGCTGGGCTATTTTTCAATGGCATAATTATGCTGTACACCTCTAATTCATCAGTCGGATCAAAGAAAATGCTTTTTGGAGAGCAACATAACCCAGTAGTTGTTGTTTCTACGGAGTTATTGCACGGGGGAATGCTATTTACCAAATAATTACTGAAATATTCAGCAAGCTCTTGCACTTCTAATTGTTGGGAGTTGACAGTAGGCGTTTCAGGAACATTTTTATAGCGGCGCCTACCCAGAACAGGGTTCAATGCGGCGGCAATGAGGCTGCAAACAATTATTTACGCTGCGATTGACCATGTAATATGGCACTCTATGATTAGTTGGCTGGTAGGCACCTGTAGCAGTGAAAAAAATATATATAACACGAAAATTTCGCCCCAGTAGTCGAGTAAGTTTGACAGCAAGAGCTTGATTTGTATTCCTCTGTGCATGGAAGCCTGGAAGACCAGGCGACGACGCGATGGAAATAGTGCTTCGCATATTTCATCACTGTGCCGCCACCAAAATACAAAGCACAGCAAGTTGCTGGGGGCAGCTTCACACTAGTGTCGCCAAGACTGGGAAAACAGTGAAACTGGCGGCTCCACCTAGCTTATTCTTGGTTCGGCTACGTTCACGCGTGGTTACGCCTGGAGACTAGCTCGGCCGGGTTTTCTGTGTGGTGCCGTTGTTAGACCAACAAAGGGCAATTAGCACTCGGCCATTTACATATTAAAACCCGATGCAGCAAATAGAGAACTGCGTGATATGGAGGACTGTGGTTTTACAAGCAGTTGATTCTAAAGACGTCTGAAAGGAGGCGCATCACAGCAGCTACCATGGCATCGTAATTGCAGCGACCATGTAGAGCTAGTTTATCCCGTAGAGCTCCATTAAAACGAAACTGGCTTTGCCTCGTTTTTTTTTCCTGGCATACTGCAATAGTATTCGTGGCATTGGGACAAAACACATTCGAAATTGCATTTTTTATGTGTCTGTTTCTGGAAATACTTCGCTAAATCTGGAATGGTGCTGAATCTTTTTCGTTAGCCAGAGTTTATAAAAGCATTGAGCCGTATGGGCACCTGCGCGGGAACCTGAATTTGTTCGGTAGATCGGAAAAATCCTAAAACTGGGTTTTGTTTTGACTGTATACAATGTGTTGCTTTAATTTCAGTATGAGTCATTTCGTCATCGTCATCTGATGGCACAACTTTGCAGGGCAAATCTTCATCCATCGCGCCTTTACTGGTAAATAACGCGTCGCAGGGTGTCTCGCTCATCGCTTGTTACCCAGAGTTGTTACCATTGGACGTAGTTTACAAAGGGCGGCGCCAGCGCGCGCAGTGACGTTATTGCTCGGCGGCGTTCCGAACGTAATCCGAACGCAAAAAAAAGAAGTAAGCCGTGTAATTGCGGACCTCCAGAAAAACGGCTACCCGAAAAAGTTCATTCACTCCGTAACCCGCCGCAAAGAGCTGAACAGGGTGACAAACTCTCCAAGGACATCAACCGTCGGAACTCTGAAACGCGTGCCGGTGCCGTATATCCCAGATGGGTAGGAGTGCGCATCGCCCACAAGCCTTCCACAACCATAGGCCGCCTAATCCCCCGCCCCAAAGACCGGCTGACAATAGAGAAAGCGCCCGGGGTCATTTACCGCATTCTGTGCGCTGAGTGCAACGCCTCGTACATCGGTGAAGGCAAAAACCTACCGGAGAGGATTAGGCAACACAAAAACGACGTACGGAAACAGCGCAGTCGCCGAACACTGTGAAGTGGCCGACCACAAAATTGACTTCTCCGGAACAGCCATCCTCGAAAGGAAGACGAACTGGAGGAAGCGGCTTTCCTTGAGTCGTGGCATATCCAGCGAACCCCTGGGAACCTTAATCGCTCGCTTGGCGCTCTAGCCCCGGATACATGGACCCGACGAGGGAGGGTCGAGTCGACTGGCGGGTTTAGCTACCTCGACCCCTATAGCCCCGTTTACATTGACCCGACGAGGGCGCGTTGACTCGAAATAAACAGGTTTTTTGGACTCGACGGAGCGGACGGAGTGGGTTAGAGAGCCGTCGCGGCGAGTCCAGTCAACTCGGAGGCAGGGGGTGTGTTAGCTCGCTCGTCGGGCTGAGTCGGCGGGCCGCGGGGAGCAGAATACCGTATTTGCGCGGTTCTAACGCGCCCCGAATCGTAACGCGCGGGTAACTTCGCGCAGGAAAATTCGAAAGAAAAAAATGTGACACTGACGGTACTGCGCAGATGGAAAAGACATGACACCACGCACCTGGAAGAGGGAGATTTTATTTGGCGTATGCAGCTCTGGAAGCCAAAAATGAATTGTGCTTCACAAGGTGCTTATCCAGCTGCTGCTGGAAATAAAGTTATAGCGGGGAACACTGAAGCTGCTTGCGATTTCAAGTGCCTTGATCTTCATAATTCTAAGCGTTAGGGGCTAAGCAGAAGCACACAAAAAAATGTGCAACAGCTGACCAGGGTATGCGGCATGCCATTGAGGAATCAGTGCGCCGAAATTCACTCACGTGGTGTTGACGGATTGTTTTTATTGGACTGAGTTGGATTTTGCGGGTACTTCGTGTCCGTTGCGCATGGCAATGCTGCTGGCCGCTTTAAAGCCTATTTCGGTTTTGAGCCCGATTGTAACGCGCACACAAATATTAAGCTACCTTTTAGCAAAAGAGGGTGCGCGTTAGAATCGTGAAAATACGGTAGCCCCTTTTCCGTGAACCCCGCCGCTCCCCTCACCTGGATTCTTTGGACGGGGTTCATATAAACTCGGACGCGTCGAGGTAAGCTGAACCCGCCACTCAACTCACCCCGCCCCCGTCGCGTCCATGTACACGGGCTCTATTCAAAGCATCGAGGCGAGGGGACCGGGGGAATTTCCTGAAAAGGACCTACCGTATTTGTACGATTCTAGCGTGCGCCTTCTTTTGCTAAAAAGTAGCCTTAAAATTTGTGTGCGCATTACTATCAGGCTCAAAACCGAAACAGGCTTTAAATCGGCCAGCAGCATTGCCTTAGACACGAGGTCCTCCGAAAATCCAACTCAATCTAATAAAAAAAATCCGTCAAGACCACGTGAATGAATTCCAGCACACTAATTCCTGAATGACACACCTTGGTCAGCTGTTAAACATTTTTCTACTACTGCAATTAACCCGTCACAGGTACAATTATAAAGTTCAAGACACTTGAAATTGCAAACAGCTTCAATGTTTTATTTACTGCAGGAAATGGATAAGCAAGTTTACGAAGCACAATTTATTTTTGGCTGCCACAGTTGCATGCGTAAAATAAAATCTGCTTATTCCAGATACGTGGTCTCAAGTCATTTAAATTTACGCAGTAAAGCCGGCGTGAAATATTTTTTTTCGAATTTTACTGCGCGAACCTACCCGCGCGTTAAAATCGGTGGCGCGTTATAATCGTGCAAATACACGGCCCGCCGACTCAGCCCAACGAGCGCGTCAACCCACCCCCTGCCTCCGAGTCGAACGGACTCGCCCCGACGGCTTTTGAACTCACCCCGTCCACTTATAAGCCCCGTTTACATTATTGACCCGACGAGGGCGCGTTGAGTTAAAATAAACAGGTTTTTTGGACTCGACGCACTCATTTTTCCATAAGCAGCCGGGAAAGGAGGAAAATACTCTCATACCAGTTCTCTCGGCGGCCGACCAGTGTTGCCTGTGCGCGCTGGGCTGCTAACATCGCTCGGCGCCAACGATACTTTTTCACTGCGCCTTCCAAACTACTACTACTAAGTGGTTCGATGAAAAAGGAAAAGAAATGGACTGGGGATATTATTGAGCCCATCTGGGGGCTCACCGGCATACAACCCAGTCCGGGGGGTAGGGAATATAGAAGGGGATGAATAGAATAGGGTAGAGAAAAAGGAGATAGGTAAAGAGAAAAGTTGAGGCGCCGCGAGGAAAAGAAGCGTTGCCACAGTCACTGGGGGCCACCGAGCACAGTACACATCACAAACACAGGTCCTGGCGTCATGCTGCGTCCGGGAGAAGTTCTCGAGAGAGAGAGAGAGAATCAACTTTAATAGAGCCCATTAAGTGGTTAGTGCACGCAGGCACCAGATGGGGTGGAACCTTCTTCGCGGGTCCCATATGCATCCAGCAGCTCCTGGCCCCTGACTGCCAGCGCGAGTTGGGTCGTCAGGTCGGGGCTGGACAACAAGGTCTCCCATCGCTCTCGGGGATTGGGGTTGGGGAAGTTGGGGGAAGGGGTGGTGGGGCGGGGTTCTTGAGGTGAGTGCACTCGGCTATGACGTGTGCCCGGGTGCCTTCCTTGCTCTTGCAGAACGGGCACTTGATATCGTGCTCCTCCGGGTACATTTTGTGTAAGAGGACGGGATGCGCCAGCGACCCCGCCTGTACTCTGCGTACGATCGTCTGTTGGTTCCTGTTGAGGTGCCGGTGAGGTCCGGGGAACCTACACCTGCCTTCCCTGTATAGCTCGGTAATGTCTCTGTAGCTCGTGACGGGGCGCGGTAGTCCCGGCTCGTCCTCGGCCCGGTTGGTCAGTTCTCGGGCGTAGTGGTCGGTGAGTTCCTTACCTTCCACCTGCGAGTGAGCCGGCACCCACACGAGCTCTATGGCTCGTTCCGGTGGCCTGCGTCTGGACAGAAGCGCTAGTGCGGCAGGAGAGACCCTTCCCTTGCGGTAGCTTGCGTAGGCCATCTTGGAGTCCGTGACCACTGTCTTCGCTCCCGGCTGTGCGAGGGCGAGGGCCACGGCCAGTTCTTCGGCTTCGGACGGGTTCGTCGTTCTGATTGACACGCTGGTGACCAGTCTGTCGATGGTGGTGACGACCGCCGTCGCTCTGGTTCCATGTTTGGGGAGCGACACACCCATGTATAAGCGGACGGGGTGGGTCAGAGAGCCGTCGCGGCGAGTCTAGTCAACTCGGAGGCAGGGGGTGGGTTAGCTCGCTCGTCGGGCTGAGTCGGCGGGCCGCGGGGAGCAGAATACCGTATTTGCGCGGTTCTAACGCGCCCCCAATCGTAACGCGCGGGTAAGTTCGCGCAGGAAAATTCGAAAGAAAAAAATGTGCACTGACGGTACTGCGCAGATGGAAAAGACATGACACCAGCACCTGGAAGAGGGAGATTTTATTTGGCGTATGCAGCTCTGGAAGCCAAAAATGAATTGTGCTTCACAAGGTGCTTATCCAGCTGCTGCTGGAAATAAAGTTATAACGGGGAACACTGAAGCTGCTTGCGATTTCAAGTGCCTTATCTTCATAATTCTAAGCGTTAGGGGCTAAGCAGAAGCACACAAAAAAATGTGCTACAGCTGACCAGGGTATGCGGCATGCCATTGAGGAATCAGTGCGCCGAAATTCACTCACGTGGTGTTGACGGATTGTTTTTATTGGATTGAGTTGGATTTTGCGGGTACTTCGTGTCCGTTGCGCATGGCAATGCTGCTGGCCGCTTTAAAGCCTATTTCGGTTTTGAGCCCGATTGTAACGCGCACACAAATATTAAGCTACCTTTTAGCAAAAGAGGGTGCGCGTTAGAATCGTGAAAATACGGTAGCCCCTTTTCCGTGAACCCCGCCGCTCCCCTCACCTCGATTCTTTGGACGGGGTTCATATAAACTCGGACGCGTCGAGGTAAGCTGAACCCGCCACTCAACTCACCCCGCCCCGTCGCGTCCATGTACACGGGCTCTATTCAAAGCATCGAGGCGAGGGGCCCGGGGGGAATTTCCTGAAAAGGACCTACCGTATTTGTACGATTCTAGCGTGCGCATTCTTTTGCTAAAAGTAGCCTTAAAATTTGTGTGCGCTTACATCAGGCTCAAAACCGAAACAGGTTTTAAAATGGCCAGCAGCATTCCCTTAGACACGAGGTCCTCCGAAAATCCAACTCAATCTAATAAAAAAAAAATCCGTCAAGACCACGTGAATGAATTCCAGCACACTAATTCCTGAATGACCCCACCTTGGTCAGCTGTTAAACATTTTTCTACTACTGCAATTAGCCCGTCACAGTACAATTGTTCAAAACACTTGAAATTGCAAACAGCTTCAATGTTTTATTTACTGCAGGAAATGGATAAGCAAGTTTACGAAACAATTTATTTTTGGCTGCCCCAGTTGCATGCGTAAAATAAAATCTCCTTATTCCAGATACGTGGTGTCAAGTCATTTAAGTTTACGCGGTAAAGCCGGCGTTAAAATTTTTTTTCGAATTTTACTGCGCGAACCTACCCGCGCGTTAAAATCGGTGGCGCGTTATAATCGTGCAAATACACGGCCCGCCGACTCAGCCCAACGAGCGCGTCAACCCACCCCCTGCCTGCGAGTCGAACGGACTCCCCCGACGGCTTTTGAACTCACCCCGTCCACTTATAACCCCCGTTTACATTGACCCGACGAGGGCGCGTTGAGTTAAAATAAACAGGTTTTTTGGACTCGACGCACTCATTTTTCCATAAGCAGCCGGGAAAGGAGGAAAATACTCTCATACCAGTTCTCTCGGCGGCCGACCAGTGTTGCCTGTGCGCGCTGGGCTGCTAACATCGCTCGGCGCCAACGATACTTTTTCACTGCGCCTTCCAAACTACTACTACTAAGTGGTTCGATGAAAAAGGAAAAGAAATGGACTGGGGATATTATTGAGCCCATCTGGGGGCTCACCGGCATACAACCCAGTCCGGGGGGTAGGGAATATAAAAGGGGGGTGAATAGAATAGGGTAGAGAAAAAGGAGATAGGTAAAGAGAAAAGTTGAGGCGCCGCGAGGAAAAGAAGCGTTGCCACAGTCACTGGGGGCCACCGAGCACAGTACACATCACAAACACAGGTCCTGGCGTCATGCTGCGTCCGGGAGAATTTCTCGAGAGGGGAGAGAGAGAATCAACTTTAATAGAGCCCATTAAGTGGTTAGTGCACGCAGGCACCAGATGGGGTGGAACCTTCTTCGCGGGTCCCATATGCATCCAGCAGCTCCTGGCCCCTGACTGCCAGCGCGAGTTGGGTCGTCAGGTCGGGGCTGGACAACAAGGTCTCCCATCGCTCTCGGGGATTGGGGTTGGGGAAGTTGGGGGAAGGGGTGGTGGGGCGGGGTTCTTGAGGTGAGTGCACTCGGCTATGACGTGTGCCAGGGTGCCTTCCTTGCTCTTGCAGAACGGGCACTTGATATCGTGCTCCTCCGGGTACATTTTGTGTAAGAGGACGGGATGCGCCAGCGACCCCGCCTGTACTCTGCGTACGATCGTCTGTTGGTTCCTCTTGAGGTGCCGGTGAGGTCCGGGGAACCTACACCTGCCTTCCCTGTATAGCTCGGAAATGTCTCTGTAGCTCGTGACGGGGCGCGGTAGTCCCGGCTCGCCCTTTGGCCCGGTTGGTCAGTTCTCGGGCGTAGTGGTCGGCGAGTTCGTTACCTTCCACCTGCGAGTGAGCCGGCACCCACACGAGCTCTATGGCTCGTCCCGGTGGCCTGCGTCTGAACAGAAGCGCTAGTGCGGCAGGAGAGACCCTTCCCTTGCGGTAGCTTGCGTAGGCCATCTTGGAGTCCGTGACCACTGTGTTCGCTCCCGGCTGTGCGAGGGCGAGGGCCACGGCCAGTTCTTCCGCTTCGGACGGGTTCGTCGTTCTGATTGACACGCTGGTGACCAGTCTGTCGATGGTGGTGACGACCGCCGTCGCTCTGGTTCCATGTTTGGGGAGCGAGGGTCCGCGTATAAAATCTTCGGGTCCTCTTCCAGCTGCCGGGCTAGTGTTCTGGCCCTCGCGGAGCGTCTCTCGTCATTTCTCCCCGGCTGCATGTTCCTGGGGAGCGGTTTAGTCTTTATTGCATCCCTCCATTCCTGGGGTAGCGTTTCCGCCGTCGGTTGCGGTTGGATATTCCATCCCAACTTGCGCATAACGGCCCGGCCGTGCTCGGTTCGGCTGAGCCGTATTCTTTGGTTGGAAAGGTGGGCTTCCACCAGTTCTTCCACCGTGTTATGCTTGCCCATGCCCAGCAACTTCTGCGTGGACGAGTGGACGGGCAAGCCCATGGCGAGCTTTACCGCTTTCCTGATCGTCGTGTTCAGCGTTTCTCGGTCCGCCTTTGTTAGCGGGAGGTACGGGGCGGAGTACGTGATGTGCGACACGACGAACGCCGGGACCAGGCGCAGGGCGTCGTCTTCTTTTAGCCTCGGTTCTTGTTGGTGACCCTGCGGATCATGCTTAGGATTTGTTCGGACGTTGTCTTGATCTTGTTGACAGCTGCGTACGCCTTTCCGTCGTCCCTAAGCAGGAGTCCTAGGATCCGGATCTGCTGCGTGGGCTTGATTTCTGTTCCTTCGATGGTGACCACCAGTTCGGCGGCGGCCCCTTTTTCGGTCTGCCGGGTTCACCATGAGTAGCTCCGACTTCTGGGGGGCGCAGCTCAGGCCGCAGGTTTTTGCGTACTCGTGGATGGTCGTTGCCGCTCTCTGCAAGGCTTCCTCCACCCAGGCATCGGACCCCGCGGGTTCGTCCACACCGTTATGTCGTCGGCGTAGAACGCGTGGTCGACGCCTTCGATTTTGTTTAGTAACTGGGGCAGGGGCAGGAGGGCCAGATTGAAGAGCAGAGGCGAAAAGACCGACCCTGAGGGGTGCCCCTATCTCCGAGCTCTATTGGCTCCGACTGTTCCTCTCCTATCCGGATGGTCGCCGTTCTCTTTGTCAGAAAGTCTTTGACGTAACCGTACGTTCTGCAGCCGCAGCCCGTCTTGCGCAAGTTCTCAAGCACGCTGGAGTGTGAACGTTGTCAAAGGCCCCCTTGAGGTCCAGTGCCAGTATACCGCGTGGTGCGTGTCTGGATGCCTTCTTGATCACCAGTTCGTGCAGCTGGACGAGGACGTCTTGCGTGCTCAGGTGCTGACGGAACCCGTACATGGTCGCCGGCATCTGGCCCGTCTCGTCCAGGAATCCTTCGAGTCTTCTGAGGACCATGCGCTCCATGACCTTGCCACGCAGGAGTTAGCGAGATCGGTCGCATGTTCTCGATCGTCAGAGGCTTGCCCGGTTTGGGTATGAACCTCACCTCGGCTTCTTTCCACTCTGCGGGCAGCTCCGAGCGTTCCCAGGTTCTGTTGATGTGCCTTAGGAGCTCGTGAGCCGCTGCATCGCTCATGTTGTTCAGTAATTTGTATGTTATGGCGTCCGTGCCGGGCGCGCTGTTCTTGTTGCTTTCGTCAATTGCCGTTAGCAGCTCCGTGATGATGAAGGGCTCGACGGGAGCGGTGGAGCGTAGAGGCGAGGCTGTGCTGCGAAGAGTCGTGCGCGGAGGTCCGAAGTGTGGGGAGCTTGCTGGGTGAAGTTCGAGGCAGACGAGCGGTTACTGGCGAGCGGGAGCAGGCGCTCGACGGCCCCCCCGCAGCAGCGCGCGCCGCCCAAACAAAACACCCATGGCTCGCGACGCGTGCCGGCATAATCGCGATACCGCCCCCGGGCCCCGCAGGAGCGAATGAAAAACACGTCCGCACCCCCCCCGAGTAGAGTGAACTAGAATTCTAGTTCACTCTACCACGACGACCGAGGCCAACTCTTCCAAAGCGGGCGCGACTTTACCACTTTCTTTACCTAGGCGCTGAGAGGGCGCTCCGGTCGCGAGTTGCGCTTTGTCGGCGGCTGTGGCGGCGGCTCCGGCGGCAGCGTTGATGGCGTGCGCAGCCGGTCCGCTGGGCTCAAAGTTGCGACCGCGGTGTAGTTGTGTGTCTGCGCTGCGAGTTTCTTCTTTTCGCTTGCGCTTGTCTTCATCCTTGCGCGATAACTTGCATTTTCAGTACATTCTGTTTGGGATGCTATTGAACAGTGCGGCCGCGGGTGAAAGCATTTCGTGACTCCGTCAACATGCTGTGTTTTCTTTCATGTGCTGGGCTTGGTGCAATGCCGGCTTGCTTAATTCGCAGTCGGCTGTACGAGATTTTCCAGCCCACTTTAGCAGTGATGCTTGTGAGGAGGCTGGGCACATGCATCGTGCATGGGGCACATGCTTACGCCCTTTACAAAATGTACAACTGTGAGGAGGAGGACGGAATGTAGCTCCTCATGCTAAAAAACTATTATTAAAACAAAACAGACTAGTGAACAAAAACTAAAATTCTTAATGCTAACGCAATGTAACCAGAAAAGGTACAATTCAAATCTCAATACAAAACTTCCTAATTTATCCAGGATTTTGGGTTAGCTTTAACCAGCGGAACAATTTGATTTCTTCGAAACGTTGGCCGATATTGATCTCTTATTACCCAAATAACCCTCAGTAACTCTTCTTCTGCATGAAACTGACCTTATATTTCCTACAGTCGAGCCGATCGCACATGCATATGCAGTTTGCAGCCCCGGGGTAGCGGCGTCACTGAAGAGCACGGCCGAAGCGTCGAACGCCAAAATACGGATCGCATTAGCGCTAGTGTTAAGTTGTATGGGCTTCATGGACCTTACTGAGTTTATTACACTCCAGAAACTAACAAAATAGAGCCGCGTTCATTGCGGAACGAATGTTGTCGGAGCGCAGTTTTCGCTTCTCGGTCGATTCCCGCGATGCGTCAGGCGACCGGTTTTGTTGGCGTCTTCGGTCGGCGAGTCAGTCATACTACGGCGACTTTCAATCGGCCGACGTGTTTGTGTCGCCGTCGGCGTAGTGTGACAACGCGGTCTAGCAATTCGGCAGTTGGCCGATGGTTTGGCGACTCGTCAGGCGTCGCGTCGTCGTCGCCGTCGTGTCGGCCTAGTGTGTCTGATACGACCAAGCCACACCAAGCGTCGAGCGACCAAACAAACTGTGGTAACTGGAGTTCACGTTGACGTCGCTCGAGTCGCTAACGTGGTAGTGACGTCACAAACTTTGTTATGCTGGCAATTCACTGACGTCATGGTTAGTGGCGCTAGCGATGGTCCCGATCTCCAGAAGAGCTTTTAGGTACTTTTTAGAAGCGAATTAAAATATATATTAAGCGCTTGCTATACCCAGCACTTCGTGTTGATGGTCCTTGCATACAGAGAAAGCCTACAGCAGGCTTTTTACAGACTTAAAATTTGGTGGCACAACACCTTTAAAAATTGAGGTTGCATTACATTTGAGCAAACATGGCAGAAAAGTAGTCTCACTCACAGGCAAGCCCCCAAATTGCACACCTCACTCTATTGCTAAACTAGAGTTGTGGGAGTCAGCTTCAACGACGACTATTTTTGCCTTCCAATGTCCTCTCTGCCTCTACAAGACAGCGTAAACACCTGCACCTTTTCTCATACTGCCCCAAGAAATTGCTCAGACACACAGAAAGTAATAAAATACAAAGTACAAGTTTATTTATTCAACATCTGGAAACCCAACAACCAGGTTGACTACACCACATAGACTCCACAAAGGACAGTTGTAGTAATTTTCCCCCTCCTAGAGAAGCAGCCCTTTTCCCTTCCCTTGGTGAGCGCAGCCGGAGCACGAGGCACTGTGGGGAGCTCAGAGCTTGCCCTTGTGCTTGAAGAAGTCCATGACGGCCTGCATGGCCTCCTCGGAGACAAAGCGCTCCACCAGCCGGTCGCACTCCCGGTCGTTGGCCTTGTGCAGGTCCGCCCACAGGGGCTCCCGCACCAGCGCCTTCGAGTGCTGCAGGGACTGCAATGGGACAGGGGCAGCAGTCAGTCACACCTGCCACAGCTGGCCGTTTTGGGGGGACTGAACTACACCAGAGGAAGGCTCCGGACAAATTTTGGCCTCCCTTTAACACCCGGCTGTTTCCCCTTTTCGGCTCTGCCAGAAAAGCAGCCAAGGCAGCCGGGATCAAACTCGTGTTCCTGTGCTCGGCCTCTCGGCCACCGTGGCGACGAGAAGCTGAGCTAGGCTGGCTGGAGAGGGGAGACAGGTCGAGTGGTTTCGGGGAGGCCATAAGGGCTGCTAATATGTTGGCATCGGCCAAAGTTGCCAAATTACTGAAGCTGTTCATTCACAGTGAATGACCGACTCAGATGTGATGCCGTGTTCACTTAGTGCTGCACTCGGAGCTCAGCGACCCAAGGCTGGGGAAACAGCAGAGCTGGCTCTGTCTTTGTCTGAGAACCGGCAGTTGCACCTCGCAGGGATTTCCGAACTTGCCGCTGGAAGTTGTCCCTGACTCGCAGGCCCAGATCCCCAGCGTTTCACATCTCTCCCAGAGTGGACCGCATTAGCTTGCACTAGCAAGTCCAAAGCCAACGCCTGTGACATGAACCCGCAGGAAATGCTGTGCATTCGGACTGCGATGACAGGTCAATCGGATAGATGCTGGTTTCATAACGCCAGGGATCCAGCTTCGATTCTCACCAAGGGAAGCATTTTTTAACAGCAGGGCAGTTTAGGCTGGCACAAACCGGCGTAGACAAAATTCTAAGCGCACGTATGCGCGTGCCTCATGGCGACCACCTGGTGTGCCCGGTGCTTGCGCAGTGGTATTAAAAAAAAAGGGGGGGGGGGGAGGGGGAGCGCACGTGAGCACATTTCTCACATCATCGAAGTTTGTGCGTGGGCCTACACCACATGAAGAGCCTTCGTCGTCGCCTCGGATCTGCCACACCGAAGGCAATGATGACAAACCTGTCAAGCAATCCCTTCACAATTCACAAGTGGAGACGGCCACTGGACCAGCTGACGAAGAAGCCGAGGCGAGGACGTGCTACAAGAGGGGTAAGACGACGATGAAAGGGATGACGACGACTGCTACTGATTCGGGACACTGTACATACTTAAATGCTATTTGCTTTACAGTGTCGTCCAAAACGGCTTCGCACTGCTGGGGTCCGGCTGTCAGTGTGAGGAGAGGCTAGGTCAACCCTCCACCCTGCTGTTTCTCCAGCCTTGCGCCAATTTGTCTTCTTTCCAATTAGCTGCACACGTCATTGTTCCCCGCCGCATCTAACCCCGTACCGCTCAGGTCTTTATGGTGGCCCAGTGGTCAGGTTGCCGGTTTCACGGCGTAAACGTCCCGGGTTCAATTCCGTGGACCTCCCTAACCACATTTTAGGGGTGAAGCACATTAGGGGCCCGGGCTATTGGTGTCTCCTGTCATCTCGTGCAGTCACGGTGCTAACACACCGGGACACTCGCTTTCCAACGCCTGGCGCTAGGACGCAACGTGTACACCGGGACAAGGTGTTTTCCAATGCCTCGCGCTACTTCTTAGCATACTTCTTAGCATGCTGCAGCAAACCTGGTCAGGCGCAAGAAAGGGTGCCACCGCCTCAGCAAGCGCGCAACTGCTGCTCCCACCGGCGCCCAATCAGCGCACGCCATGTGGCAAGAAGAGACGCTCATACACTGCCTGCGTTGCCCCTCCTCAGGCGTCACATTCGCTGGACGTGGCCCGGGACTTCTTTTTTTCCTTTGAGGCTTCGAGGTTGTTTGGTGTGACAGAAGGACAAAGCTTGGAGAAAACAGCTGTGCTGTTAACAAAAGAGGAACGGCTGCATTCCACACACAGTGCCACATAGTCTGCTGTCGGTGTCTGCCTCTTTGCCACAGGCAGGCACGCTGCGGGCAGCAGGTACGAGGGCGCTAATGCCTGGGAGCCGATCTGGACAGCTGACAAGGAGCCCTGGCACGAAACCGCCAGGATAATGCAACCTTTCCTGCCAGTAGTGTACACTGTGCCAGCTCCTTGTGGCCCCATCAGTGTTCATTACTGAAGTTGTGAAGGACGGAGAAAGAAACGCACACTACACTCAGAACTTGCGCTGACGGAAGGAAAGTCTCCTTACTGATTAAGCAACTCAACATGGAGTGCAAGGCGCATTTTAAGTCACGGCAGCTCAATTCAGCACAGGCAGAAAAAATGTTCATTTTCAACAGCGCTAAGGAGACGCTTAATGTTAAGTCCGTCTCCTTCGCGCTGTCCAAAATGCCACCTTACCAACTAGCTCGGCTCTCCTTACTCACACAGAAAAAAATTATATGCCAAAAATTTTCCCCGTTGACCTCAGATTGGAAAAAGCACACTAAACTTAATTGCCGGTCTAAACTGTCACACAAAATTGTCACACTAAACTTAATTGGCACATAGGGGTAGAACGACAAAAAAAACGGGGGGCAGCAGAGTCTCAGACTCCACACTCACACGACCGAGCAGAGGGCCCAGCCAGTGTGGACCTACGTGGTGCACCGTCTGTGGGGCTGATGAGGGCGCGGCTTGCCATGCTGGCAGTCCTTGCAGGTGCCAAACAACGGCAACCACACGATGCACTTGAAGTCATCTTGACTGATAGCGGGGTGCAACACGCCGAAGCTACACCTGGGCTACGAGGGGTGCCGTAGTGGAGGGCTCCGGGATCTTTAACGTGCGCCCAATTCTCGTACACACGGGCGTTTTTGCTTTCCGCTTCCATCAAGAAAGCGGCCACTGCAGCCGGCAATCAAACTCGCGTTGGTTGATGATCTATAATGACTGCATTTCAGAAGTGCTTCTGGAGGTGTCTGCTCCTTTTATCCTTCCCTAGATATCGTTTCCAGCTGCTTGCGTGTGTGTAGATGTCTACGAGTAAAACAGCTTCACAGATTTCAATAAGCAGTTGCCAAAGCAGGTGACACAGAGATCAGGTTTTTCGTACGGTCTCTTATCTGAAGGGTATGTGCCGCCCCTCAGCTGCCCTGCTGTCACGAGGAACGTTCAGCCGCTGTGTGGCGATGCTAGGGCAAATAAGTGGACATGTGACCTGTGCGTTCCCCTTAGTTTACATGCGAAAAAGCAGAAAGAGCAGCCTGAGCAATGGCGCACTTTGCAGATCTCCATGTCAAGGGGACACACGGAACACCCGGCCTGAGTGAAGAAGTTCGAGGCTACTAACAGTGGTCCGCCGGTACTCATTCATACTAGTGAATGTCGACAGACCCGCGTAATTCTGCGACATGCTTCCCAGTGTCAGCGGACGACAAACCGCTCGCTTAATTAACACCCCTGGCCCCTTTCCGTTGTGACCAAACCCACAACACAAAATGAAGACTCGGCCCTACACTTGTCGTTCGTTTCACTTCTCAACTGAGCCTGTGGGGCCAGGCTTCACTGTGTAGTGGCCCCAGCAGTGGTGCACTACACTCGGGGGGGACAACCTGGGACCAGGACTAAGGAGAAGGGGTGAACGAAGGCCACTCAAGTGAGTTGCTGCAGACGCTGTCGTCGCATCACCTGACCAGATGCATGATGGACTGCAAGCGCACACCCTTTTCCGAGCTTTCTGAACAACAAAAGCACTCGCTACGAGGACGGTTTGCTGGGTGACTTGGTCCCGCTCTGCTCCACTGGTTTTATTCCACATCAACAAGAGGGCGCTTGAAGGGGCCGCTTCCCTCGCAACGTCCTCCCCACCAATGTCTGCTATGACAACACACTGGCAGCTGCGCAGGGCTAGATTCAATGCCACGAAATGCCCACAAAAGCGAATTTCTTGGCTTTCTCCGGTGGCTTTGTTACTGCAGGGTTTGTGACTGCAGTCAGATAAGGAATCACCTGGGTTAAGTGCACACTGCAGCCATTCGTACCAATTGGACAAGCTCACATGTCCCCTTAATGTCAGTGCTTAATATTAAAGTCCACCATGGAAAAAAGTGTGACAACTATGCAGAAAAAGGACACACCGGCAGGCTGCATAGTCATCCACTTTGGGTTTTTTTCCACGATGTATCAACGACCCGCCCAAATTTCAATCCGCCACTCGTGTAGGCTGGCACACGGGATTTCATGGACAGCCTCGACAGACAGCCCCAGAAACATCGAGGCGCAACAGCCACACAGCCACCCCTTTAGGAACATCAGGGCTGCTGCTTCGCTCTGCCTCAACTGCCCAATCTTGTGTGCCAACTGCAGTGACCAAGGCCCCGGGAGAACACAAGCAAACCGTGTCCAAAAGCAGCACAAATGCTGGCTAAAAAATAAAGGATGAATGAAAGTAACCCTTCTCGCCCATGCATTACCCCTGCAGATCATGCACTCTGAAAGCACTCATTGGAAAACCCATGTTGCACTTGCCAATAAAAGTAAATTTTCGGTGAGTGCTGTGGCTGTTGGGAATTTTCCCCTCTCGCCACGATGCCTGCATACGAGAGGTAGCTAGCACTAGAACTGTCCAGCCCAAGTGGCCTGTGGCCTCCTGTGGAAACCGAACAGTATGCACGGCGCACTTTCTGTAAATGTAAACCGTAAAAACCCATGCATAACACAGCTTTCCTCCCCCCTAAATATATGGCCCATATAAGATGCGAGTGCAAACTCATGCCCGTTTGTCCATACGTATAAGTTCCCACGTAAGTTCCCGTTTAAGAATAAGAGGCCAATAATTCAAAGTCGGACACAGAAAATAAGCCAGTGGCCGGAAAACCCGATGAAAAGGTCACCTTACCCGAGAGTTTGTTTCGGTTTCGGGCAAACGACTTATTACCTAGACAGCGCTTAAATCGTACTTGAGAACTTATTCCCACACTTATCACGTTCAGGCAAACAGGCCCTGGTTTCCTTACCATCACCAGGCTTCTTAGCAGCAGGAGACACAATGCTCCACGGTGGCGCTAGCTATTGGCACTGGGTATCGCACTGTTCTGCTGCAATGCCACCAAGCTGGAAAGCCAGGCCCAGACAACTTCCTTCCTTCTGGCACAATGCGCGTATGTGTCTCTTTTACTTTACGAGGCCAGAATACACTGTGTGCCCAATATTCAGCGAGAACAGCACTGCTGTGTTGCAGCCTGCAATTGGGAAAACATCACTCAAGTATGGAAACCAGGAGTTGTAAAATTGCTCTTTTTATGCTTTGACAGATGCATGAAACCTAAGATTTCAGATTAGAACACTGCTTAGAAACTGGCCATCTGCAGCAGGGGCGGTGGCGATATACGAGTTCGTTACGGTTCTCTCAAGTGGCGTACTACTGGTACAGGTGTGCTGCCCACCAGTTACATATCTCCCCATTTCCCTGCAGTGTACAATTTTGTGCTTTTCACGCGTTAAGCATAGTGTTACGAAGCCAAAGACGACGCAGTTGTCTCCAAAGAAAACAAGTCTATTGGAGCAAACTTGTGCTCCCCTAACAACTCAAAGAATACACAGACGGCGAAGTGACGTGCGCAGGCGAGCGTCGGCTAGTCGAATGCCGCGGCGCCTGCTACGCAGGCTTTTATCTTTCGGCGCGAGTGTTTCTCAAACTGTCGATTTACATCCAGAACATTGCAGATCAAAGAAGATTATTCTAGGCTGTTGACATTAGGGCAAAATGCTCTTTGTATCAGAATGAGATAACCCATGCGGCATAAAAATAAAGAATGGAACATGTGCTTCGCTTAGGGACACAGATAACACAAGCCCAATGCGTGGTTCACGGCATTACTCCCCCTCTAAGAGTGCATCGACCCGATGCTAACACAAGCGACAGTCCGAACAAACAACAACAAAAAAGTCCGTCATCTTGCCCAGTAAGGTTTGAGGCGAACCATGTGGATGACTTCGGGCCGCTTGCGTCGTCGTGATGTGCCGGAATCACCATCGAGGACCACTTGGTAGGCAAGTTGGCCAATACGTCGTAGAATCTGGTAGGGTCCAAAATACCGTGGCAGAGGCCTCTCACTGAGTCACCCGGCGGGAGTCCAGACGCACACACGATCCCCTGGTGGTACTCGGTGTCTCGGCGTCAGAGATTGTAGCGTCCGGCATCCACCAGCTGCTGGTCTGTCGTATGAACTCGAGCGAGCTGATGGGCCTCCTCTGCACACTGAAAATATCCGTGGACGTCGGCATTGAGGTCACTGTCTGCTATGTGCAGAAGCATGGCGTCAAGCATCGTGGTCGGTCGTCTTCCGTAGAGAAGCTCGAACGGTGCCATTCGTGTAGTTTCTTGGACAGCCGTGTTGTACGCAAACGTGACATACGGGAGCACTTCGTCCCAGGTCTAACGTTTGTAGTGTGTGCTCATATAGACAGATGGCACCACGGCGACCATTGCTGTGTGTGCTACCGATCGAGAGAGGACACCACTTCCATGGTTGCCCATGTGTATATATTCAAAGGTGAATAAAGCCTTGGGGTCAGTTGCCCGTTACCAGCGTGGTGTGCGTTCGTGGTTAGCCGGGCGCGTGCTGTGGAAGTACGCCCTGCAACAATGTTCAACGTCGACGTGCATAGACAGCATATCCCGCAATGGTCTTGTTCAAACGTTCCGTTAGTCCGTTCGTTAGGGGGTCGTACGCTGTCCTTCTTCGGTGATCCGTGTTGCTGTAGCGTAAGATTCCTTGCATCAGCTCCACAGTAAAGGCCGTTCCGCGGTCCGTGATTAGGACTTCCGGGGCTCCATGTCGCAGCACAACTTGGCTTATGAAGAAGTTTGCGACTTCTTGTGCAGTCCCCCTCGGAAGAGCGGCGGTCTCTGCGTAGCGCGCCATGTAGTTTGTCGCTACGACAATCCACTTGTTCTCGGATCGGGATGTAGGGAACGGGCCCAGAAGCTCCATTCCAATCTTTTGGAAGGGCCTCGACGGGACGCCGATCGGCTGCAGAAGTCTGGCGGGTCTCGTCGGCGGTGTTTTTCGTCGCAGGCAGTCCCGGCAGCTCTGGACGTAGTGGGACACATCGGTTGTAAGGCAGGGCTAGTAGTACTTTACCTTGATTTTTCCCATAGTGCGTGCTGTGCCGAGATGTCCGGAAGACGGGTCACCGTGACACGCTTCCAAAATTTCGTTCGATGGGGGCGCGGGACAGGCAGTCGGCGTCGGAGTGTTTCCTGCCGGATTTATAGACGATTGTAATGTTGAACTCTTGGAGGCGCAAGCTCCACCACCCAAGACGGCCAGAGGGGTCATCCAAATTGGCGAACCAACACAGCGCATGGTGATCTATCACAACCTTGAAAGGTCTTCCATACACGTATGGGCCAAATTTAGAAATGGCCCATATGGCCAAATGGCCAGGCACTCTTCTCAGAGGCCGAGTATTTTTCTTCCTTTGTCAGGCCATGGCTCGCATAGGCGATTACTTTTCTCAAGTGCTTTGCTTTTGGATGAGGACGGCCCCCAAGCCTATATCACTGGCGTCCGTGTGCATTTCCGTTTCGGCGTTTTCGTCGAAATGCGCGAGCACAGGCGGGCTTTGCAGGCATTTTTGCAGCTCGCAGAAGGCTGTTTCTTGGGCATTTTCCCAGCTGAAAGGGTTGCTATCTTTCGTCAAGCGTGTGAGTGGCTCTGCAATGCGTGCGAAGTTTGCGCCGAAGCGCCGGTAGTACGCGCATAGTCCGAGAAATCTTTGCATGCCCTTCTTGTGTTTTCGTCTTGGGATGTTCGCTATGGCTGAAGTTTTCGCCGGGCCAGGCAGGACTCCCGCAGCGTTGGCGACGTGGTTCAAAAACATGAGCTCCTCGTACGTGAAGCGGCACTTTTTAGGCTAACCCTGTTAACCCTGACGTACGAATGGCCTAAAGTACAGACTCCAACCTTGTAAGGAGTTTGTGAGAAGTCTGGGAGAAGACCACAACGTCATCGAGGTATATGAGGCAGGTGTGCCACTTCAGGCCAGCTAGCACAGTGTCCATGACTCTTTGAAACGTTGCTCGCGCGGTGCACAACCCCAAAGGCATCACCTTGAATTCGTATAGGCCGTCCGGGGTTGTAAATGCAGTCTTCTCTCTGTCTCTCTCGTCCACTTCAATTTGCCAGTAGCCGATCTTCAGATCCATCGAAGAGAAGTACTTCGCGTGGCAGGGGTGGTCGAGGGCGTCGTCGATTTGTGGCAGGGGTACACGTCTTTTTTGATGATTTTGTTCAGTCGCCGATAGTCAACGCAGAACCTTAATGTGCCGTCTTTTTTCTTTAGGAGTACGACCGGCGCACCCCAGGGGCTTTTCGATGGCTGTATAATGTCGTTGCTGAGCATGTCGTCGACTTGAGTCTGGATCGCTTCCCTCTCGTGCGAAGACATGCGGTGCGGTGACCGTAGGGTAGGTCAGGCTGCATCTTCGGTTATAATTCAGTGCTTCGCTAGCGGTGTCTGACGTAATTTTGAGTTCGACGAAAAACACTCGCTGTAGCGAGTGTTTCTCCCATTTTTCTTGCGGTAGCGCCGGGTTCACGTCTAAGAGATGCGGAAGCTTGATGACATCTTCGGGTGCAAGTTCAAAGTCAGCGGCTGCAGTCACGTCGCTTTCTTTTTATCGACTTGGTCTGCAGATCAATTATTGCACCGTTGTCCGTCAGAAAGTCTATTCCGAGAATTACGTCGCGGGAGCAGTTACGCAAAATGATGAACACTGCAGGGCACGTGGTGCTATCTATGGTGATGCACGATGTGCACGTTCCATTTGGTGTTACGAGATGGCCTCCTGCTGTGTGTATGTGCGGACCGTCCCATCTGGTCGGAACTTTCCTCAGCTTAGATGCGAATGATCCACTTATTACTCAGAAGTCGGCTCCAGTGACTATGAGGGCGACTACATCAAAGCCGTCGATGGACAACTGGACGTCGGACGCCGCCTTCCTCGAGTTCCGGGTTCGTCGGGGCATCGCATCTGGGCTTGTGCGTGCTGACAATCGGCCACTGTGCGTCGTCGTTGCCGCCATCTTCTCGGTGGCAGTCTCGGTCATGTCGGGTACGCATCACACTTTGTGGCTGTCATTGTGTTCGGGAGTCACGTCAGGGTTAGGTCGGGTCATTGGGATGAGGGCATGTCGTGAATCACGGTCTTCGGTACGTCTTTGCGTCGTTGGAGGGTTTCCGGTACGGGTGTGCGAATGCCGATTAGTAACTTTCGTATAGAATAACGAATTGAATTTGGAAAAAAAAAAGCCGAATATCAAATCGAATGTAATTTTTTTTTACAGGTTTCGATTCTTTATAGGTTTTTGTGCAAAAGCAGAAGCACTTCGCATGTTCGGGAGACACGACTTTCTTTTTCAACCCAGAGAATGCACGTTTGAACTCGCATTGGCGGTACTCCAGGAATCTAGAGCGGGCACGATACGCATTTGGAAAAGAAAAAAAGAGACTTGCACTGGAGTTGCTGTACTGGAATCATAGGCAACGACTATACAGCGCCCCGTAACTCAGACGCGAGCGATTTGCAGGCATGAACGCAAAAACACGGCCCAACCACAATCATGGACCACAATGAGGCACTTCTTTGGAAGCACATGGGCAGCGTGAAGCTTGAATAAATCGCGGCGGAAGGAAAGCTCGCACTACAGTCACCGCGGGAAACCTTGCGCTACCCACTGTGGTCTAAAAAGCAAGTAAACACGCAGTAACCGAACACCACCCGATTAAAAACAGCCACAACCGCTGTCAACACGGCGGCGGTCTTTACCGGAAGCTACACTATCATGTAAACATCCGGTAGCGGAATTCAAAACGGCGACAAGAGTCCACGGCGACGGCTCGAAAACAAGATCTTATCGACGCAATCCCAGATTACTCTGTGCAGCAAAATAAGATTTACGGCCTCTGCAAGGCGCGCTGGTCGAAAGAACGATTTGGATGAAACTTGCCGACCATATGGTGCAGCAACAGTGCGTCAGCGTGCGCCGACGTCTCGCTTTCGCAAATCCAGGGAACATTTGGAAACTCCAATAGACTATTAGAAAAATCGAATACAGTTAAACCTCGATGTAACGAACTTCAATGTAACGAAACCCTCGATGTAACGAACCACGGAATTTTTTGTAACTTCAAGTGTATGCACACCATGTATTTTCACCCTCTGTGTAACGAAGTCCCGTTTGCTGGAATTTCAATGTAACGAAGTTTCATGAAGAACGAGGCACGATATTTAAGTTGTAGAAGTAGATTTTGGGAGACGCAAGTGCCGAACTGGGGTCCCAATAAAACGCGAACGGCGACACGAGTCGCCCAATGCTGTGGATGCAGCCAGCCACGGAGTTTTGATTAAGTCCCTTGCCTACAAATTGCGTGGCGTGCATACACGGCTGGCACACTGTTCCAGTCGGAGCTTAATCGTCTACAGCTTAATCAGCATCAGCGTGAACCGCACGCGGCGTTTTCTCCCTGCAAAAACACAAAACGCACCCCGCAAGCCACAGGCGCGCTGACGCAGCCGCGGAGACCACCCGCACGGGTAGCTCCAGCGACCGATTCTAACCGCTCGCTGAAACGCAACTCGAGGGTCAAACGAGAGGGGCATGCGAGAAAAAAAGCGGATAACGTGGGCGAAATTTTCATTGTAAAACGTGACACGCGCCGCTTACGAAAGCGTCCATCAAATATCCTCCGCAGTGGTAAGCCTAATCGCCTCTGGCGTTGCCGCCGCCGCCGCAAGCCGCCGCTTTGCACTTCGTTCGAGTTCGCTTATGCTTGTTGGGTTTCTTCGTCCCAGCAAGCATTTGTGAATCTTTATGAGCCTTGCACACGCGTTTTTTTTCACGCCGGCGTCCGCGATTGCGTGCCGGCGGCGGGAAGTGACTCGCGCAGCGCGCGGCAGTGGGAGAAGCCTGACCAGTTTCGCCATGGTTTCGCCAATGGGGAGGCGCGCACCCTATGGCAGGAGCTTTGAAGCACTCGGGGATGCCGGCTGGCCAGACGATAAGGCCGCCGCGAAGGATATTTGATGGGCGCTCTCATAAGCGGCGCGTATGACGTTTTACAGTGAAAATTTCGCCCACGTTATCCGCTTTTTTTCTCGCATACCCCTCTCGTTTGCCCCTCGAGTTGCGTTTCAGCGAGCGGTTAGAATCGGTCACTGGAGCTACCCGTGCGGGTGGTCTCCGCGGCTGCGTCAGCGTGCCTGTGGCTTGCGGGGCGCGTTTTTGCGGGAAGAAAACGCTCCATGCGGATCACGCTGATGCCCGTGTAGATGATTAAGCACCGATAGAAACAGAAACAGTGCGCCGGCCGTGTATGCGCGCCACGTTTTCTTTTTCAGGAAACGCTTCACGGGATGAACACTTCATTATACGCGAATTCAATGTAGCGAAATTAATGGGACGTGCGAAAAATTTCGTTGAAGCGAAAATTCGTTGAGGCGAAATCTCCCCAACACACCACGGAAAGGCCAGAAAAATAGCCCCGTACGTTCCGCAACATTGGCAGCATAATACAATGTTTAGAAAAAGGAGTGATGCGCAAGAACTCTGTTTATTTGGATAACAAACATACCAATGGTTATCTGTTTTTTCACCACCCAAAGACGCGTTAGGGAGGGGGGTGAAGATATGCAGGGCAAAACGTATCGCTGTACAACAAGGCGTGCCCACCGACTGATTACTTGCAGATAACTGCTAGGCAGTCGGAAGCCCCCCTCTCGCTTGTGGCAGGAGCAGTGCCATTATCTTATCCTCCGACAGGGCACGGCAGCTACTGACCTTGGCAGGCAAGACGGCGCGCGCTTGCATTTAACATGACCGCGCGCTCGCGACTAAGATAGGATGACTAGGCTTCAAGACCAAACGCGCAAACATGATTTTCGCTCTTGGCTATGAAGAATGGTAGAAGGAAAACGGCAAGGACAGCTGCTCACAACGCATACATGACGGCACCGCGCCAGCAGCGGAGCACATTCATGCAATTTCAACTGGATACGGATTGGCTGTAGCTCTGGGGCTCCGCCTTGGCGAAGCGGGCCTGCGCCTCGTGTAAAGACGGCCAGCCACATCGTTATCACCATCAAGCAATGGCGTGCGCCTATGAGTTATTTTTTGTTTTGTTTTGGGTGGCAGTGTGGTCGCACGCGCATGTTTTCGGTGAAACTAAGCGTCCTGAATGTATAAAAAGTTACAGATAGCTGGCGCTATGCTTATTTTATTGTAAAATAATTGTTCGAACCCAGCCCAAATCATCTAAAATTTCGTTGAAGCGAAAGCAAGCCAGACAAATGGTTCGTTGTGGCGAGGACTTTGTTGCATTGACTTCTATGGCTAGCTGACGGGGAATTGGAAATATTTCGTTGAAGCGGAAATTTCGTTGAGGCGGTGTTCGTTGTAGCGGGGTTCGACTGTAGCTGCGAATTTCAATGTAGCGAAATTTCAATGTAACGAAGTAAATTACAAATTTTACCAACTTCGTTACATCGAGGTTTAACTGTATAGATATTTGATTAGCGAATTGAACTATTTGTGGAGGTACAGTCGAACCCCGCTACAACGAACGCCGCTTCAACGAAATATTTCCAATTCCCCGCCAGCTAGCCATAGAAGTCAATGCAACAAAGTCCTTGCCACAACGAACCATTTGTCAGGCTTGCTTTCGCTTCAACGAAATTTTCGATGATTTGGGCTGGGTTCGAACAATTATTTTACAATAAAATAAGCATAGCGCCAGCTATCTGTAACTTTTTATACATTCAGGACGCTTAGTTTCACCGAAAACATGCGCGTTGCGACCACACCGCCACCCAAAACAAAACAAAAAATAACTCAGGGGCACGCCATTGCTTGATGTTGATAACGATGTGGCTGGCCGTCTTTACACGAGGCGCAGGCCCGCTTCGCCAAGGCGGAGCCCCAGAGCTACAGCCAATCCGTATCCAGTTGAATTGCATGAATGTGCTCCGCTGCTGGCGCGGCTGCCGTCATGTATGCGTTGTGAGCAGCTGTCCTTGCCGTTTTCCTTCAACCATTCTTCATAGCCAAGAGCAAAATCATGTTTGCGTGTTTGGTCTTGAAGCCTAGTCATCCTATCTTAGTCGCGATGCGCGCGGTCATGTTAATGCAAGCGCGCGCGTCTTGCCTGCCAAGGTCAGTAGCTGCCGTGCCCTGTCGGAGGATAAGATAACGGCACTGCTCCTGCCACAAGCGCTCTAGGGGGGGCTTCCAACGGCCTAGCAGCTATCTGCAAGTAATCAGCTCGGTGGACACGCCTTGTTGTACAGCGATACGTTTTGCGCCTGCATATCTTCACCCCCCTCCGTAACGCGTTCTTTGGGTGCAGTGAAAAAACAGATAACCATTGGTATGTTTGTTATCCGAATAAACATGAGTTATTGCGCGTCACTCCTTTTTCTAAACATTGTATTATGCTGCCAATGTTGCGGAAACGACGGGGCTATTTTTCTGACCTTTCCGTGGTGTGTTGGGGCAGATTTCGCCTCAACGAATTTTCGCTTCAACGAAATTTTTCGCACGTCCCGTCAATTTCGTTGTAGCGGGATTCGACTGTACTATTCGATTCGTATTCGAATATTCGAGTATTCGCACAGCCCTAGTTTCCGGTTTTCGCCGTAGAGCAACTTCACCTCCAGAAGTTGCTGCTTTTAGTTTCCCCCAGTGTGGGGGCTGGAGGATCTCCCACACAAGAAGTCTGCATTACTTCGATGGCTTGGCGACCGGTATGGGTAGGGTTGAAGCACGCTGCACCCTTCGATCTCAGTAGGCTGTTGGATGGGTTGGGGGCGTAGTGTGTCGACGAATAACCCTAGCAAACCGAGCTTCTTAGAGGGGCAGCGACACAGGCGTGTGTCGGCGAGTTGAATACCGCAGCATCTGCTCTGCAGGCACGAGTGTTTCTCGAATCGTTGATTTACATCCAGAACATTGCAGATCAAAGAAGATTATTCTAGGCTAGTGACGTTGGGGCGAAACGCTCTCCATATCAGAATGAGATAATCCGTGTGGCATAAAAATAAAGAATGGAACACTCGCTTCGCTCGGGACAGAGATAACACAGCTGGGCACGGCGGGGCAGTAAAAACACCAAAACATAATGCATGGTTTGTGGCAATAGGATCAAGCAACCAAAGCCGAGTCCAGCATAAGGGGTCAACGGGTGTCTGCTTAAAGGGACACTGAAGTGAATTTGTCAAGCTCCCGTTTTGCTTGCACTGCGTAGACTGGCTCAAATTAGCACACTTTTCATCGTTTATCCGGTTGACAAATCGGTAATTATTTTACAAAGCGCGAAAGAAGAAAAAACTACCATGCGCGGTTTGGCGGCGGCTGCACCAACTAAGGCTGTGACATTGGGAGGAGGGGCGCCGTGATTGGACGATGCCCAAGGCTAGCAATCACACAAGTTTCGGTTTCGGTTTCGGTTCTGTAAAACATAACCAATGGCGTTGTTGGATGGGCATTCTCAATATCTCAGTAATCATCGTACCGCGCTTCTGCCATGCTGTCGGCTGTAAAATGCAAGATAAGCCTCACAGGACGGCTTGTAGTCGTAGCATTCACTAGCCGAGACCTACGCAGTGCATGAACGCCCTCCGCGTACCCGCAGACGCCCAAATGTCATGCGCTTTTCCCCCATATTTGGAGCTTGCCTCCCTCATGCCTGTATCGTAAAAAGCGTGTTCGCACCAGGCCAAGGGTCTGTTTATTCTGGCCTGTGCCCACTGCCACAAGCAGTCGGTGCTTATGGCAACAGCACCCCCAATGAGAACTTGCTAGCGCGCCAGTGCCAGCCTGAGCGCGTTTTGTGAACTAGTTCGTGTAGCCATGAACGTTGCAGCCCAAAAAAGGTGAACTCAATATAGAAAACATCGGCGGAAAACACAAAAGTTAACTTACAAAAAAAAAAAAAGCACGTACCCGCGGGGATTCGAACTCGTGACTTGCAAAACACTTGAGGTGACATACCTAGCGCCCCAGACAACTGAGCCACGGAGCGGGATGCGAAGGCCGTGCTAATATAAGGTATATATTGTACAACGGTTTACACTTTTATTTAGTTTTGGCATTTCAAGCAGCTTAGGTGACTATTTGTTGTACTGCGCTCGTGCAGTAAGCGTCGCCCGAGTTTCCACAGTAGCTCGCGTCTAGCAATTGCATTTCGTAGACGGAAAAGCGTTCGCAGATGCGTAGTCGTGCTGCTGACCGCTGTGCTTGTTCGCCCAGCGCAAAAAAGTGCTTCCCGCGCCCTAGTTTTACGCTGTACGGTAAAAATATTCAGTTGATTTTATTTCCTTAGTACCTGTATTGACTTCGCTGACTCTTCTCCCGCCTTCAAGAGGCCTTATATTTTCCTACTGGCGTACCAGTCAGCGAAGCGTCGCATGTGCGCTTGTGCAGCGCTTGTGTGAAGCGACCTTGACTTGGAGCTAGATACAGTGTACAAACAAAACCCAAATAAAGAAAGGCACATTCTTCCATTCACAAACGTGTCCTGGCTTCGTTTCAACTAAGCGAACGAATTGCGACCAAGCAATTTTTTTAACCTCCTTGATTGCGACGACCCGCCGGCGGCCGGCGGACAAAACGCTGGGCCGACTGACTGTCTGAAGGCCCGGGGGGCCGTGCAGTAGCGCAGCCAATTGCCAGCTCATCCCTCCTGACGTCACACGAAAACGCCACAGAAGAAAATGGGCGAGCGTAAAGAGAGGAGGACAGCATTTTCGAATTAGTTTTTCTACTAAATAAAATCGCGTAAACGCGCCTAGAGTGGTCGAAACATGGCCTGGGGACTCCGGACTACAATTTGCGCTAGTAATCCCGCAATGTTTACATATCACTTCAGTGTCCCTTTAATGCCATCAGTCACGGTTTTCTCACGAGTCTCCCTGGCTAAAGAACAGCGAATTCTGGTCCAGGGCCCAGACGCGAATCTGGCTGTCCTCCACTGCATCTGTAGCCCTGCCCTGTGGGCCCAGAAAATGGCACTGCATAGACGCTCACCCTCCACTCATACAAGGGCTCATGAAGAAAAAACACAGCCTTGTTCAAAACTAGCCTTTGGTAACCCACTGGGCTCCATTCCACCCATGAAAAAGTTTCCTTAACTGAAAAGAATGCAAGAGACATTAAAGAACTTTCAAATTTTGCGCTGCAGTGACGTAACAAGGGCAAGCACTAAAAACATACCGTATTTTCGCGCGTATAACCCGCACCAAAAATGTGAAAATTTCAGTGGCAACGTAGAGGTGTGGATAATACGCGGGGTTTTTCCCTTTAGTGCAGCTTCATGGCAGTGCACGTTGTGCCGTGAAGCTCCTAGGCAGTAACACTGACTAAGCCTTCCACGGCAGCCATTGTGCAAAGCAGACAACGACAAGGAAGAAAAAACAAGGACGAGCGCACTCTAACAACTGAATTTTATTATAGTGAATTGTGACTTTTGCCTTCTACATTCTGCACTCAAAGCTCGCTGTGACAAAGTTGAAAGGGAGGTGCGCAATTATTTCGTTATACCAATAACAACAGTTTGCGCCAGTGTATGCTCGGTTGAATGCACACCTATGAGCAAGCAAAGAAGGAAATCGCCTCGCGAACCACCATACTGCATCGCGACCACGCATGCAAAGGAAACTCAATGGAAGACAAATATTTTGCTTGCTACACTGCCTCGCACACTGCCTCGTTTATTGTCCGCTAAACACAGCTGGAAAGAAGTACGTGATGCACCTTTGTTTCGGTCATCGCAAGCGAATGACTTGCTTTTCAGCGGTGGCCACCGCGTTGATGCTGTTTTCGCCATCGCCATGGGCACCGAAGAAACGACGTAGAAGGTCAACCCCATCGAGTGCGTGCGACGACACTGGCACATCGAACAGCGTCAGTTTTGTACGGTGACATCTCGGCAATAGCATGTCGGCATCGATGCTCAGAGAGCCAGGCTCCTTGCTCCGCCCGCTGACTGAGCTAGGAGGATGGCTTGCTGGCCTGCTTGTCAATGCAGCAGTTTTAAAACCGCGGCGCCGAACGAGTGTGGAACTCCGCAAAGCACTTAACGCACCACCGTGGGTTTTTTGTTGGGAGGGAAGACTAATATTGTTCGTTATATCCACTGATAGGTCTGTTTTACTCCGTTACAACGAGGTTTCAAATACATGGTTCTCTGTGGAGGTTTCAAGGGGAATTTCATTCACTTCGTTATACCCTGTTGCATTATAACGAGGTCTGAGTGTACTTGCTAAATATACACTTTTCCTGTCTACACAGTATGTGATGTGTTGCTCGAGCAGTGGCTTTGGTGCAGCCTTTCCTGTATCAAGTGTGGGCAATAAGCGAGGATTTTTTTTTTCTTTTCCGGCCAACTGAAAGTGGGGGTGCGGATTATATGCAGGGGCAGGTTATACGCGTGAAAATACGGTAGTTGCTATACATTCAAGTGATACAATCAAACAGAAATGAAGGCCCCGCTACAATCAGCCTGTCAGGTTTGTAGGCAGTGGCTTTGGTCGAAGGCCAGCAGCTCCACAAACAACACTCCTCCCTTGGCTATGGGGGTTTCCCAGCTATCCCTTTGAATATTGCGATGTCCCGGTTATCGGGAGAAGGACAGGCCAGACTGGCATTCTGCCTCCCTGGCCCCTACCTTGGGAGGCAGCCGGGCGAGCTGCTGGAGCCTCTTGCGGGCCTCCTCGTGGAAGCTGTCGTGGGGGAACACGTCCGTCACAAAGCCGCACGCCTTGGCCTCCTGGGCGCTCAGCTGCTCGTTCAGCATCAGGATGCGGTTGGCCTGCACAGGAGGGGACATGGGCATGCACACACACTCCACATCCGGGCAAGCTGCCACCACGGGCTTCAAACAGTGTGGGCAATCCAAGGGTACGTCAAAAGACACACACACGAAATGACTGAGGGTCTGCCATTTGACCTCTAAGGAGGCGTGATCACCCTATTCTTCCGCATGGCCCCATGCACGCACCCTCCTCCTGCAGGCTTCCCAAGCCCGCACGCCCCTCGCACACCACGCCAACCAGGCTTGAGCAACAGAACTGCTGCCACTTGTGTTGTGCCAGCGCTGCGTCGTCGTCGCTTGTTCTTCTTTTGTGCCGCCCCTTTTGCGCAGCTTGTTCGATACAGTTACAACAGGCACAGTGGGAGGCCTGCGTAGGTGCCTCCCTGTCGCAACTGCACCAAACCCTGCTTCAGAATGCATGCTTTTGCATTCAGGTGCCTTCAAGGCCCGTTTGAACTCCCCATGGCCAGTGCCCAAGGCCCACTCTTTTTCCCTCCTCTCGAATGGGCCTGCTTACTGCACAGCCCGTCTCCTGAGAAGGGGACGTCCCTGCCAATGACCAGGGGGATAGAGCAGCCCAAGGGGCCACACGCCTGCTTCCCTCGCTTTACTACACCATCACCTCCTGTGTTTTACAATGCCAAACGCATCGCGCGCTTCCCTATGGGAGTGAGTGTTACGCCTGCAGTGCCCACATGTCGTAAGGTGGGGCCCTGATCTGAACCGGGATCACCCAACCGGAACTGAATTCGAGAGAGGTTTGAGAATGCCAGGTGATGGTGCTCTCGCCAGCGTTAGAAAACTCAGAGCCGCGGCGGAGCACGTTACCTGTCAACGTTTCCGCTTTCCACCACGCGTGTCGCCCCAAGATGAACCGGTCACGTGACTGAAGCACTGGGAAGGCTACCGATTAGGGGAGAGTGGCCGGAGTAGAAGGAGAGGGCTTGGTTGGCCGGTCCGGGCTGATGCGTTTGGCATTGTCAAAATACAGGAGGCGATGGCTACACACAAACCTGGGCAGCACTTGCGAAAACCCATTCTACTCGGGGCTGGGCACTGCTCGACAGTTTACTGGCAGCTTAACGCTTTCGTTACCTCGCCTATTCAAATCGATCACCGGTGATCGATGATTTATATTGCCTATTTCGACATGTTGGAGTCGTTTCTCATACACCTAATGCAGCCAGTGGTTAGTCTAGGCACTGCACTTTTAGAATCAGATTAAATTTCCCCACTTCGGCAACATTGACATTTTTGACATCGTTTTTTGTGAGCTGAGGTGCATGTGTTTTTGAGGAAGGAAGCGTGGCTGCTGCACTTGACAAAAAAGGATGCAGATCGTGGTTAGGCCGCACTGCCATAATATTTTTTTGTCAAAAGGCTCCTGGCAAGTCAAGTACCAAATGATGTTGCGAGCTTAGTAATCCGACAGCGTTGAGAGGTGATAATTACTTGAAAACGACACCAGCTATACACTAGTGATTTTTGATTCGGAGAAAGGGTAGCTTTATTCTGCCAAGGCTTATTTTTGAAGGTCCCTTGCATGTCTAGCAAGTGTACCTGGCATTTTCAGCCCGTTTCCTGTAGTTTCGGTTTCGTTTTTGGATTGCAAAATTCATATTTAGCGCTACTACGCAGTTACCCAACTACAAGCTCATTTGCCATGGCGCCTCCGTTGCCCCCTACTGTTCCTCAAAACAAGCATGCCGCTCATGCTTCCCCTTTATCCACGCCTTACTTCTGCGATAACAGCTTCCGCTGCAAGTCAAAAGATAACACCAAGTCGTCTGGTATCAGTTCAGACGAGGAGGACGCTTCCAATTGGCCTTGAACACTGACAGCTCCTCCCTGGCCAGTTTCATTTTTGTCCGAGGGTGTCTCTGGAAGTCTAGTGTCGTTTCTTAGTAGAGCTGTCTATTCTGACAAAGTCTCCAACAGCCTTGTAATCAATTCTTTTCGAAATCGTTAGGGGGTGCTGCAGTGTAGTAGGCTCGTAGTGCTGAACTCGCTTCATAGCATGACGGCGGCTCGGTGAAAGCTTGCTGTGCATGATTCTAGCGCATTGTACCTTATTCCTGCAAGCAGGGCTACCATAGCGAGTCAGAACATGATAATAAACCGCAAATTAAAGTTCTGACTGATTAGTGATGATCAGAACAAGCATCCACTACGGAGTTTAGTTTCCAACTCCAAGCGGATTTTTCGCATGGCTTGCTTGCCTTAAGTATTGTGCTGGTCATGATCATTGACAAGGGGTTTTTACATCACGTGGAGGCTAATTGGGGCCTTTAATAATGTCAAACCACCAGCTTTCTTCTAGAGAACCATCCAAAATAGCAAAATTTGAAATAGTGGTTGGGCTAGGCATGGGCACCACGCAGGCTAACATTTTCTTTTATATCTGACAAATTGTACCGCGCAATTCAATTTTTTTCTCTAGTATGGGCTTTTGAAATGTTTACCTACAAAATGTATATTCTAAACTTTTTCTTTTACTGGTGGTTTATTATACAAAACTTGCTTTCTTTTAGTTTCTTCCACGCCTGGACAAAAATTTCGGATTCGATAATTTTTTTCGCAATCATTATTTACGAAAACATTATTAAAACTGGTGTCGTTGGAAAGGATTTGAACCCGGGACCACTGCTTAACCGGAGCAGTCGCTCTACCAACTGAGCTAACCAGGTAGAGCGACTGCTCCGGTTAAGCATTGGTCCCGGGTCCGAATCCTGGACCAGGACGAATTTTTCTTCAACTGCGAAGTTTTCGAGAAAGCTGTATAGCTTCCCTTTGTAGCCGTATGGCAGCATTTAGGTGGATGTCAAACTTTCCTTCACATAAAAAGAATATGTTGACAAGAGGTCATGCTTGCATAGTCACTTCAGTAGCACCTTCATTCATAAAGGCTGTCCGGTACATCGATCAATTGACTTCCCCCGCTGTACCCTCACAACCCAAACAACACAATCCAAAGCCGTCACAGAACTACAAGTGTTTTAAATGCAGAGCATTTCCGTAACTCACGATGTCACCCGCGTTGTCCCGTCGTAGTCCGCACCGTCGTTGTCCGCACCCCTCCCCCTACACTATATAAAAGAAAATACTATCCGGCGCCAGGTTCCGATCCCTCGACCCTGCGGGCGGAACGCAATGTGCATCGTGCTCTACCGACTGCGCCACAAAGCCGACACAGAACGGGACGCTATGAACGCGCCTTATATCCTTGATTCGTTCAAATTACTGCTGACGAGCGCTCTCTCGTCAGCAGTTGCCACAAGTGCAACTACATTAACATAACGCAAACTACTTAACGTCGTACGCCCCCAGAAATGCTCTGCATTTGATCGTGCCCCTCGCGAGGGGGATGTTTATACAGGAACTCCTACTTCTAGCGGACTCCTGGCGCCCTCTTTCTGCCATTGTAGAGACTATGAGGCGGTCTTCGAAGGGCGCCAAATTTGAAATCTACAAAATCGATTTTTTTGGAATGACCAAGCGGCGCGCGCAACAATGCTGTGAGCTGCTTCGTAATGAGCCAATATCTCCATAGAGCATTGGATGCACTCGTCAAAGCTAGTGCGAAGGAGAGAAGGAAAAATTGGCTCCAATCCACGCTGTGAAGTTGGTTGGGAAGCAAAGCTTTAAACGACACCCGCAACAATTGCCCATGCGATCTCCCTTGAATCCACACACGTGGCTCTACAGGGAGTTAAACCATACATTCCGCCAGCCGTTACCTGGAATTCACGGGGGCGGCGTCCCGAACGCAGCAGCAGCGTCGGCCACAGCTGGGCTAGAGCGGGCTGCTTAGCCACCGGGACACGAGTTCAGGGAAAGAACACGGACAGGAGTGTCCTTCGAATGGTGACACAGTGGAACCTAGCCGTCCTGATGTGCTAACTTGCGGCTACACCAGCGCGCAACACAAGTGCAGACACCGAAACGATTCTGCATGTGAGCTTAGTGATTCTCATTTATACGATTTAACCTAGTTTACTAAGTTTGAGGGAACTTTTATATTTCCTATCTATCAGAACCTGTTGGTACTGTTCGCCTTTTGTAATACCTCTTAAGACACATCCGAATTACTAATCACGAATTTAGAAAACGCAGTCTTATTCGTGGAGAGCAGTGCGCAAAAGGTAGCGTTTCTTTAGCGGCCAGATGCTGTATGGGTTTTGTACATTTTGTTTTCCCACCCTGCAATCCAATCCTTAACGTATATTTGCCGTACGACCACTTTCTGTCGGGTGCGGGTTACCCAGGGGATGCTGTCGAACACGTTAATCAAGTCGTGCCAAGGCACCGTGCAATGGACACAAAGCTGCACCAAAGCAGGCCCAAACACACCACCGCAGAAGTAGACAACAAAAGTTGCACCGCCGACGCCGGCGAGCAGGCACTCCCGCGCGGAGAATGCTGGGGGTAAATTCATGGCGCCATCTCTAGTGTGCTCCGTGAATGAAACCCTCCGACACCCCCTTCCCCCCCCTCTTTTTCTCCCCACCGCTGCCTCCGACACATTAAGAGTTTGTTGTCCCGCACACCACGAAAGAACCGTTGGCTGGTAGAGCTATAAACCTTTGCTTTACAAAGGGCAAACCACTTGACCACCCTTGCTGCTCATTTAGTTTACGTTTTATTTCTCGCACTAGCTTGCCATTATGCAGACACGGAGGAAGGGCTGCGTGTGATGCACGATGCTGCTCTCGAGTGCCAAGTACTAGAAATAACTAGAAACATCAGTGGTTATTTTCATCTCTGCAGGTCAGCTCCAAGCCAGGTGTGGTGCAGATATTTACAGGAATGGCCACTGCCCTGCAGTGGGCGTAGACAGGCCGATGATGATGACCTATCATCACCAGCCTACCTACGCCCACTGCAGTGCGAAGGCCTCTCCAATTAATCTCCAATTATCCCGGTCCTGTGCTAACTGCGACCACTTTATCCCCGCAAACTTCTTGACCTCATCTGCCCACCTAACTTTCTGCCGCCCCCTGCAGCGCTTGCCTTCTCTAGGGATCCACTCTGCTACCCTTAATGACCAGCGGTTATCTTGCCTTCGCAATACATGCCCTGCCCACCTCCATTTCGTCTTCTTAATTTCAACTAATAGGTCCTTAACACGCGTTTGTTCCCTGACCCACTCCGCTCTCTTCTTGACCCTTAATGTTACACCTGTCACCTTCCGCTCCATTGCCCGCTGGGTCGTCCTCAATTTAAGTAGCACCCTCTTAGTGAGCCTCCAAGTTTCTGCCCCGTAGGTGAGTACCGGTAAGATGCAGCTGCCACACACTTTCTTCTGCAGGGGCAATGGTAGGCTGCCACTCATTATCCGAGAATGCCTGCCGAATGCACTCCACCCCATTCTTATCCTTCGAATTATCTCTGCCTCGTGGTTGGGATCCGGGGTAACAACTTCGCCTAAGTAGATATAGTATTCGCTTACCACTTCCACTGCCTCGCCACCTATCTCAAACGCTGTGCTGTCCCGAGGTTATTGATCATTACTTTAGTTTTCTGCATAGTAATTTTCAGGCCCACCGTTCTACTCTGTTTGTCCAGTGTGGTAAGCATGGTTTGCAATTCGTCCCCCGAGTTACTTCGCAAGGCAACGTCATCATCAAATATGAGGTTACTTAGGTATTCTCCATTAACCCTTACTCCCACCTGTTCCCAATGCAATGTTCTTAATACTTCTAAGCATGCAGTGAATAACATTGGAGAGATTGTGTCTGCTTGTCTGACGCCCTTCCTTATAGGTATTTTACTGCACTCCTTATGGAAGACGATGGTAGCTGTGGACCCATTGTAGGTATCCTCTAGTATTCTCACGTAATGCTCGTCTACACCCTGGTACCGTAATGCCTGAATGACTGCTGAGGTTTCGACCGAGTCAAATGCTTTGTCATAATCTATGAAGGCTATATATAGGGGTTCAGTATGCTCTGCGCGCTTCTCCATCACCTGATTGATCGTGCGAAAATGGTCCATTGTTGAATATGGTCCATTTATCTGTATACATACTGAAACCCGTGAGCAGGGCTGTGACAGGAGAGGGAAAAAGAGGCCCGTACAGAAAGGAATAGGATGCAATATAAAGTACAACAACTCCAGATAATAGAATAAATAAAGGTAAAAACATGGGTGCAAAGGTCAGACGCTAGGCAAGACATCAAAAAGGGGGAAAAAAAAGGACGAAAATATAAGGAGTGAGAGAGCGTCACAAGGCTGACAAGAATTTATTTGAGGGCAAGGAACGGATGTGGCCGGGTAAATTTTGTAATTGTTAGAACTGTGCGAAATTAATAAAATGGCTGCCATCCTGCCCTGCGACAGCGGATGAACAGCGCAGCTGTTGTAAACAACAACACTTTCTGGTGGGGGACGGTTTGAAATGTGCCTCAGTGTCTCGGTGGGCTTGTCGATCGCCTGCCGAGTGGCTTCTCTGAGGCCAAACTCTGGGTCGTGACACATGTGCTTGGCGTCTTGTGCGAGAACTGCTGCGTACGCTCACCCTCAAATGGCGTCGAACCCCCTCCCCTTTTGAGAGCAGCTGCCAATCTAGTCTTTGCCAGAACCATTGTTCACCTTATCATGCGGTTTTGATGCTTGTCTTGTGGTTTTTCTTTACATGAAAACTGAGCCCTGTGCTGCACGCCTGATCAGCCTGACGCATGTGCTCAGTGTCCTGGGCGACAACTTCGGGGCACTGCCGGGGTTTTTCATTAACGACACGAAATTTTCCGGCCGACAAGAGGTTAGCAGCTTCACGCAGGAAAGATCTAAATTTGAGCGCCTCAGTACAGGCACAGAAAGGTGTCATATTAGGAGCCAGGGTAGGCGCGCGAGGAGCACTTCGAGGGACAGTTCAGCCAATCCAGCAGGCCGGGAGGAGGAGGAAGGAGAGAGGCGACTCACCCGTGCGATGCCCATGGCTCGGGGAAAGGTGTAGGACGAGCAGCCCTCGGGGCTCAGGCCCAGCATCGTGAACGGGGTGTGGAAGAACGCCTGCACCACCACAAGGGGACCAGTGCTCGTGGGACAGTGTGGGTGGGTGCAAGGCCGTTCCCCGACATCAGGTGGTGCAGTGCATGCTAAACGGGGCACGGCCTGCACATTCTCCCCCTTCCAAGCTGCACAGGAGGGGAGTTGTCCTAAACGCCCGACGGGGACAACTGACAGGGCCACCGAGCTTGCTCAAAATTGCCCCTCTCACCACTGCCCAGGAGCGCTGCTAGCGAGTGCCTCCACTACACAGCCTTGCTACACCGGCACCACAAGGCCTTTGAACTTACTGGTCAACTGCTGCTTAATTCTGCTGCCCCAGGTGAAATAAACGAGGGTTATGGAGCTCCCTCGATGGCCGTCCAAACACGAAATGCGCAGCTGTGTCAACCGAGGCACTGCTAGAGCATGGCATAATGTGTACTCCTGCAGAAAACCAACATAATTCTAATACAAATACCAGTGTTGCATTTTCATTTGTCAGGGGTGAGACAGCTAAATCAGTTTTGGGAGAAGTTTTTGGAGCAGCGAAATTTCGATTTTGGAGCAGAAGAACGACATTTATTATGTCACCTTACGAGCCTAAAAAATCAAATTTTTGGCAACTTGGAGGAGAAAACTGCACTTTTTAATCGGTTTCAAACGTGCATAACACTGAAACAGCCTTTCAATAAAGTTTTTTCTATCGGAGCATCACAAGGTACGAACTGCACTGCCTTTTTACAAACCATTTTTTTTTTACTTCTTAGGCTCTGTGCATAGATAGCATGGAGTGCCGTCAATTGAAAAACTAAGCAATCGTGGGGCATTTTTATTATCATGTGCATGCCGAAATTAATATTTTTGTAATCCCATACTCGGCCTTACGCAAAATAGTAGAGAGCCCCGGCAAAAGTTGCGCAAAGCGAGGGTAACTGACAGTCGTCGCACCCCACCAGCCCTCCCATTTCAATCCCCAAGGTGCACGTTCACTACGATCGTAATTTGAGTAACGTTGGTTTGTTTAGCCACCTTTCTCTTGGCATTAAATTTCACTCCAGATGGATGAACAATTAGTACTAGCGTGCAATAATAGCCCATTCCGCTATCGGACACTGCTTAAAAATATTTTGCGGCAATGTATAGCCTGCACCACCACTTCGGCAGTGTCGATCGCCCCATTACCGCGGCTCGCGAGCTCGCTGTCAAAGGCAGCCATAACTCAGCGTTTCATAACACTGCAATGAGTCCGAAATTTCATTTCAAGCACGCACCACTCCTCACACTCAAGGCCGAAACATGGCGAATTCGCAGGCACCACGTTGTTTGTGATGAACTCCCGTCTTTCGAGTCGCGCAACTTCCCGCAACAACTCAAACGACTCGAACTCCAACCACCCCCATAACCAAAACCACGGCAGAAATCGGTGAAGAGCACTCTGCCTGAACCCCGCACAACTGCTTTGCCTGGTGGCCACGTTTTGAATCTCCACCACACCAAGATGGCGGCGCCCAGTAATGTCGTTCCGGAGACATGGCGCTCCGAGAACTGTTGTTTTTTCATCAACTTGTACAAGCAGTTTGTCACCTCCGTACACAGAAGTATTTTTTCTGCAGGAATTTGCAACGGTTTTCAATGGGAAAACTTTAGAAACTCACACAATATCATAACATGTGCAACCCGGCATTGTCATTTTTGAAAAAACTGTCTCGGGGACAATTTTATGCCGGTTTTTAATGAATGATCAATCAATTAAACCTTTACAAACAGCATCACCTTGGGGGTGCTGGAAAAAAATTATGCCATCAGTAAGCATTTTGCCCACTGAAACTGGCGGGAGCGTTAAAATCCTTGACTCTCGGGCTGTTTTGGAGCAGTTTGGCGCAATTTTTGCAATGTTCAAGCTTTTGGAGCAGCCTGGCGCAGGAAAACAAATGTGTATCAAAACTGCGCAATATGCGCAGCTCTCTCACCCCTGATTTGTGCAACAACTTAGCATGCTCAGTGTAGCAGAGCTCTTTGATGTAGGCAGTTACAAAACTCTGCATCAAAAGACTTGGACCTGCACCTGGACCCCCCCCCGCCACTTCAGATCTTACATATGGTGGCGCCATCGTACAAACTATCCAAAAGCATACAACTCATTCAAACGGGCAATTTCAATGTAAGCTTTATTTTAAGGGTGCGTAATTCTTTATTTTTGTACTTTTGTAAGTTATTCATTGCTTTCTTCACTCTGGTTTGTATGTTGCGATTGCTTCCGAGACTGCGCAACTGCCTCAACCGGGAGCCGCGACCAAGTGGTACTGGTGCGGGCACTCAGGGACAAGACAGGCCCAACCTGGAGAAGTAAATCTGCACTTGCCACTCTACTTCCAGCCCCCCGTACGCCCAAAAGCTGATCCAGTGGCTCTAAATAGGCCTTAAAGGGACACTGAAGTGAATTTGTCAAGCTCCCGTTTTTGCTTGCACTGCGTAGACTGGCTCAAATTAGCACACTTTGCATCGTTTATCCGGTTGACAAATCGGTAATTATTTTACAAAGCGCGAAAGAAGAAAAACTACCATGCGCGGTTTGCGGCGGCCGCACCAACTAAGGCTGTGACGTTGAGAGGAGGGGCGCCGTGATTGGACGATGCCCAAGGTTAGCAATCACACAAGTTTCGGTTTCGGTTCTGTAACATAACCAATGGCGTTGTTGGATGGGTATTCTCAATATCTCAGTAATCATCGTACCGCGCTTCTGCCATGTTGTCGGCTGTAAAATGCACAAGATAAGCCTCCCAGGACGGCTTGTAGTCGTAGCATTCACTAGCCGAGACCTACGCAGTGCATGAACGCCTCCGCGTACCCCGCAGACGCCCAAATGTCATGCGCTTTTCCCCCATATTTGAGCTTGCCTCCCTCATGCCTGTATCGTAAAAAGCGTGTTCGCACCAGGCCAAGGGTCTGTTCATTCTGGCCTGTGCCCACTGCCTGCAAGCAGTCGGTGGCTTATGGCAACAGCACGCCAACGAGAACTCGCTAGCGCGCCAGTGCCAGCCTGCGCGCAGTTTTGTGAACTAGTTCGTGTAGCCATGAACGTTGCGGCCCAAAAAAAGGTGAACTCAATATAGAAAACATCGGCGGAAAACAAAAAAGTTAACTTACAAAAAAAAAAAGCACGTACCCGCGGGGATTCGAACTCGTGACTTGCAAAACACTTGCGGTGACATACCTAGCGCCCCAGACCACTGAGCCACGGAGCGGGATGCGAAGGCCTTGCTAATATAGGGTATATATTGTACAACCGGTTTACACTTTTATTTAGTTTTGCATTTCAAGCAGCTTAGGTGACTATTTGTTGTACTACGCTCGTGCAGTAAGCGTCGCCCGAGTTTCCACAGTAGCTCACGTCTAGCAATTGCATTTCGTAGACGTAAAAGCGTTCGCAGATGCGTAGTCGTGCTGCTGACCGCTGTGCTTGTTCGCCCAGCGCAAAAAAGTGCTTCCCGCGCCCTAGTTTTACGCTGTACGGTAAAAATATCAGTTGATTTTATTTCCTTAGTACCTATATTGACTTCGCTGACTCTTCTCCCGCCTTCAAGAGGCCTTATATTTTCCTACTGGCGTACCAGTCAGCGAAGCGTCGCAGGTGCGCTGTGCAGCGCTTGTGTGAAGCGACCTTGACTTGGAGCTAGATACAGTGTACAAACAAACCAAGTAAAGAAAGGCACATTCTTCCATTCACAAACGTGTCCTGGCTTCGTTTCAACTAAGCGAACGAATTGCGACCAAGCAATTTTTTTAACCTCCTTGATTGCGACGACCCGCCGGCGGCCGGCGGACGAAACGCTGGGCCGACTGACTCTGTCTGAAGGCCGGGGAGCCGTGCAGTAGCGCAGCCAATTGCCAGCTCATCCCCTCCTGACGTCACACGAAAACGCCACAGAAAATGGGCGAGCGTAAAGAGAGGAGGACAGCATTTTCGAATTAGTTTTTCTACTAAATAAAATCGCGTAAACGCGCCTAGAGTGGTCGAAACATGGCCTGGGGACTCCGGACTACAATTTGCGCTAGTAATCCCGCAATGTTTACATATCACTTCAGTGTCCCTTTAAAACAGAGGTCTGCAATCCTCTGAGGTCGTGTTGCATGAAGCCGGGGAGGGGGGGGGCTTTGCAGGCAAAGAAAAAAAATTGCCTGAATTGTCCGTAATATGCGACAATAACTGACAATAACATATTGGCTAAGTGTGAAGATGGGGGACGCTGCCAAGCAGGAGCAATCTCTGCTCCCCCCTGACCCCTCCCGAGGTCACAACTGCCACGCCGGCTCTCGAACAGGGGGCCGCATCCTGTCCCTGTGCAGGCCGCATGTGGCCTGTGGGCCGTGGGTAGCCGAGCCCTGCTTGAGAGCACGCATACAGCTGCGGGAGCGAATTTTTAACTCTCTTTTGCCGCTGGAAGACAGCAGGTGATGCGCAGCAGACGACAATGCACAAACAACAATGCATCTCGCTGACCACATGGGCGCATTTCTTTTGCCTACTCTTGCTTCGAATGCACATGAAACACTGGCATAGTTAGCACATTGCGCTTCTTCGGCACGTAAGCACCCAAACACCATTTTTCGCATAGCATGTCGAAGCACATTGTGTCGTTCATTCTGTCACCAACCGAGAGCGCCAAAACAGTGAACCAATCGTAGGGCTGCTTTTTGATGCACGGGGCCTACGGGGAGTTTGGGCACTCCTATGATCGCCACACCTCTGACTTTGCACCAACAACTCGTGTAAGATGGCCGGTCTGGTGCGCACCTTGTCCGAGGCATAGACGAAGTCAAACAGCCCCAGGACCGTGCAGGAGACTCCGATGGACGGGCCGTTCACCAGGGCCACGGCCGGCTTGGGGAAGTTGATGAAGGCGGCCACATAGCGGCTGCATTGCAAGGGCAAAGGCTCGACACAGGGCACGCACACAGCCGCATGCTCCCCACCAAGCCACAGCTGTGCGGCCTCCACGAAACTGACTGCTCGCTCGAGACCGCCCCTCTAAAAGAAGCCACCTTCACGGCGGACCTTTCCGGTTCTTTGTCAGGCCTTCTGGGCAGCTTTCGTAACCGGTCGTCTGCTTGTCGTGGCTTGGCCGGCACCGCCGGCTGGTGGAGCAGACTATAACTAGGAGAAAGCCATCCAAAAGCATTTGCGCTGGCCGCTAGCCGGGTCACTGTCAGTGCAGCTGCTGAGCCTAGGGTGCAGCACTGCAGGTTACAGGCCCACAATCACTAGCTCTGGGCCGATGCCTCTCCCCCTCTTTTCTTACATGCAGGATGGTGAGTAAAGTGCCCATGACGATGCTGCCCTCCCCCCTATCGTCAGTCGCAAGGACGAAACTTGAGCTGCATGGGTTCAATATGCCTCCTCATAGTCTTTGATGTGCCGGCCACTGCTGTTTTAGACTCCCTCGCATGCCAACCCACACAGGGAAGGCCCACCCCTCGTGGACCTCCATCTTTCTCTGCCATCAGACTCGGCCGAGCCCACACTGGCACTAAACAAGAAGCACACTGCCGTTCTGTTGGAGCATCGTGATGGACTGCAGGGACTCCCTTGGCCCACTGCTGACCCTGGCCAGATTGTACGACCGCTATAGGACGGAAAAATACGGGATCAACACTAGGCTCCCCACTGAGATTTCTACTAAACACCCACACAGCATCCCTTAACCCAGCGTCCATTAACCAACTAGCCCAACTTTCCGTCCTTAATCCAGCATTGACAAATCGATCATGGGGTCGGGCTGGGGGTTGCACAGGACAAGGGCAGTGGATCTTTCTCGGCCCTCTTGTGTCCCAAACCTATGCACCACCCATACGATGCCAAGTGGTGGCACTGTGGCTTAGTCTCCTTAGAAGGATTAGTCTCCAAGCGAGTAGGGGGCACATGGACACGAAACTAGAGGAGAAGACCTTCCCAGGATAAAATGTCACTGCCAGGCGCCTGGTTCGAGAGTGTGCAGCTGGCCACTGCCACTATTGCCGACCGCTCTTCCCAGGGGCTGTTGCCTCTTCTGTATGTTCCTTCTCGCACGTGCAGGGACAGTTGTGCTGGGACAATACATTTGGTAGAATCAGCTCCGTTTTTTAACACTGCTCTGATTTTTGCCTGACAATGCGCGAGAAGACACCCACCCTGTCATCCATCTCACTTGAAGACCTCTGGACACCCCGACAGTCCCAAGACCCCGCCCACAACTCCACAGATCCTCACACACTACTGACACACGTGTGTGACTTGAGTGGCTATTGGACTTCACTTGAACACTTACAAACAGTGCTTGACAGTGCTTTGAAAGGCACAGAATGGGACGATACACTTTACCTGTGAGGCACGCTGTAGTGGAAGGCTCCGGATTAATTTTGACCACCTGAAGATCTTTAAAGTGCGCCGAAAATCTCGTACACACGGGCGTTTTTGTTTTTTGCCTGAAAAGCAGCCACCGTGGCCTGGACTGAACCCCAATGCCCTCGGGCTCAGCACCGAGCCATTGCGGCACGGGGGATGACTGCAGTCAAACCTCGACATTAACAAAGTCCTACCTACACCTGAAAACTTAGTTCAAACGTGCATTTTGCTAAATCCAGGTTTTCATGTTAACATCATACGGCTAACATCATCATTCTATCTGTATTGGAGCAGACATTACCACTGCTTTGGGGTCAAAACAAGTATGCCTTAAAGCAAGTAAAGCTAGCACAGTGCAGATATTTAAGTGCAAACAAGTGTTACATCATGCAATCTGTTCTACTATCCAAAAGGTCTTGTTTTAATTTTTCTACTCAACCAGAACATCTCCACAGCACTTCGACACTCTTAGCACTGGGTTTGACTGTAACTACATGGTGCATTACTGTCACTGCCACGTTTCTGATGACACACGTTCGATAGTGTTACGAGACCAAACTCTCTCCCCTCCTGTTCATGCAAAAGCATGCTTTCTGAAGGACGTGATGCAGGGCCAATGACTGGCTAAGCTGCTGCGCTGCTGAGCATGAAGACACGGGTTCCATTCTCGGCTGCGGCGGCGGCTTTTCTGATGGAGGCGAAAAGCATTACACCTGTGTGTACGAGATTTCGGCGCACGTTTAACACTTTGAGGGTCGAATTTTTTTGAAAAAAAACTTTCCCTGGTGGTCAAATTAGTTTATTGCGGATTTGGAATGTACAAAATCTATAAAGCCAGGATTAAATGGTAAAAAATTATCAGGAACAGTATTTTGGGGTCAGCATCACTTAGAACTGAAAAATGTTCAATAGTATTTCAGAGTGTGGTATTCCTTGAAATACAGGTCTTATCGCAGTCTGCACGCATAAAGCGCATGTCCGAAAATGAGCTGTCTTCTTCCGAAGAAAGACTGTCTTGCGATTCAGACTCGCTGAAAGAAGCAAACTCAGACTCAGAAGAGTCATCGCGGTCGGTGTCATCAGAGCGGGCAGGTTCGTTGGGCCATATCGCCGCTTTGCCGTGCATCTGAAGAACTCAAAGGCAACCCAGTAAACGAGGAGAGCGAGAAAAACTTATGCGCGCCGGTAATAAACAAGCTAATAGCAGCGCCAATATAGATAGAAATCAACTTCCGCGCCCCCGCAACGGAGTCTTTGATTAGGTTACTTCAGTTCCAAGTAAGGAGGGCAAGAATACCTAGTGAGCGTGGGTAATAAACAAGATAAGAGCAGTGCCAATATAGATCGAAATCAACTTCTGCCGCCCCTGATAGCGAGCAGCCAATCAAGTTTCGCGCGCCTCCGATGCGATCACGTGGCGAAACTGAAACCACGAAACACATTGACACGTACAGACGCCGTAACGCGCCGAAGCCAGAGAGTTCTGTTTTTCACTGCAAGAAGGTAGCACAATCAAATTTCAAACACTTCTTGTAAGTCCCAGGAGGTGGCAGCACCTCCCAGGGAGCATGCATCGTTAATATGGGCGAAATTTCAAACGGATGCTTTGAAATCTGTACCCGTACGGCAAAGACCTTGCGGGACGGAAAACCGCCGCAGTACACGTACGGTAAAAACCCTCAAAGGGTTAAGATACCCAGGTGGTCAAAATTAATCCGGAGTCCTCCACTACGGCACACCTCATCGGCTGCATTGCGTCGGCGCGCTAAACCCTACAATCAGTCAATACGGGGCCAATGACTGGTGGTGTTCTGTCTTTGCATTATGAATGTCACGGCTGCCACAATCTAACGTGTTACGAACACAGGAAGGCACGGTGCACATTGACCTTTGGTATAGCACAATTTGTATTGTTTCGCAAAACGCAACAAGCTATGTGTTTTTCCCGGACACAATACCACAGCGGATTTTGTGGCCTTAGACTTCCAGTTGCTGTGCATGTTAGTTACCCTGATTTATGCTCGCACTCTCTCGTGACCTGTTTTAAGGCAGGCAGCGGTTACCGTGCCAATCATAACAGCGTTTCCTCATTGTTTTGTTTTGCCTTTCTGGAAAATCACGACCATTACACAGCACAGACTCTCTCCCCTTTATAAAATCTCATTCTACAACCCTTTCGTGTCTACAAGCGAAATTTCCTTTGGGCAGAGACCGCACAAGCCGATTCAAATCAGCCTGCTGGCATGTTGCAGTGCTGCATTGGAAAGAAACTGTAGATTGCACCCGACATTCACACTCGGATTCCATCATTTTTAAACTTCCGCCTGAAGTCAAAGTACTCACTGAAAGTGTTTTGGATTCCGAGAACTGCCCCCCCCAGACGAACTTCCTGTTTTTGGATAGCTGGATTGTGAAGGGAAAGGCTGGGCCAAGCTAGAAAGATGCAGGGAAATCAATCACAAATCAATCACAGCAGAGCACGTCAACCACAGGGGAATCTGGTGCTGCTCTCTGCAAAGGGTGCACTCGTGAAAAGGGAGGGGCCAACATGATCCTCTCCCTCACCATAGAGCACTTGTCCTGCCAATGCTCGTCTGAATGCACCCAGCCACTGTTTGCGAGCAAAGCGATGCCTACTGTGTCTACATGCGAGACTTCAGGGCCAACAGTACGGCATCTCAGTGTGGGCCTCATGGCCAGTACGGCTAGTAGCAGCACAAGTGGTCCCAATGCCCGGCCTCTGCCTGCCAACTCCGGCTGCATGGACACTGTGCCCCCTGCGCCCAGTCGTGCACATCAAATGCCTGCAGTGGAGGCGTTGCACAGCGTCGCAACGCCACTGCACCATCGCCTCGCCAGAAAAGAGAACGAGAACACCTTTGGGAATTCCTGTGCTAGTCTCACTTGGACGTTCGCATGTCTTCCAAGGTTGTTAGCAATTAACACTCCGCTCCTTTCCCACCAACATCCTAACCTTCTTTTACTAACCTCTACTGCTGCCCAGCTCACTTTTCCGTTAACCTCAAAGCCAGGGGCTTCCGGAGGCTGGATGGCTCCCTCACTGAGGACTCGCATGGTTTTGGGCTCCCTACCGGCTCGTGGATACGTGTTTTTGTCCGCAAGCAGCCCGCCCGGGCTTCAAAAAGCCTTTGGTGTTATCAAATTCTTAGCAACAGCACAAACAACGCGAGACAAAAAGAAGAGGGCACAGTGTTTGTGCCCTCTTTTTTTGTCTCGTGTTGCTTGCGCTGTTACTATGAATATGCACCAACTCGCCCAATCGTATGTTTTAGGGTTATCAAAGACTTTTTCCCTCGTGATCTCCCGCTTCATGATTCTGAAGATATCTAGGCACCTCTTTGCATCCATTCTCTTTTTCCAGGCCGCTGTCTCTGATCCTTTCACTTCGTTTTTTGTTCCTTGGTCGTTTCCCCTGCACTTCCAGGTAGGGAAGGCCCTGTGGCACCCTCTACATTTTCCTGCCTTACACTGCCCTGTTTTGCAACAGCTCTGCACTGCCTTTTCTGGCATCTCCAAAAGCCAGAGCGCTTTAGTTCCAAATCAAGTGACCCGATGCTCTGCCCGCATTTTTGGGAGCAGGTCCTGTCCAGCCTTGAAACGTGGGTGGATTGTCATCCTTCCACTGCGTGTTCAATAAGCTTGGGCAACAAGAGCCAAGGCTTAACAGGCCAGCCACAGGCTCGTGTGCACCTGCAAGATCTTCATTTCGTCCTCACTGTGCCGCCGCCGAACAGTCCCACAGGAAAGACAGCCCCCCCACCCTTACGCTTTCTGCATTATGCAACGGAGAGTGGGGCAACATCTCAACACGGCCGCTCTGCCCCCGTGCAGTGGGGCTCACTACGAGTGACCCTTGAATAAAGGGGCCATGCGGACAAGATGAAAGGTTGCTTTCACTAGAAACATTGCTTTGTTGCGACAACAGGCAAAATGCACGAAGGACTCCCCAGCCACTTCTGCCTGTGACGTCCCAGAATCTTGTTTGTGTGACTGGCAGCCGCCAACCTAAGCCACCACCGAGGAACATCAGGGGGCAACTGTAGGGAGGCATCTAGTTCCCTTTGCTCACATCACTCGAATGCTAACGCACAGTTGATACGCTGATAAGTATGCTTTGTTGGGCTCATAACTATGCCCAAGTTACAACACTTCTGCCTATATTATATCATGCCACTTTAGCGTGAAATTTGAACATTCTCAGTATTTCTTGCATTTTTCCAGTTTAAAAAGTGTCTTCCGTTGCTGGAACGGAGCTCAGTGAGCCACCAAATGCTTGTTTTTTCAAACTGCACCGAGTTCGTGGCTCATAATGCAGGGGTGAGACAGCTGAATCAGATTGGGGAGCACTTTCTGGAGCAGCGAAATCACGATTTTGGAGCAGAAGAACCTTGATTTGGAGCAGAATAACAATTTTCCGCAACTTGTGGGGGGGAGTGCATTTTTTATTCGATTTTGAATGTACATATCACTTAAACAGCCTTTCAATAGTTTTTTCTAACAGAGTATCACAAGGTACGAATTGCGCTACCGTCGTACAAACCATTCTTTAAATTCTTAGTTTCAATGCATAGGTAGCATGGAGCACCGTTGAAAATATCGAATTGATTGCAAGTGAATGCCGAAATTTTTATTTTTGTAATCCCAGACTCAGCTTTACGCCCGAGGGTAGAGCCACGGCAAAAGTTGAGCAAAGCGAGGTGACAGTCGTCGCCCCTCCCACTTCAGTCCCCAAGGTGCACGTTCACTACGATCGAGCAACGTTGGTATGTTTAGCCACTTCCCGCTTTGCATTAAATTTCACTTCAGATAGATTAGCCATTATTAATAGCGTGCAATAATAGCCCGTCCCGCTATCGGACACCACGTTTTTGATGAACTCCCGTCTTTTGAGTTTCACAACTTCCCGCAACACACCAAATGACTAAATTTGATCCCAGCCACTCCCTAACCAAAACCACGGTACAAATTAGCATAGAGCGCTTTGCCTGAACCACGAGCACCTTCCTCGCCCAGAGGCCATGTTTTCCTATCTTCCCCACACCAAGATGCCCAGTAATGTCGTTCTGGACGGAGCTCGGAAAATTGCTGTTTTTTCATCAACTTATTCAAGTTAATTGGTGCCTCAGGACACAAGTATTTTTCTACAAGACTTTGCAATGGTTTTCGATGTAAAACTTAAAAAACTCACAGAATACAACTTCCGCAACCCGACACTGTGACATTCGGAAAAACTAATGAATTAAACATTTATATACAGCATCACCTTGGGGGTGCTGGAAAATTATGCCGTCAGTAAGCATTTTTCCTCAGTGAAACTGACGGGAGCATTAAAATCCTTGGCTCTCGGACTGTTTTGGAACAGTTTGGCGCAATTTTTGCGATTCTCAAGCTTTTGGAGCAGCCTGGCGCAGGAAAGCAAATTTGTATCAAAGCTGCACAATACACGGAGCTGTCTCACCCCTGATAACAGCCCCCTCATTAGCCGTTTCTGCTGCCATCGCAAGGGCTCCCTCCCGAGGCCAGAGGACTCACCGCACGAGCTCGGCGGCCTCCTTGGCCAGCACGTCGGGGGGCAGGCCCGTCTTGAGCCGGTTCATGAAGTTCCCCAGGTCGTTGCCGCTCGAGAAGAAGTCCCCGGTGCCCGTGAGCACCAGGTAGTGGACGTCGTCGCGCTCGGCGGCCTCCCTGAGGCACCCGACCATCGTGTCGTACATCTCCAGCGTGATGGAGTTCTTCTTGCTGGGCCGGTTGAAGCGCACCACCTGCCCTTGTCCTCCACGCTGCACACCAGGTCGCCCTGCGGCTGCACCCCACTGCCAGCAGGGCTCGGCCGCGACCCAGCAGTGCCGGCCAGCTGGCCGATCAGGGCGGCATACTCCTCCTGAGCCTTCTCCTGTCGCACGGGGGGGCAGAGAGGAAAAGCGCTGCGGCTAGCATGCAGAGAGAACGCGACGGCACCGCACGCACAGGGACGAGGTGTACTAGCAGCAAATGCTACGGAGCACAATGTGCAAACAAAAGCAGCACCTGATTTGCAAGGCCACACCTCCTCATTAGGCACTGGTGCTTACGCAGACCTGGACGTCAGAGTTGCAGGACCAGCACTGCTATACGGGGATAAGCTTGCTCTCAAGCAGAGACGCTGGGGGAGGAGAGGGGAACCGCACGCCTCATTGTGACTGCAGGACTGCGTCCTACCATCCCCCTGCAATCAGTCAATGCCTGGGAAGCGAATAAAACTTCCTGCACCAAAACAAAAAGAGGGACTCGCAGTTTATCATTGCCTTTTGGGCGACTGCGGGTGATCACACACGTGTGCTGCGCTTTGCATGTAGAACAATACGAATTACCCAAGTGAGACAGCTGTGAGCTACTATATCAATTTCATGTCATCGTTCTTTTTTGCTAGGGCTAGCGAAGCGCAACGCTGTGGATCCCCATGAGTGCGATACTTCACCCCTTCTGCTGTGCATGAAAGCATAATCCACAGCCCCGTTGAAGCAATTAGCAGTACCAGAAAAAAGCAAGTGCCGTAAAGGCACGAATAATCGGGAAGTAGTGTCCAACCAAACGTCGAGCTTTCCCACAGCGTGGATTCAGCATTCTCAGAGTGCCACAAAACTGATCTGATTTTCAACTTGGAGACTGATCATCATTCACACACAGGAGTGGCCCTCAAGAGCGGCACACAGTGGATTGACCTACACAACGGTCAAACTGGTGGCGCCTGATCACCTGCGACTGTTGTTGATGATGATGATGTTAGGTTTTCTTGGCGCAAGGGCATCAAGGTGGAAGAGCGCCAGTACTATGGTGAGCATTATTCAAGTGGGAATATAAAGTACAGAATATATAACAAAAAGTATCTCAAATTTCTGTTAAATAAAGAATTGGTGTAGAGGGCCAAGTAAAAACAATTGTCACTGTGACAGGAATTTTCTAAATGCACCCCTTGCCACCGTCTTTGCGGTAGCAATGAGAGGCCCTACTGGGTTCTAGCGTGCGATGGTGGCTCGGCTCACGGGTGATATGACACGTACCTTAAAAAATCTACGTCTGAGAGGTACTCAAAAACACGGTTAACAGAGAAAAGTGGCGCCTATTGGGTGTTGAGCAATGGGTGTTGAGGGATCATGCCTGCGTACAATTCTGGAAAATGAAGCCTTCTTTGCGGTTCGAGTAGTTCACATTCTACCAGTACGTGAATGACTAACAACCCTCCACACCTCAAGCAGCGTGGCTGTTCTGTTCCTTTCAACAGGTACCTATGTGTAGCATGGGTATGGCCTATGCGCAGTCTGTGATCCCGTCCCGTTTCTCAGTGATCGATCTACCTAATTTGGGCTTTACCATGCACAATTTGTTTGCTGTTTGCCCATCCCAATCTTCCTGCCATTGGTCGCGCAGCCTCTTACGTACGTACGCTTTAAGATCCTCTTACGGGACGCTTTGAATATCTAGGTCACTCCGAAAAGCTGCAATTACAGCATTCCTGTCTGCTTGCTCATTTCCGGCTATGCCGCAGTGACCTGGGACCCAATAGACTGTGATTTCAAGTTTTGGTTTGAGGGCTGAAGCACAGTTTTATCAATTGATTAAAGAATGGATTTTTTTGTAACTTTCCTGACGCTAAAGCCTGCACAGCACTCTGAGAATCAGTGAATATCACTGACTTTTGGAAATTGTTCTGAATAATATATTCTACAGCCAATACGAGGCCGTGTGTTTCAGGAGCGAATATAGGTGTGGCTTTAGGCATAGTCTGACGTGGAAAAGTTTGGACCATGTGCAGCACATGATACTGCACCAGCTGACTTGGAAGCATCTGTGTAGAACTCAGATGCTCTGTACTTGTTCTGCAAAAGCAAAAAGTGCTGCATAATTAATTCCTTTGGAGCGGTTCTTTTGTCAATCTTCATAAAAGAGAGATCACAAGAGATAGGACCGAGATCCCATGGAGGGACAAAGTCAGCAAAGCTGGTTTTCTGAGCTTCAGTGAAGGATATTCCCAGGCTTGTGGCCAGTGCCCTCACCGACAGAAGAAATGGCTCAGCCATGGCAGGTCGCTTTTCAAAAAGCTTGATTGCCTGGTTACCTAGAGTGCTGTTCGGGTGTCCGGTCAAGGATGTCACTTTTAGAGCATAGTTCAAACCAGTGTACTTCCGCTGTGTTTCAAGAGACCACTGGTTGGCTTCCACATACAGGCTTAAAACAGTGCTTGTTCGGAAAGCGCCTGTAGCCAGACGAAGGCCAAGATGGTAGACAGGGTCTAACATCTTTAGTGCGGTTCTCACAGCAGATTGATAAACAAGACACCCGTAGTCGATCCGGGACCTCACAAGGCTATTGAATAAGCCCAATAGGCACTTTGTGTCAGTACCCCAAGACTGGTGTGAGAGGACTTTCAGGATCCTGACTGTATCCAAACTGCAGCCATCCCTGTCTTTCCTAAATACAGAGTAGTTCTTTAAGAAGTTTGTTTGGTTCGTCCTCAAGTGTGCCTCCTGAAGACACATAATACTTATTTGGTGTTGTGACAGCAATTCATAGATATCTTCCAAGTTTTTCAGGAGGCCTCTGCAGTTCCATTGGAGTACATTATCAGCTACCATCAGCTTATGCTGAACAAGGATTAAGGAAGTGCCATGCTGTCACCCTCCCAGGCTCAAGACACCTTCCCAGAAGCCGTGACCCTAGGTGGCTTTTGCTTCGAACGGTCAAGCGACGTGCCACGCCCTATCGGCTTGCCTATCGGCGTGCTTTGACGCGCCCTATTATTTTTCACTTATCAACTCCTATAGAGTGGCAGAAAAGTTAATCGTCTCTTATCGCAATAATGGAAACTGCCGTAGCGAACCCAAGAGGACGAGCGTGCAGGCGGAAACTGTACACTGAACACAGTTGAGCACTTCTGCGACGCCACGCATAAAGCTTCGGTCTTTTTTACTGGCTCATGAAGTCCAAGCTCGCCGTTTTGCGGACTTTTGTTTGTGGAAGACGCCTTCGCGTAGCAGACAACGCCGAGGTGCGTTTCAGTTCACCTCCGCCTGAAACAGCAGTTCACATCGGCATGGCCATCGAAAAACCTGGGAACGGGCTGCTGCAATGGGTTTCGGGGCAATAGAGCAGGCACAGTAGGCTATACAGGAGGCTATGGTCCAACTCACCAGGGCTCAGTGAATTCCACCTTATTTATGTCTAAGGCTTCTCCACTTGTTGCTTCTCCATCACTGATTGTGGGAAGCTGAAGTACAGACTGATGTTCTGCAACTTTCAAATTCATTTATTAATTGAATATAGCTGCACCTATCGGCCAGTTCTGTTTCTGTAATGTCACGGCAGATGAACTCTCACAGGAAGGACACAATCCTGCATTCTCTTCCCTTTCCTTCGCTCACCACTGGTCTCCAAGGCAAGGCTGGGCATACAAGAAGCTAAAGGGGCCCTTTTGTGCCGTTGTAGGACTTCTGCTAACGCAGGTTGTACAAAGGCAGAAATAGTTCATGTACGTATTGCCAAAAGCCACTTAATCATCTGCACATTTTTTAAGTGCGAATGCACTTCTTAAGCGAGCCTGAATCATCCGCCGCCGTAGTCCGCATAGCAACAGCTGCGGGTGCGCGCGCTCCTCGTCTTCCTTAGCAACGGGGGGAGATGGGCGCGCGCTGCCTGGCCGCTGACATGGCACATACCCACGTGGGGGATTGGCCAGGAATCGGGCGTGAGAAGGGCTAATGCACCCGCTTAAAGGAGTACTGACACGAAATTTCAAAGCTGAGATCCGCTCTAGCAATCAAGTACAACGACAACACAAATAGGTGTCTGTGAATAAATGCATCTTTCTTTCTTTGTAGTTGTGTGTGTGTGTGTGATCTCTCTTTCGCGAACATTACCGAACCGCGCAAATTCAACTCGTGCATTCGCACTTTCACATTCTTCCCCTCGGGGAAATGCAGGGAATTTTTTCATTTAGTATTTGTAACATGGTGGAGTTTGCTGAAACAAAGGGCAAGACCAAGAATGTTGGCTTCCCATGTGCTAAATGTTTATACTTGATGTTTTTTGCCAGGGCACACACAGAGCCGTGACCTCTGCCGATATTTGTGGGTAGGGGGGTGCCACAAATGATGCCACTGGCTTTGCCTATTAACATTATTAGCAGCAGAACTGTTTATTCTGCAATCACACTAATGGTGATGCTGGAGGCCTGTGGGAAAAGCTGAGGAAAGCCAGCATGATAGAGTCGCAGGCCCCATGCTGGCCAGTGTGCAGCAAAGCAGCCCCATGCTTGCACTGCGACCTACACTCAGAAGCGCTGCAGTTTGTACACAGAGTCCAGAAACGGCATGTAACATCGAGACCTTGAAAATAATAAAAATATTACGCAAAGGTTGGAAGTAAATGGCTACCGATTAATCTGTTGCAACCCACGCATAAAGTTTGCACCACTTCAGTGTCTTTGGTCACCACACAGGTCAGACATTTCGGGATACCCCTACAGAAAACTAAAACTCTACAAACAATCGAAACTCTGTGCAGAGTACGCCCAGTGCATCCAAAAGTGTTTAACTTTAATTTAGAACTGATTTCTTGTTTTGCTTCACTCATTTTATTGCCTCTCTTTCTTGTCTGCCCACAGAACTTGCATTGCGAGAGCAGCTCTGCACTGCCCAAGAGCTGCACTGCACTGCCCAAGGAGGGGCAGACGAGACAGGCCCAAACACACTAGTGCAGCCCCTTGCATGCACAACGAGAGTCACCTGCGGCATGTCCCCGAGCGTGTTCCAGGCGTCCCACTTGGCCTTGCCCACCAGGTCAAACACGCCGGGCTTGGAGGCGGTGCATTTCCCCACTGTGGCCTGAGAGAGGGGGGGAGAGAGAGGGGGGCGCCACTGGGGCTGTGCCGACCAAGAGTGGAGCCGGAAATGCCCACATCCTGAAAACCCTGAAGGAAAGCGGCGCTGCTGAATCGGACAGGACAGAAGGAGAAGCCCAGCTAAGCACAAGTGCTGGTCTTCCGGTCCCAGCTGAGGCCCACCTGGTACCACTTTTTCTTGGGCTCTCAGTCCCACCTGATGAACCGCTGCTTTCCTTCAGAGCCATGTACCAAACAGCCCAAGTTTCAGCTCCTCTGCGAATCACCGCCCCCAACACTTTTCTGCCCGACGGTTTCTGGAGTCACAGAGGTTGAACGGCGCAACATGGCTGGTAGGCGTTTTTCTGAAGAGGTATGCAAATGTAAAATGAAGGCACCTGGCAGCATTTTGAGCAAGTGCTCAAAAGAAGACACACACTTCAGCTGTTAAACCTTAGCGAACAAGTTGCCTTACTATCAAGGGCTGCGTTTCCGCTTTCATTTCGATCTGATGTGTTGCTTCCATGCAGATGCGCAGACAAGAAATCTAGGCAGGGGAAGCATATCGCCGCATGTCAGTGGCATGCCGTAAACAACACCTTCATCGGAATTCACAAATGGCTCTTTGTGTTTTAATGTCGCAGCCTCCGATGGACACCAGGGTTACTTTTTTTTTGCAATGGCATAGGAGCTTAGGAGGTACTGAGAATACAACATTAACATCAAATTGTTGCCCACCTTTTTTAGATGGCGTGAAGTCTGATCATTGTATGCTATAACAACTTTCCTGCCATTTCCCTCCGGTTGCCAACTATTTTTTTGCTGTAGGGAACATGACGACAGCGTTAACTAGGCCATTCAGGGTCACTGTCACGATTGTGGCTGCGTGCCGAAGATTGCTCACAGTAAAGGACTATGCAAGAGCGATGATTCCCTTATCGTGAAGCAGCTGAAATAAGCTGGGCAAATGAAAAAGTGCAGGTGTTGCCTCTATTCGTATTTCAGCCACAGGGAATGTGCCTTTTTGAACCTGCATGCAAGCACTGTGCAATAGCCAACACCTGCTATTGCAGGGTTGCCTTTTTGATTCCTGTTTTGTGCACATGACACGTAATTGCATCAATCCCGAATGCCGCAAGATGAACCTTAGTGGCATGTCGGTGCTGGTGTTTGCCTGCTCTTACTTGTTCTTTGCGCTGTTTTTTAAATCACCATGCTCAACCAACTTTGATCATTATTTCAACTTTCACTCACCATTTACAGTTATTTCTACTTTTTGTACTTTCTTCTTGTTTTGGGTTGTTTTCCTCCCACAAATATCCTACACATACACTACCGCAGCCACTGAATGTCTAAGCACTGCCAATGACACGTCTTGCTGTCACAGCTGGCGTTCTTGGTAAAGATTTCTCACGCATTAAAGTAAGGACACATCGGTGTGAGCTGACCGTGGGGGAATGAACGACACTCTTTTAACCAGCACGTTTCCTCCTCTTCCCACTCCAGCTGTCACTGCACTGGGTTACAGCTGCAAACGTACACTTGTGTCTCACTGTTGCCATCATCGTTTCCGGTTGGTGGCGATCTCGTCCTTTGTGCACACGTGTGAAGGAGTACAGCAGCTGTGGCTGCCTGGGCACCACAGCACATTGCTCCATGAGTGCAGCAGTGCTGCTGTCCCACTAATACAGCTTCCTCAGGGTCCTGACAGTGAAACAAAAGTCATCCAGACGAAGGTTTTGTACTTAGAGCCACTCTAGGAGAGCCGCTCTACCAGCAGAGCTAACCTGCCGGTTTGGAGATTACAGTGCAAGGTTCAGATTATGGGGTTTCACGCTCCGAAGCTAAACCCACGCTACGAGGCGCACCGTAGCGCAGGGCTCCACATTAATTTTGACCCCCTGGGGATTTGGACACACGGCCGTTTTCACTTTAGCCTCCATCAGAAAAGCAGCTGCTGTGGCCGGTACCAAACCCACAGCCCTGGGCTCAGCAGCACAATGCCTTAGCCACTGAGCCACCGCCACCGGCGATTAAAGCAAGAGTTCAAAAGAAAATTAATCAACAACTTCAGGTGAGGGAGACAGCTAAAAAATTGGGGGCCCTCAAGGTGTGGTCTTGGTACTAAATGTTGTAGCTGGCACAGTTCAGTGAGAGCTGTGCTAATTTATTACACGGTCAGTCAGCACCGAGCACGTACCCTCACCGCCCTTTTTGGTGGGTCTTGTCCTGTTTACCTTCCGCTTTGGCATAACTAGCCCAACACAAAATTTTTATTATGGCTGAAGCTAAGAGTGAACAGGCACGAAGTCGTTCACACTGCCCACACATTACGCCACAAGGGTCAGAACACCTCCCCAGCTTCCAGCGTTTGAGGACACTCCAGTTTTGGATCTCTGCAGCTGGGTTTGTATGCACGTGAGGAGTGTCACCCTCCGTTTCTCCAGTGCCTTATTTTGATGGTGCCAAGTGACCGGGCCCTTCCTAGGTCAAAAGACGTACCACACCATCACGCCCAGAAAAGCCCGCCATCTGTGCTCACACTACGCTCGCTGACAGCTTAGGGATGCAAGCAGACTGAATCTGTTCACCAAGCTCACAAAAGGCACTTGTGATAATTGGTTATATTTCTATGCCACACGGCTGAAGTGGAAGTAGAGAAAACTGTTCACGAGATGGCGAGACAAATACGGCAATCTGGATGCAGTGCCTGTGCGAAGGCCCCCGTTTATCAGCACAAGGCCCAGCTTCCACCCCAGCCTTGTACTGTGGGGACCGTGGATGTTGATCACACAAAAGGGTTGTTCAACTCAAGTGGAAAGATAGGTAGAAGCACTTCACATTTTCCAGCCAAAAACACAAATGCCTGGTGCACAAAATGAGATCTGGAGCGCGGAAATCATGGAAGCGATTCAAGAGGACAATTTTGCAGCTTTAGTCTACACTTTGCTTCGTTTCAAGCGCACGGACAGCGTCCGCGCTATCGTGTTAACTTACCGTCGCGTTTTACATTTATTTCGCCCTGATTCGAGCAGTATCTAACAATCCAGGGAAGCTGTCGTCTTTGTCAATACGCGAAACTAAAGCGGGCAATTCG